>QCXZ01000053.1:16573980-17173980 GCA_025024175.1 Rhyzopertha dominica | reverse complement strand
GTGATATTAGCAAAAATATATAAATTTTTAGGTTTTGTCCAAATAACTCGAAAATTATTAACTTAGCAGTAGTGCTTTCTGATAAGAAATTTGATTTTCTATATAATACCAAAATTTAAAAAAATCGTACGAGCAGAGTCCAAAATAGCTTTTTTGGGAATATTTCGAAAATTTCAAATTTTTTGATAAATTCTCTAAGACACTTTTTGTGAGAAATTTTATTTCCTATCTCATGTTTTTTTCATTTTTTGAATACATTAAATATATTCGGAGATATTTAGGAAAAACCGTTTTCTTTAAGTGACGCTTTTTTGCTAATATCTTTTAAACAGTTTGTTGCACCAAAAATTTATAAGAACGAATAATAATCGTAGTTATACTACTAATCACATACTGAAACGAAAAAATAAATAAAAAATAAAAATTACCAAAAAGGGTAGTTACCCCCCATTCCCCTTCCCGATACCCTACTTGCCCCACAAACAATAGGTCGCTTTGAGTAGTTGAGATTTATACGTTTGCCAAATTTCAAGTTCATATATTAAGTCTTTCGAAAGTTATCGTGTCCTCAAACAAAACCACAGCCACACAGACAAGAAATTCGTTTTTGCGTTTTCGACCATTTTAAGGCGAATGAGTAAATAAAAATTTTTGAAATTTTTTTTCGCGATACAATGCTTCCCATCCGTTGGATGTGGAAGTAATTATGGTGGCTGGATATCTTGTGCAGTAGTAGAAGATTATGCTGAAGACTCCGTCAAGAGAAAATTGAAATATTTCACAAGTTCACCTTTGGGGCTTGCAGTTCTGGCGCTCAAGAAAATTCACATAAACAAAATTAAATAATAATTGTCAAGTCTCATATTCAACAAATGTTCTACAAACTTCGTTTTTTCAAAAATCCTCTTAGGGCATGTTTTAATGAGGCTCATTAAGATATGACTATTTATCAAAATCTATGTCGTCATAGATTAATTGAAACACGGAAATAAAAAAAATATATGTATAAATCTAGTTAAATGCAGATATACGTTATATCACTGTATTATCGCTTCTGAATGCCAGACAAAGAATCATTTCGCTTTAAAGGTTTAGCTTTTAGGCTTGGAGTACCCTTAAGCTCTTTAATAGTATACACAAACTCTGTTGATATAGTTTTTATACAAAAGTAGCCTAAAAGTATCTTAACTGACTGCTGAGAATTATCGTTCCAGTCACCTGACAACAAGTTAAAACCAATTTACATTTGCAAGTATAAAAAAATAAGGTAAGCGCACATTATACTGCAATACATTTTCTATTCTTGATCCTCGAGCTGTACCTCAAGGAACACCTCTCAGCGATGCGAGCACGAAATTCCAGCAGCTACCGAACAATACTCATATATCGAATTCTGTATCACAAATACATCATATACATAACCAGATTTTAAAAGCCACGGCCCATGAATATACCCATTTGCATGGTAAATGCGTGTCCTTGAATAGCAGAAAAGTAGTGATAAATTTTCGGTAAGGTGTGCGGTCGTCAACCTCTCTCCTTGACCCTACGTTTACAATGGCGTTTTTATCTACCGAGAGCGAATTTTCAACCTCGCTCTTTGCGTTTCACAGACTGCTTCGCGGTTAGAAAGGACAGCGATTGTTTCTGTACGGTTCTGAATGGCTACGGCTGAAGTTTGTTAGATAAATGGTCCAGTAGCTAGGTCTTTACACTTTAAAACAACTTGGTTACGACTCCAATAACCTTGACAGCGAAAAAGATACGTTTTGAACATTAAGTCATCACCTATGAAGTTGAAGAGCATTAAAGGATGGTAAAATATTTTTTACGTACTTTTAAATAATATTATAATATTCATTCGAAAAAACTATCTACAGGTATTCACGACATCACTCCTCCCCCAAATGCCACTGCGGAAGTTTTCGTGAACACCTTTGAAATCTGTCAGTCTATAACTGTCCACTACACATTTTCTCTCAAATATATCCATTAGCAAGTCGTAGCACATCAAAAGACTAGCACTAAAAGAGTACTGGAAAAGCGCTCAGTGAGGCACATACAGAGTAAAAGTGACTTTTTTTCAAATAAATAATGCAGGTATTTCGTAAGGACTGTTAGACAGTTAGGGCTTTTTCGGAGGCTTTAAGGACTCAAAACATGCTAARACTCCTCGTAACTAATTTGTAATTTATGCAGAGAACGACGCCTTTAACTCATARTTCGTCACCAACATACTCGTATTTACATTAGTACAAAGCGCCGAAATATACCAGCAGTGCACAACTGGAGGGTAATCATTCTACTTAAGTAAACATATATTAAAGAAGGTACGACACCTTGAACTAGTTTATGGACATCAATAAAGTGAAATTAAAGATGGAATAAATAAAATTGTTAACCATTATACAGAAATAACGCGCATACATTAATAACTTAATTATTTGCTTTTGTTCCTGTTAGTATTTAAGGTGTTTCTAACGATTATTGTATATACCTACGCTTTATTTTGAGTACGCATACTGAACGACCGATCCAGCGTTACTAGTTCTGCAAAGGAATTCAAGTTCTTACGGATTGCCGATAGATGACGACCCATGAAAGGTGGATTAATTTTAACAAACTAAAGGACAATATGACACATTTGTTTTACTGGATAAGTTAGATTCTATTTTTATTAAAAGTAATAATATTGATCATACCAACTATTCTATTTAATGTCATAAGTATAAAATTATCGCATAATAACAACACTAATCGTAATATAACAATTAAGAAGCAACGCCAAATATTGTTTAATCGAAAGTTAAACAACGAATTTAGCAAAACTCAAACCGGCATAGGGTCAAAAACGCTTAAAGACATGAAACTTGTGATATAGTACTAAATTTAACAAATAGGGTACCCAAAATATTCTGTGTTGTAACGTGCTCAGAACATATTAAAAGTTTATATTAAATACCACTATATCACGTCCACCTATACTAATGGTATTTATATGTGTTTCACTGTGAATAAGATGACAGCAAGATGAAAAAATTGACATGCGAAACTAGTCTTTACATTCCTACTTGTCCGCTTTTTTAATCACATAAGCGTAAATTCTAAAACTATTATTATTAAGCCAACTGTCCTGTAAGACGCAATGTTAAAATCGTAAACCTACAAGCTGCTGCCACCTACCGGTCCGACCTGTAACCTCTATCTAAAGAAAACCACTCTTTTAGCATAAAAGATGACAAAGATCGTTCTCCTTAGTGGAGCTATCCGTAATTGTGAGTTAAATACAATTGTATATGATATTAAAAATTAAAGAAAAGGGTAAATAACATGTGTCAGTACCACTAAATAATATGTTTGGGCAGATTACAGCATAGTCATAAATTTTATTTCGACTATGGTTCGGAATTTTACCGTTCGGTGCAAAGAATACAGAAAATACTTTGGGGTCCGCAGGCTGAACGAATGAGCTCATAATCAACACAATTCTACACAATCTGTAAAACACGTCGCGTATCTCTTGCCCCTAATCTTCACACACATAAAACCCTAACGAGCTGGCCAGGTCCATTCAAATCTAATTCATAATTTAGAAAGTTCCCCATCGCGGTACATTACAGCCGCAATAATAATTACGAATTTTTATGACCGACGCTTCATTGCGTTTGCAACATAGAAAGCTCATTGTAAAGAGCGCCGGAAACCCATGAATCATGTTAATTTTAATCGAGATAGCGAATAAACGCTGCAGTCGATGCAATTTATTATACGTCGGGCAATAAAAGTATACGGGTGCTTTAAAAAGTTCGGCGCGTCACCTGGTCAACATCACGAAGAATTCGGCATATGGACCGATATAGTAATTAGCTGAATTTGGGACAAAACGATCAGCCGTGTAAACATAAAGTCTTGAATTAATAAGCATCAACAGGTCATAAATTCTGTTGGGGCGTTACATTTCATGCGTTGCACTGTTGATAAAAAGAGCTGAGTGTGGTTTGAATCTAATATATCTAAATCTATATATGTATTTCATGTTCAGTAGAATAATCAGATGACTTCTTAAAATCTGGCTGGATTAACCGGAGGATATTCTCCTCACCGAAATTTCAGTGAAGGTGGAGTCAGGTCAACAAGACGTAACTATTTATACTAACAAAGCTTCACGCGTTGAGTTCCGTGTTGATGGAAACCGATTATAGCAATTTTAGGTTTCTTGATGTTATAGGGTGTGCTGTGTCTTTATGTTGGGCGACACTTGACTTATCGAACCTCCCAAACCTGGAATGAGCAATATGCCCTCTAAATCTAATTCCCATAGAGCATCTGGACTGCCCAATATATTTACGATTACATTTACTACATTTTATTTAATAAATGCCTGACTTGTCTTCTTCATCTGCCTTATCGTTTGGGTTTCCTAATAGATTTTTTATACTATTATTGGCGGTAAAAGTAATTTTTAAGTGAAATGGTTTTAGAATGTTATGATATCCTTTCGTAAGTCTGAAGTCAAAAGGACTTTTAATGAATTTATGTTCTAAGGTAGGTGAAAAAGACAATGTGGTGTCCTTTAAAACATGTTTCTTATGCTGAATTTTCCTAAGCAAGTTATTTACTACTTCGCTGGAGTAACCATTATGAATAGCAACATTCTTAATATATTTAAGTTCTTTTTCAAGTTAACTAAGAAATTCAAGGCCGAAAGTTTTTGTATTTGTATCTTTTTTGTATACCTCAAATTCTATTTCGCAGTAGTTTCTTCTTGACACCAGAACATCCATTGTAAAATTAAGGTTTGTGTAACGAGAATTTAAAATTTACAAAAATTATCAATATTGCGTAGTCTGGTGTCAAATACAGCAAAAACATCATCCACGTAACGTAGCCATATCCGATGAAAATATTGGTTTTCGTTTTTAAGGACGGTTTCTAAACGGACCATCAATAAATTTTCCAGAAAGGGGGAAATACTATTTCCTATGGCAGTCCCTTCGCGTTGTTCGAAAAACAATTCTGGGATATGCATCAGGATGTCAATTTGAATTTTGATTTGTTCAATATTATTACTAGCCAAAAGCTCCTCAAGATATTTTAGCGTTACTTCTATGGGTACACTAGGAAATAAGGATCTTACATTAAAAGAAACGAGTAGCTTGCCCTCCTCAAGTTTAATGTTTTTAATGTTTTAATAAACTCTAGCGAGAATATAGGTCTCACCGATTTACTTGTTTTGTGTATCTTAGGCAGGGCATTCATTTTAGGCATTGCTGGATTGGAAACAAGGCCAGATTTCAAGAAATCACCTTATTATTCTACTGAAGATGGTAGCTGAAATTCGTATATAGATTATTGTAACATTGTGGTTAGGGTTACTTTTTACTGTTTCGATGAGTTGCACTGTTGCATAATAATATTCAACCAACATCTACGAGACAATTTTGATTGTCTTCTACCTGAATCAAAGCGAAGCTTTCAAATCGTCCCTAAAATTAATAATACATAAGAGAAAACAGTCGACGGACATAGATCATGTGGTAGCCAGAGAATTAAAACAGCTGAAAATAGGGGATGTGCACCTGACAACGATATTCTATTTAAAGAAGTTAACGATGACGATATTTCAAGGAAATTAACGATGACCAAAAATACATTAATTATATATATAATATACCCAATCAGATTAGAAATGTATTGTACAAACTGGAGTAAATGATGAAGCCACACATCTGGCTGATCAACAAGACCAGGCAGTGTTCTGTAAATTGACGCTCCGATAATGACCCGCAAATCAGACAGCAGCAAACTTTATTTTTACGGATGAGGCCGGCTTCACAAGGAAAGGCATAGTAATCATTTGTGGATAAATGAAAACCCTCATGCTGTTGTTATATTCAGGTATCAAGAACAATTTTCGCTAAACTTATGGAGAGGCCATACCAAGCAACCGCCTACTCGGACCACTCTGGCAATGGAGCTGCATATCTGAACTTTCTATAGAATACTATACCAGAGTTAATTGTAAGACATACGGGTAGCATTAAGGCAGACAGCTGAACTGTGGTTTATAGAGGATGGAGCGCCATCACCACATTTCTTCATCAATGTTAGACATCTTCATGAAACCTATGACCACGGACAGATAAATTAACTTCGATTGCAGAAAATGACGCCAAATAATTAGAGGATATGACGGTATCTCGGAAGGCGTTCATAGATTGGGATAGGAGGAAGGCACTTACTATGCGTTTTCGGAACCACATTTATTAGGACTTTTGAGTCTGTGTAGACTTGCTTTTACGCCTCTTTTTAACACCCTGTATAGTCCAGAATACGTAACGCCGTCTGGTTGCAATGCGCCAGAATAAATTGCACAAAGACGGTCTGTATTTGCAAATAATTTTACTACCTGCTTACAAATAAACGAAATAGTATACTTAGAGTACTGTTAGATGTTACTTTCCTTGTCAGGTGTTGGCAATAAACTTGCAGCGTTTCTTGTAGTGTCAACTAATTTTACAGCTCCTCACACTGCCCACAAACGACTTTTCTTAAAGTAATTTGTGTCAATTTAGTAGAAAATAGCTTTTGAATTTTTAGATAGTCGTTCACTTGTGGTTAACGGGTTTCTAAAAAGTAAATAAGCTATTGAAAACATCTGTTTTGTTGAAACCTAATACATGTCATAACGGATAAGCATTCACTGGTTATATGGAATTTTTTTAATTTGTATTACACTCCATTACAACTAATTAKAAGACGGATAGCAAAGCTAATGACAGATAAGGCCAAGATAACGCAATGGGTATACAAGCATCCCATTTGACTTTAAGAGAACTTTCGGAACACGCGCATTGGACCTTTGTTTGAAAAGGCTGATTAACACTATGCTTGGGAACAAAATTTTCAGGACTTCTCTAGAACATGTAACCGGAGAAATAGCAGTTATCTAAACCAAGGAAAAGTGTACGTTCAAGGTTAGTGTGCGAAAAGGAAAAGTAGTTCGAAGTTAGCACAGTATGCTCTAAATACAGAGCGAAAGTGGTGACCAAAGAAGAAATTTAGTTGAAGGTACTCAAACTCAAGGACGGGATTTACGAGTTAAAAACTAAGTTAACTACCTAGATCCAAAAGTAGATATCAGGCTGACCTTCAAGTTCATCTCGAAAAGGTTGCTAGCAAAAAAACAAAACCTTTGATCACAAAGATTCTCAGAAAAAGAATAGAAGCAGAGTAGTGGAAAATTTGCAGAGTCCTTGTCGCTAACGGAGAAGAAAGATTAGTTGGGACATGATACACCAAAAGATCATGAAACAAATATCTGTGCAGTATCAGAGACTGCGAAACCATAAATCTGGGTAGTTTTGCAACCATGATCCAAGCTGAGATCGTGGCGAACCCCAAAAACCTTAGTAAACACCATTAAACAGTGTAAAGTTGTACATTAATGCACCGATATACTTAGAAGCACACACTAAGGAGCTGGAGAATCGAGAGCAATGAAAGAGGAATACACTTGCTAGCTAAAATATAGGGTTAAACTATTAGATTATCAGATAGTGACAGACAGATGTCCCGATGAGGTAAATTTATGAGTGGCCCCTGGGGCTAACACATGGAAATATCCGGTGTTCCTTAACACAAGTAAAAGGTATCTCTCTAGGTCCATATTTTCACGCAGACCGTGTTCACTAAATGATTAATTAATTGAGCCTGACTTCGAAAAACTAGAGGCTTGAGCGTTGCAGATTGTTAAAAAATTTAAATAAGGGCGTAATCTTGCCAGGAAAATTCTAGATTTTGACCAATTTTTCCACACAAGCCATCGAAAGTATGAACACGTACATCGTCACTAGTCCGAAAAACTGATTGGCTTGACTGGAACGAATGGATAAGTACATTTTTATTTGTATTAAAGGAAAATTGAATTTTCTACACGCTATCTCTAGGGCTCGCTCATATATTTACCTTCATTTTACTCTACTCCAATGTACTCTTCAACCATTTTCGAGGCTTGTATGCGTAAATGAGGCACCTAAATCACTATTCGACGATCTATATGGAGTAGCTATCAATCTGCACATTGAAAAGTTAAAAACCTAATGCTCCAAGTATCACTTCAACTAGAATGCCAACAGTGCATGGAAAATGATGGAAATACCAGACATATTGTACGTGAATATCCATCAATTACGGAAAAAAGATAACGTTTTTAAGTGATACTATAAATATACGGATCGTATGGTAATGTAATGGAATAATATCTAAGTATGGACGGAACTTTGAAATCAATACTACAGCATAGTAAAAATCATATAATTCATAGTAAAATCAGTAAAAGAGTACGGTGTGCAAATATCGGTAATATTCCTCAAAAGGTTCAAATCTGCAATGCGGTGGGTAGATATGGAAAGAGTAAGCTGTAGACTATTGTTAGCTATTGTCAAGTCTTGCTTTCGCCCATGTAAAAGTTTCCACAAGAATGAACCTTTATACTTATACAGGTACGCATTAAGTCTCTTAAAAACTAGTAGTACTAATAAACTTTTAGGTATCTTTATCATACTCTTAAGGTCTTGAGTGTGCTGACCTCAAAAATAACATTAAAAATACCGTATCAGCAACCATTCGTTCACATTTTGGCAATGCATAGAAAACAAGTTAAGTTAAATGTCCTCTTTCGGTTCACGTGTAAGTCATTTTTTTTACTTCTTTAGTGGCTGTAACGTTCTTTTTAACATTTCGCGTTGATTGATAAATATTCTACCAGTTTTCACAAGGTGGCATTATTTAAAAATATTAAACACGTTTAATAATCTAGCGTTTTAGCAACCAGTGTTCAGTAATGTCGCGTAACGGTTGTAAGAACTTTCTTGGCAGCTTTTGTTATACAAAAACACCAAATAAACATCACCGAGTTTGTTAAAAAAAGTATTGGGCTCAGCCTCAAGTATGTTATGTTTGGACAGAAGATCTTAGAGAATGATCAAAAAAGGAGAAGAAATCCTCTACATTTGCTGTTCCAAAGGTGCGGAGGGACCTAAGAAACCATACAGATGATTGCTACTTTTGTAGTGTTGATGTTTCTGGTTACAACTCAAGAAATAAGAAAAAACTAATTCCGTACCTTACTGCTCTCATCTGCAATTCCGCCAGTAGGACATAGAGTTCGGACCTGCTTGTTCCCGAAAAACCAGTGCATACGTGAAGTCTGATAAAGATGAACTAGTTGAAGATGAGTTTCAATCTCCCGTAAGCAAAGAAGAACCTCACAAAAAAGAACTTGTTAGCAGCTGGAACTTCATGTACAGGAGAGGCGACTAGCAGTTTATTTGCTCAGTTTTTTACAAGAACGAGATGTAGTATATTGCGCGAATATTACCGGGCTGATGAATGAATTGAAATTAAATAAAATAAACTTTTTCCCCTGAGGTTGGATGTTGTTAAAAATATTGTTCGTGCTTCTTGGCCAGCAAAGTTGATCTACTAAATTTCCATATTTCATCTGTGAATGGGATAGTAGAGATCAGTATTGGTCAGAAAAGATCCAGAAAATATTCTGCTACCTCCACTGTACATAAAATTAGGCCTATTGAATCAATTTGTGAAGCCCTTATCTGAAAATGGGCAATGTTTGAAATACCTCTGCGAAAAGTTTGCACATTTGTCTGAAGCACAGTTTAAGGAAGGTGTCTTCGTTGGGCTTGTCATCAGAAGAGTGATATTTGATCTCCAGTTTTAATTACATATGACAGTAAATGAGAAGAAGTTTGGATTGCCTTTAAAGATGTTATAAGTTATAGTGTTGGTCATTTCACAAAGAGAATCTGCAAACGGTACATACGAGAAAAGACCACATCAGAGAAAAAATATAAGCTAATGGATACATAAAGCTTTGGTAGAATCTAGAATCTTCAAATTAAATTTGTAATGTATTTTATAAGTTGTTTACTTTTCATTTTCATTGTACAGTTAGGACGTTTCGTCATATCCAATTACGTCGAATTGTTACTAAACTGTGGATTAATAGAACATAACAGAGTTAAAATTCAGATCTAGCGCGTCAAAAACTATAAAAATGAGTTATAAAAAGACTTAAAAGGTTTTGACAGATACTAGCAAGAAATAACAAAGTGAAGTATCTAAGTGATATTATGGCATTTTTAGCCAACGATGACAAAATTTTTGTCAGAAACAAACACAACCACTAGGTAAAATACAATCACTGGGCTTTACTTCTACACTGATATCTATTAACTCCAAAAATTAGAAGAAACAAAGTTAATGAAGCCCAGTTGTTGATATTTGCCGTCCTTACAGAAAGGAATAAACGGTCAAGCAACAAGAAAAAATTTCACAACGTATAGTTTCACAATTTCAATAATAACTCATCTTATCGATGAATCATCAATCATAGACGTTAGATGTCGCCAGATCGGAAAAGTCACTCAGTACAGCAGCCGGTTTATCTAACAGACACGGGAGCAGATACGAAATTTGAATATAGCGTTGATTGATCAGCCCTACATTAAAGAAAATGTTTATTTTGCCGGCCTATTTTTAAGTTAACTCCAGCCGTGAACACCGCTGTCGGCTTCGTTAGCACGGGGGAAGCGTTATGTTTGGTTTACAGCTACGGCTTGCATCTATAAATTTCGTTTATGCCCACTAGACCATGCGTTTACGACAATTAGCTGCATGTCATAAACTAATTCGGACAGGTTTGCTCCGAAGATCGGTAGTCACGTGTACGACAGGTCCGCTGGGTCACATATCCTCAAACTTTAATAGTTGGACTAAGTTTGGAGTCTCGTTAACGACTACAACTACCGTTTTAGCAACAGCATGATGTTCCAAAAATGAAACGAACAGAGTGCAGATTATTACGATTTGTTTATTTTAAAGCTTCTATAATTGTCCGTACAAACACTTTTGAAAAAAAAAACGAATGCCTTCTTATTTATCCACCTGTGTAGAATGAACAGATCAACAGCTGCTCCTGCTGCTGGTATGGGCACTAGTTCTAGTAAACTATGAAACTTTATACGTAATATGTTGTTGTATGATAGTTTTTGCGGGTTTAACAATAATTTTTAGCTTAGAAAATTATGTTCTGTTCTCACCGGGACTCGAACCCCGGCCTGCTGGTATAGCCCCAGGCGCGCTATCAATTGCGCTATGAATGTTCGGGAGAATCTCGATGAGAACGTATATAATATATTATCAACTATGATTAAAATACAAGTTACTCCTTCGAGGTATTACTAATGTCAAAGACCATAATCCAGGTACAGGGACAGGAGAAAAAACAAAATTGTTTCAGTCAACCGGTTTCGTTCATATAATACAGAACATCTTCAGGACACTTTATACAGGAAAGGACAAGAATTACAAATTATTCATGTTATTGAATGGTGCATATATACCTGAAACACTCATATTAATTTAATTAATTATTATATTATATAAAGTTAATATTATGTATTCAGTATATGTATGTTATACCTCTGTGTTAGGATAAAAAAAAGGTGAAAAATATTTTGCGAATTTGACAAGATCGAAGAGAAATGCCCAACCGCAATATCTGGTTTCAACACTAGGGCACTCCGATAACATCTTCCCAAGCTGGTGGATAAGACGACATCAGGGAACTGATGTATGCTGCGCCTGATTTAAGTCAATTTCATATTTTTCCTCTGAAGAAAGGTGTAGAAAGAAAAATTAATTAATAAAGACCCAAGGTCATTTCTAGGATAAACAGAGCAATACAAATCGCTTGGGTGCCATTAAAAAGAAGCAAAAACAAAAAGTAGGCTACGAAATAAAAATAATTAGCAAAGAGACTTTTGTTAGGGACATTTTGCAGGAAAGTTATTCATAAGGTATTTATAGAAATAAGCGGTTAATATAATTTACTGATATGGCTTTATTCAACTGTTTTATATGTGATAAGTACGTATTAAAGAACAAAAAGATATGAGTGCAGTACAGGAATTTGCCTTTTAATACTGACATTTATCGAAACAATTAGTGTGCAGAACTACACCTGAGTGATTCATCTAGTTTCTGATACGAAGATATAGAACAGATTATACTTCGTATTTATTTATGTACTTAATTTTAATATAATCATTGACACAGTAAAATTAAGGTGGCCGTTATTTTTAATTTCCACAAAAAAGCATTTTTGTAAATGCTAGAGTATAATCTTTAAAAAGGTACACGGAGCAATGTGTCTTAAAAAGAACCTCAAAATATCAAGTCTGAAATACAAGTAATAATAAAATTACGTGTTTACTTTATAAAAGTATCGAAGTCATCAATCCGCTTTGTGCGATTAATGCAGATTAGGCGAATTCAGGCGTGAAAGAGACCTATGGTTTCACAGTCTAACAAAATATGCCGGCAGACCGTGTGTTTATGCACTTCCGCACAAACTAGTTTGATATTCATGCTTTGCTGCCTACTGATAAATGCTGAACGGAAGCGGTTTACCATTCAAATAAGTTCATGCCACTTGAATTACTTCAATCGTCAAAGCACATCAGTAACTACTCAAGCGCTGCAAATGCTTAGCTTGTTAATTGCCACGTGCGAATGAAAAGATTCCGAGTAAAATACTGGCGTAACAAACCTACTTTCTGTTTTATAATTATATCTAGCGTAGCATTGACACAAATTATCTTTTGTCTTTTAGCTATTATCAAAACACTAATATCGATAGTGAACTTTAAAAAGAAATTAGAACTAGACATATGCCGAACTTCCGAATGGGTTTTTTTTTCGATTTCGCGCAGTAGTTAATCCTATTTATGTAGGAAGATTATAATTAGAAGCGTATTTCTGATTGGAATACCTAGTTCATAGACAAAAGTAAGGGACATACAGATTTGTTCAACCTGTCAAAACTAAACCAGAATTTTACAGCGAAAACAAATCGAACTGTATTTAGTTCTGCATCGTTTGGATAATGTCAGAATGGCAAATAGTTATGTCCAGAAATCTTGATCGTTCAAATATGATCCGACATTTTATTCTCAGAACTAAACGAATTGTGCTAACCGCCATTCCTTCTTACCATTACTGCAATGTGGTATATTATAAAAGGCGTAACTAATGTCACAGTCACTTGAACAGGCAGTTCATGTTTCTGTTGCGCAACACATAGTAGTTTTGCTAAGTCTTTAAGTATAATATGAGGAATCAACCTAATCAAAACCCAGATGCTTAAATAATGTAAAGAAGCTAAGAAGGGCCGTATAACGGGCAAAATTTGCTGCACGCGAGAGGTCTGAAAAAAAAACAACATATTGACCCGATAAATAACATAATCCTCGCCAAAAAAAAATTCTATCCTCGAAATGTCAAATTAGTATGGCCTTGCATTACCGAAAAGCTTCAACAAGATGAATACCCCAGATTGACTATGGAACAAAAACAGCGCCGTGGGGAATTTTCTATTGAACTTTTAGGCGGTACTAAGATGGAATTGATGCATTTTCAACAAATCCGGGTTCCGTAATTTACGCCAGCGTAAAAAAGACTTCCTGAAAAGACGACGTACCGTTAATGCCCCGTATTATTCCGACTATCTCATTCAAAAAGTTAACCCATCACTTTGTCCAAAAAGAAGAAACCGTTCAATCAGGCGTGTCATTATGCTATAACGCATGACGTCTTGCTGCCGACTTGACTATAAATGTCTTCGAAAAAAAAAATGCATTTGGAGCCTTCTATACAAATATGTAGTATTATGCACCTCCCACAACGATGGCAATAGTGTGTAGATTTAGAGGAAGAACATGTGGAGAAACAGGGTCAAAATCATATTCTTAAATTATTAATTAAATGAAAAGTTAAACAAAATTCTGGTTTATAATTGAATCCTCACACTGGAGTCATAAATAAATAGAACCGTATGCCCAAAGTGAAAATGTGAAATTTGATTCCTTTTCACCTCTGCATGTTAAGGAGCCCCAAAATAACGTTAATTTACTGTCTTAAAATAAGTCCTAGACGACATAGTGAAAAATCCTTATGTAGTTGAGTACATTTAATTTTAATTTTAATTTGTGTTTCACCTTTACATTAGCAAATGAGCGTTTTTTATTATTTCTTGTAAAAAAACACACAAAACAATTGCTCCAATTTGTCGTCTAAAATTTTATACAGTGAAGTAAAATATAATAATATTCCAGCGAGGAAGGTCAAAGCTAAAGTTTGACCTGCAATAAATAAAATTGCATTCGCATCAGTCTAACATACTCCCTCATAATTCATTGTAATTTTCAAACTATGAAATCTTGCATTATGTGATAGCACAATAACAATACTGCAATAACAAAAATATTTACAAACTCAAATATAACACATAGAAACCTACACACAATTTGGCAATGAGGCGTTTTTGTTTGTTTTTTTTTATCACCGTGGTGATGGGATATTAAATTAATTAAATTATTGCTCCTGATGCCACTTTAAATTATTGTGGTGTTTACTTTGCAAGGCGCATCTTAACTAAAAATAAAAAAAAAATATCTACCTCTCAATATTGCTACTGCGAATTGCTGCCGATGATTTTACTTATATTTGACGTTAACCAATAGGAAAGTATTTCGAATCATGTACATATATGGCCGATTATTTTATATGATAACAATTTAGGATTTTTATGCATAAATAAAGTATCGTTCTCTGCTTTTAAGTGAAATATGACACATTGCATTTTTGGGTGAATATTTCTTCACTTTAAAAGTTATTACGAAATTATACGTTGCAGCAGAAGTTCAAAATTTAATGGGTACGGTACGCAAGGATATAAAATATTACGGTGTTATACCGAAAACGGTAAATTTCATAGGCAGTATAATATCCGACGAAAGAAAAGGAACAACGTTGAGAAACATTTGACTGGACCCGCAAAACTGGCTGTGTAAATTCAGAATGAAAGTAGAAAAGTTGTACATGCCGAAATAATAATACGACGAATGCTCCGTTCATACGAATGTATTGGCAGAAAGTAAACCGCTGCAAATTAAATCAATACTTCCACATCCAATTGTCAAAATGAGATTTACGTTTTTATTTCTTATACTATACGATTAGTAATCAGGTTTAGAGCATTTTTCTCTCTACACATTTTTTCTAAGACAATACAGTCCTCGTGATATTAGCTAAAATATAAAAATTTTAAATACGTGTTTTTCCAAATAACTCGAAAATTATTAACTTAACAAAAAAATTACAAGAGTGCTTTCTGATCAGAAATTTGATTTTCTATATAATACCAAAATGTAAATAAAATCGTACGAGCAGGGTCCAAAATAGGTTTTTTGGAAATATTTCAAAAATGTAAAAATTTTGAATAAATTTTCTAATAACACTTTTTGTGAGTAATTTTATTTCCTATCGGATGGTATTTTCATTTTTTGAATATATTAAATATATTTGGAGATATGTAGGAAAAACAGTTTTCTTTAAGTGACGCTTTTTCGCTAATATCTTCTAAACAGTTTGCTGCACCGAAAATTTATAAGAGCGAATMATACTCGCAGTTATACTACTAATCACATACTAAAACGGAAAAAAATAAAAAAATTAAAATTTGCAAAAACAACTAATTTCTAAGAAAAGTAAATAGGGAAGTGTAGTTTGCAAACAGACATCGAGACAAAGATTTCCAACACTGGAAAACCGGTATGTCAACGAATGGTTCTGAAGAGTCAACATTAAAACTTTGAGAAAGTGACGTCATGGTTTGTGGCTCAATAGCGGCGAATGGGATGTGAAAATTCGGAGTGATTGAAACTACTGTGCATTATGAACGTACTGCGGGGCAATTTAGTGATGCCGTAGGTCAGACAAATTGCAAATCGCAAGGATTATTAAACTTAGCATTAAATTGGTCAGTGTAGGCCTCAAGTCATTTGATGAATATATGCCGCTTTGACCTCGATTCTGAATAGGGCCTTGGTAGCTCAGTGGGTAGAGCGTTTGACTAGTGTTCAAAAGGCCCGAGTTCAAATCTCGGTCAAGGCGGCAATACTTTTAGATAGGTATGTTTAAAAATAAGTTGGATGCAAAAATGTAATTTTTAAAATCAACAAAAATTATAAAACAAGAGTCCTCCTAAGGAAATCAAAAGATCGGTTCAGTTTACTGTAGCAAATACTAGAATATAAAGCAATCTTAAAAAAACAGTATTTATTATAGAGATAAAAATATTAGAGACAAGTTCGGAGCAATCGGTATTTTCAATATTGCCTGATGTGGAATGCTGCAACTGGTCCGACCTACATCAACATCCTCCACCGTCCCCAAGTACGTTACAATCCACCCCTGGTGATTTACCGACTTAATTGACATACGCCAAGGGAGAGTCCCCTTTACCCATGTGCGCTGTTTCGCTTGTCGGTCATGGTTTTATTTTTAGGGTAGACCATGAGCGCTACAACGTTCCACCGTTGGAACAAGGATCGCCTAACCGAGGATCTGATAATATGAACGCCTATGAACAATGTTTAATGCAATCTACTGATAAGTATAACTCACACGCCCTAAACAATCTACCCATTGCTTGTTATCATGCGAAATGTAATGACAAGTAGAATGCCTTTGGTGCGAGCTTTCAGCGATTTCATTTAGATAAAGAAGTGGGCTTATATCGGTTGAATATACCTGTAGGTATATATAGGCACACAGAGAAAATCAATGGCACATGGATTTTGTGAAGTGGTATATTTAGTTTTCGATGTGTTAACGTATATAAATTAGAGTAATTAGTATACTGCCCATATATAGATATGTTATTAAGGTCGTCCAAAACTTACGATTAAAGCGTGCAATGAATATAATCATATTACACCAGGCAAATGTGAGACTGCATAAGTATGATAATACGTTTATGGGAGCTTGGGAGAAACATTCACAGATAAATGAGTAGAAAAGGGACTATAACAATGAATATTGACCAATGATGGGCGCGTTGTGAACCCAAAAAAATGGTTCCTCCTAGATCGTTTCATTTTCAAAGTTTCCAATTTGATAGCATGTAAAAATAAACTTCCTAGGAAAACTTGCCTAAAATAATCATGGAAGGAAAGATTTCGAATCATAATATGCTTTGTCTTTGTAGTCAAAGAAGTAAGAAAACCGTTTGGAAACCATAAATACACTAAAATATGTCAAGTTTTTAATATAGAAATTAAAAACAATGTATAAATATTAAAAATTGACAGAAATTGGACTCATGGAGAAACCAACAAAACATGGAAATTAGGAAGAAAATATTTTCATTTAGCTTTAGCGTGTACCTAATACACTTTAGTAATAATATACTTCTATTCAATTTTCTACTCAAAATCTACGCTAAAGCGATTTATCTACATTTTCTTCGCCTTTTAAAGGTAGAAAATTAAACCCCCATCTCTGAATGACGCTATTATGAACAAACAATTTATAAATGCTTGCCTCTGTCTTGCCATCATCAAAAACTGGACTGCCTCTTTTAAAATAATAAAATTTTCTATCCATGTTGACACCACAGTCCTGAAAGACCAATTTCTAGGCCATGGATGCAGTCTATGACATGATATACTCGTATTATTACACCGACGAATTGGACTAAAATATGTAGCTGACACACTGGACATTTCTGCCAAAGGGATTCCAGAACGCTTGAACGCAGTTCGGAAGCAAGTTGAAAGTTCGCGTTCAACTTGTGCCCGACTTACAGAGGATTCGCAGTTTCTGAACAGAGTTGTTTTCATGGATAAAACCTGGCTACATTTTACGATCCTGAGACAAACCAACAGTTAATGGAATGGAAGTACGCATTTTGGATATCCAAGATTAAGAAAGTTTCGGAACCAAAAACTGTCTGATGTCACCTTTATCGATTACCTCGAGAAGGTGAAAACAATAACAGGAACATACCGTACACAACTGTTAATAAAATTTGGGGATAAAGACGCGGAATGGTCTTGTTCTTGCAAGACAACAGACAACGCTCGTAGCACACTGCAATAAACAATATTCGCGATCTGGGGTTTAAACGGGTATAAACGACCCTCCATATTCACCTGACTTGGCTCCACTGAAAACTATATATTTTCCAAACTGAAAAAGAGCTTGAAAAGAGTCCAGGTTTTCTTCTAATAAGGGAGTTATGGAAACTGTGAATAGCGGAATAGCAGACGAGAAAAACATTTTTGGAAAGAACTAGAGGTGCTACAGGACCGATTTCTCGAGCGTATTCCATTAACCAAGCTAACAGCTTATCAATACACCCTCGTATAAGTTCATTTACAATAAAAACACGAATTTAAAACGAACTTCAGTGCTACCTATTTTTGTCTAATATTTTTATTTAATTTTTTGCTACAACTATACTTTCACATCGATTCTGTGCTGTAAATCATTTAAAATTGACTGAACCTTGAGAATATGTTGAGCATAATTTGGATATTTTGAGAATTTACTGCAGAAAAAAATTGTATAATATAAAGTATTCCCTTTAAAGATAGTCATTAAAAAAAGAGCGGTACACGCTGTATGCATTTTTTAAACAAGAAAAGCAGCTAGTTATAGTACCAAGGGACATGTCCGAACATTAAAAAAACAAAACAGAAACGGGATTGTATTTACTGAATTTACTCAGGTTTTTGTACAACTATGTAAGAAAGTTTGTAGTCGGCCGCCTTGAAGCGAAAGAATATGGTTCTGTCATACATACATTTTACAGAAACATACGCTAGCTCTGACTCTGATACCCCTTGCTTTCAAATCACTTCTCAGCTATAAATAATAAAAGTATTCTAAAACTTTATTCATTCATATAAATCGATTTTCGCAAGTATGAAATTTCTCACGTTGAACTATCTGTACATTACATCACGTACGACTCCATAGTGAGTGATTTCAGATAGTTTTTAAGGTTTAATATACTGCGAGAATTAACAGTTTTGCCTCGGATTTGTACGCTAGCGTCCATTAGCGATTTATTTTGATTACTAAATCCACAATTGTTTATTTCGCGATATTGCAATCTTTCCTGAAACGCTAAATCTATTTGCTTTATACAACACCTTCCAGTCTTCTTTTTAACGATTAGTTTTTTTTATGCAAATACTGTTATGGACAAATTGCTATACGTTATTTGTTAATTTTTAATAAGTATTGCAATAAAAGAACAGTTGCGATAAAAACGTGAAATAATATGTAATAAGGAACTTCCAAATTCGTTAGAGAATTATGTTGTTTGGTATTGCTCCGAGCAGAAAGATAACGTTCTGTCATTAACATTTTCATATTAGGAACTATCCCACAGTTGCATTAAATAAAAAATTACCGACATAAACCTGAATGTCGGTCAGAGCATAAGCAAATCGGGCCTTGAATTTTCGTGAAAGGAAAAGCTGAGCTATCGATTTAACCCTCCGTTGCTTTCACTACCTATAAATCTCACTACCGGGCATGAATTATTGGTCTAACAGCTGCTCTTGACTCGCCAATTTCGACAAATAACACAATAAACGGAACTGCAGAAAAACAAAAAGGAATCATTCTGATGTCGCGATTAAATATCATTTCAATGATAACTTTTGTTAAGGACATTTTGATCCTACCTCACAGTTCTGCTAGGTGGCATAATTAAACCTTTTCCAAATCCTTTAACTAAACCACAACACAGTGATAGTTTCTTCATTCACAAATTCGTCGTATAATACACGTTCTCACTTATGCAATCAACAGTCAACTGCAATTTAAGAGTGAGGCAAAGTACCGGCCATAATCCAGCGCTTAGTATATATGAGTCATCTTCTAGAATGTGACGCGGTTGTAGTGATCACGTCAAGATAAATGTGAGTCAGGGGACTCCAAACAGTAAAGGAATTTTTTTATAACGATTAAGAAAACTTGATACTAGTAATATAAGCCACGATAAGATGAAAACATGAGTAGTTTTTAGTTTTCAGTCACAACAATAAGTTACTGAATGAAATAAATAATTTATTCAATGAAGCAAAAAGGTGTAACTAGAAAGCCAGTTTTAAACGTGAATTATAAAAAGATTCTAGAAGAAAATTAGATGGCATTGCCATCTGTCAGCATTACAATGACACAATGACAACGCCACCTAGCTGCCATTATGGGAACTACTTCCTGAAGAAAGTGACCTGCAGCCTGACAAGTTGGCATGCACCTGCATACATCAACCTGACAACAGCCCCTACGGCACTTTTTACAGGCGGGCAAGAACTGACATACATTAAAATGCATGCTATGATATGCTGTCTGCACCGCAACACAGACAGATCTATTTTGCTATCATTATAACTCTTCAGTGCAGGTTAGGTCTAGTGCAGTTAGCATGGCATAGAACTAGCTTTGCCTACATACCAAAGATCTATCTGCAGTTGTTGCGGTGGAGACAGCATAGCATAGACATGCATTTTAATATAAGAAGGTTCTTTCAAAAACTAAACCATTTGTAGATTATTTCACAAACACTTGGATTCATGACATTAAGACGTCATTGCTAGAAAGCTATTTTCTGAATATTTATTTGTGATTTAAAAAAAGGAGTCACATGTTACAGAAGCTTTGCACATTTCATGTTATAACGCGTTTCATAGAATCCATTTCGAGAAGCTTGAATGTAATCTGTCACATTTTTAAAGAAAATTAATCAAACCCTTTGGATTGGCTTGTTGCAATAGACGAAGCATGAGAACAAGCGCCAAACGCTATCGGACTTTTATTTGTTCCTAATATTAACAAATACAGCATTTTTATCAAACTACCACCCAAAAATTATGTGCAGTTATTTCAGTGCACTGAATTCAAGTTCATCATTACAGCTGGAAAAGCAGTGATTCCAGAATCATGGAATAATCTAGCTGACGGAATGAACGACACTTGCAACAAATGTAGCTTACTATTATACAATAAAATCAAAAGTGCACTGCATTCAGTGCATGGAGTGTAGTTGTTGTTTACATGAATCCTGCACCTCTTACATAAGCCCTTTTTCTGGTGATGGATGACTATTTTCAAACCAGGTTCCCTTTGCAACAAAAAACAAAGGTCAGTATTGTTGTCGAATACCTATACATTACCATATCCGTAAATGATAATGAAATAATAATGCAAAAATATATCCAAATGACTTGTATGGTCTTTACATTTCGTGCTGGAGTAAGAGGAATCGCAGTATTAAATCTTCAGTTTTTTTTTTGCAAATTCATAAGCTTTACGCGTAGTTTTAGGCAAACTCTGCCCCGTTATGATAAAATAAGGCATAATTTGACCACTACTCTGCACTATCTGCTTTACTACGCCTATATAATAACAATAAGGGAGCTCTTAACGAAACACCTCTTGAACGTTTTTGTACGCGCGCATTTAGTAAAAACCTATCGGACGTTTTTGTGCACGCCTGTTTACGGGATCCAGTTGTCAAGTATAGCTCAAATCATTCTAAATTTTACAATATTTTATCAATACATAAAAATGGTATTTTTTACGTGTTTATGTTTAGAAAAATGCCTAGAATGTAGAACAGAAACGTACTCTCATGCAACTGGTTTCAGTTATTCTAGAATCGAAGAAATAAAATGATGCAGTTCCGCTACAAAAAAATTGTGAGTTTCTGTTTAGGGAGGCTTCCAGATATTACACAAACAAACATTTCTCAGATAACTGACTTCAGTTAAACGAAAGTTGAGCAGGCTCTACTTATCAAAAACATTAGAAGGCCAAAAAAACATTGAATCCATTGATCCAGAAGTTACTTCCCAGTGTTGTTAAGTAATTAATTACAATTACGTGATGTACAATTGTAATTGAACTATTTTCTGTGGAATGTTGAGTACTGAATAATCCATTTCCACAAGCAAAACTATTTTATATAAAATTCATTATAGTGCCTTAACAAAACTCAATTCATTTGGGTTAGTGTCGGTAGATAGTCTATAAAATATGTCTCAGTACTTTTTTTCCAAAAGCCACCGTTTTTTAAATATTATAACGATTCTAAAAGTTGTAATCTTAATATGCACACGTTATTTCTACGGCCTGTTCCACGTCCTATTGTGATCCTGTTTAATTTAAAACTATTAAATAAAAAAAAAGGAATAGTATTGGGAATGATGAAAGCGCGGTATAAATTTTAAAAAAATACTGGGGAAAATTATTCGTCAGATTCATAATCGTCTAATACAGCTGGTCCCTCTTCTTCTTGTTCTTCTCCTCCTTCCTTTTTTCTTTTGGTGATTCAGCATTGGAGCACGGCTAGCCTTGACAACTAGTACATGCAAGAGAACAAAACAATCCAAATTTTTTGCAGCTGCATTTAGCCCATATCAATGCTTTTATATTTTCAATACATTTAATACTTTAGGTACATACTTCAGATGTTTTTGAATAGTTTCGATACTTTTCAATACTTTCGATACTTCGATACTTTTGAACACTTTCGATGCTTTAATACTTTTGAATACTTTCGATAGGTACTTTGATACTTTTGAATACTTTCGATACTTCAATATCACGAAAAGGTGATATCGATACTCGATACCGCCAAAGGTATCGATACTTTGAGTAAGTATCGATACTTTGCCCAGCCCTAGTTTTTTCAGGAGCTCCGTACATTGAAAGAAGCAAGCGAATTCGGTCGGTGATAACTTCTTGTGGAGTTGTGTTACTCTTTTTAGAAACTTATGAATATGAAAATTACAACTTTTTCAACTTTTAGAATCGTTATATCTCAAAAACGGTGGTTCTTAGGAAAAAAAGTATTGAGACATTTTTTATAGATAACTATATGATCTATAATTTTTGTCTGACCTAATTTTGTAATAAAATTTGCCGCTGTGCTGAAAAACGCGAAAAACTCAATTTTGAGATCTTTGACCTTGAATAAAAAAATTTCGACGTACGGGGGGATCGATGGGGGCCTTTCAGCATTCATTTATAACGGTGTTCCGAACCTTCATACCAATTTTTAGCTCTAAGCCAATTTTTGTAGCTTCATGCACTACTATTTTTAGGGCCAATTTGACCGGACTTTCAATATCTCGAGCCAAGGTTGGGCGTTCAGTCTCTCGCAGCAACAAAGCCGATACACCGAGAGACCGGTTCGT
The DNA here is from genome assembly GCA_025024175.1 of Rhyzopertha dominica. NCBI lineage: Eukaryota > Metazoa > Arthropoda > Insecta > Coleoptera > Bostrichidae > Rhyzopertha > Rhyzopertha dominica. Next base: position 17,150,836 of record QCXZ01000053.1, on the reverse strand, counting down.
ATCTCTGTATGCGAGCAGTAAAAGAATTAGTCATCTATCAAAAGCACTTACCAGGATACTGCCACAGCGTGGGTGTGGACAAGGTGGAGTTATGCGCGCCTCCTACGGGCCAGCCGGCCAGCCCAGTCGTCCTCTCGTCGGTGCACTGCAGGAGCGTGCCACCTCCTGGAACGCCTCCTGCAGCAGTCGCAGCCATGCCTGCCGCCGAGTCTGCACATAGAGGAGAACGAGATTCGTGAGCCACTCGAGCACTTCCAAAATCGTTATCTAAACAAGGCCCATGCCACTCGACTGGCAAGTGGGTCGTGTTTGGCGCGGGATTATTTCGTGGAAAATGAGGTACATACGGCCAACTACCTATTTATTATTTGTTCCTGATTTATGAATGAGTAAACTTAAATTGCATAACAAACTTTGACCGTATATGAACAACATATTTCAGTAAACATTTCGAAAACAGCTTTGCCTAAAATTTTCATCTATATGCAGTGATCCACGATATAATTCACTAAATATTAAAATACAAGGCTTTCTAAATATTTTCATTCATACTCAGCGTTTCACGGGGACAGTACTTTTCGTACAAAAATCCATGACAATGATTGCCATACTTCAGCGGCATATGAACAACATGTTTCACTAAATGATTAAAAAATAAAGTTTATCTAATATTTTGATCTGCACAGATTGTCGGGCGAAAACAGTCCATTTCATTTACAATTCGACGACAACCACTGCTACAGGACTCGCATTTCGACTTCTGTCCCTAAATAATTGATATAACGTTTAAGAAATCATATTTTATTTTATACAGATTGTTCCATGGATGTTCGTCATCACTTAGTTTTCTCTAACAATTATTGTTTCAAGACAAATATTCCTGCTCATATTTCACTCTCATTGGAGAGTGCGTTTCGGTTGCAATTCAATTACTGCCACACTTCAACATATTGAAGTCCAGTAACAACAAAATTATAACCACATCTTGCCTTTTCATTCCGATCTCATGCTTAAGATATATCTGTCTATATATACGGGGTGCTATATTTTTGCAGGTGGAAGTCCACTTAGGATATCGATGCCACCTTTTATGGTCCGCGCTTGCTGTTTCATCTGGCTGCCAGTTATCACACACTATAACTTCATGTTGTGTATTCCCAAATAAATACTTTCTGCGAGAAATGAACTCCACAATTTATTTACAGAGTGACAAATTTGCTTGTGGCAAACTCCTTGTCCTTTAGACCTGAAGGGAACTCGCATATTTTTCGGACACTATACAATTTCATTAATTTGTTTCAAATGCCTCTGTATATTTTTGTGTGCCCATGCCCATTTCAGGTTTTTTATTTTGATACTATCATTAAATGCTTTTAAATTTTTATTATTAGCTAACATTCCGTATTGTACATTTTACAACACATTAAAGAATATCCGTTTCATATGGTACTGTGATCAATTGCTCGATTGCAATTACTTCACATTCAATTACAGATACCTACTTTAGCTTATTCAAACCGAGCTTTTACATTCGGCATGGAGATGCCCCACCCAAAGGGTTTTTACTCTCTGGGATATCTCTTACACGTTGCTAGTACTTCTCCATGCCACTTTTACAATTATTACATAATTCAGTAGTAAGTTTTGCACTCATATACAATCGATGGCCAAATTAATGCTCGGGAGTTTTTACATAACAATCGTATAAACACCATGACCTGCAGCCTTTCATCCCTCCATGGATCCCACTTCTGATAAATACCATAGCCTGCGGCCTTTCATCTCTCGCTATAACCAATTTCTTACACGTCTGGAATGTCGAAACATGTCCTTCAAACATCATATCTTCAATAAAGTGCAACTGATTTTTTCGTGAATCCAATATTGCATATAAATTATGGATCAACTCTTCATATTAATTAAAAAGCAGGGAAACAAGCTAATTCCTTCAATGTGTTTTACTTGTGTGTTTTATTTGTAATTTGTGATTTTCAGTTAGGAATATGTAACTGTAAAGGTAATTGTGTTGATTTAAGAAAACGACCTAAGTAATTCTAGGTTTAGTGGAATACATCAATTATATACAAGCATCATCATTTATAAAAGATGTTTTGAAAGACCGGGTGTTGACAACAAATGGGAAAATGCAAAGCCAATTGGCAATATTCAAATCAAAAGTTTTTGTTTACGGTTGATTTTAGTTAAAATTGACAAATTGAGACCGACCGTTTTTTAAGTTAGTTAATTTGATTTTCCTGAAATACTTTTAAATAAAACTAATTTTAAACAAGAATTCGTTTATTTTTATATCCCTATTATAGTTACGAGGCATGTTTTTTAAGTAAGTACCGTCTTGCGATTCCTCCGCCGCAGCGCTACGGTCGGCGTTCCGCGCATGCGCGCTGGTTACCTACATCTCTTGCCTACGCACTGACGCCATTACAGTTTGATTCTTCATTGTATACGTTGTTTACTGAGTGTTTAAGATGCCTCCGACAATCGTGAGTCCCGCCGATTGTGAAGTACGGGCTGTTTCTTAGTGCTAAAGGCGTAAAACCGATCGATATTCATCGTGAGATCTGTGAAGTTTACGGACAAAACATTATGAGTGATGGAATGGTAAGCAAATGGGTGAGAGCATTTAAAGATGGCCGCACAAATGTGCATGATGAAAAACGGAATGGGCGTCCTTCGGTCGTTAATGAAGATTTGGTGCAGAAAGTGAACGAAAAGGTGAGAGAAAACAGACGCTTTACAATTTCATCATTGTGCGACTGCTTTCCTCAATATTCTCGTAGTGTTTTGTATCGCATTGTGACGAAGAACTTGAATTACCGGAAATTGTGTTCACGTTGGGTTCCGAAAATGTTGGCGGATTTGCACAAAACCCAACTTTTAGGCAGTGCATTGACTTTCCTTGAGCGGTACCACAATGAAGGTGAAGTTTTTTGGGGCAGAAAAGGAGTATTGCTAGTGGAGTTTCTGCCTCGTAATGAGACAATCAATGCAGCGTCTTATTGTAAGACATTGAACAATCTGCGTCGTGTAATCCAGAACAAAAGACGTGGCAAGTTGAGTAAGGGTATCGTTTTGCTGCATGACAATGCCCGTCCACATGTGGCTAATCGGACCAAAGATCTCATCAAATCTTTTAAATGGGAAACTCTAGATCATCCTCCATACAGCCCTGATCTGGCGCCCAGCGACTACCATTTGTTCCTGCACTTGATGAAACACCTGGGTGGTCAGCGTCTTCAAGACGATAACGAAGTCGAAACATTTGTGATACAGTGGTTAACAAGTCAGGCGGCAGAATTTTATGAGGAGGGTATTCAAAAACTGGTGCCACGTTATGACAAATGCCTCAATATTTACGGAAATTATGTAGAAAAGTAGATTACGGTACAGGCTTTCATGTAAGATAAAATTATTGCGATATCTTTGCACGTCTTTTTTTAATTCCAAAACGGTACTTACTTAAAAAACATGCCTCGTATACATAGTAAAACATGTACACTACGTTAAAGCACTCATTAGGAACTATTTTAGTAGAAATACAGTAAATATAACGAAACTAAACCGGTAAATTAAAAAGAGTACCTAAACTATTTAAACTAAGATCACGTTTTAATTTAGTCAGTCTTAAAATCACTCATTCTTTGATACTATGCATATGGGACCGTGATGTATCTTGCGACACCATATTCATTATCTGGTGTAAGTTGCTTATTCCGGTAAAACTTTTAAGAAAAAACTCTCAGTCTGTAGCAAATTATTAAGAGAGGAAAATATGTGTTCTATGTATAAGTTTCCACTAAATTCTTTTATAAATTCACCGTTCTGATTTCTTTTAGAACTATTAAACTACTGTTTCCGAGCAGACTGTTAGTATGGCGAGGTTTTTTTGGAATGAATCTTCATTTCACGATCTCAGCTTCTCAGTATGTAAATAATTAATGGTTAAAATGAAATGACCAAATGTTCTGGTTAAATTGAACAAGCAATAATAACACTAAAAGCAAAGAATCAAAGACCACAACAAAGATAAGAGAAAATTACAGTAGAAATAGTACCCAAAATTCAATTCTCCTTTTACACTAATATTTTTATTTCCATTCAAATACTCTTAATTATAAATAATATAAGAACAAAGTTACAAAACAAAAAAATCATCTCAGATCATTATAAATTTTTATTAATTAGACGCTACCAATTATCAAATAAAAATATTCATACTGTCTCTTATATTTTAAACAGCCTATATTATGCGAGAATGTGTGTTCATCGTAACAAGGAATTATCCAAACAAACCCCAGTAGGTAAAATTAATTCATTCTATACAATTGTGTTTATCCGACAACACAAAGAACCGTTTCTAATATTGAACTTGCCATGAAGCGTATAATTTCAATTACTTATCAAGTTAAAAAAAATTGTTTCGCTCGATATTTAAATATTTATTCGATAAATATTAATTTCTTTGTTTATATAAATCTTACCATTTCATTTGCGAGAAACGCCTACATGCATAAAACAATGACCTGCTTACTCAAAGGCTACTTATTACTGTCTACCATTTATACTGACGAGAATATCTCCACACAATATTATCACTCTATCAAAAACATATAAGCACCATAAATGTACATAAGGACAAACCGCTAGGTGTTATAACGTTAGTGAAATGCGTGTATATCAGCAAACCAGAAATTAGACATGCACATCAACTGCTGTTTCGGAGTAACATTAAAGAATTTATGTACATCACACTAAACATTTTCAAATCGCTCTAAACATAAATAAGCATTGGAGATTGCTTATAGGCACGTTAAGGAAAAGCGCAGCGAGAAATGCAAATAGGCAGTGCATTTATCACCACAGGATACAAAGGTACGGTTCAAATTATGCCAATAAAGAAATATACGATTTCCTTTGAAATGATATGTACCTATGTTCTCACGTAGGTGAAAGAAAGAAGAAAGAAACTGATGAAACTTTTGTATTTATTGTCGTTTTATTCTCTGTATATAGCAAATGCAGGCTTATTCCCTTAATAGCCTGACATGTAACATAATATGTCAAAAAGTGAGGTCACTAATAGAATAAAGCTCTGATTGCCGAAAACAGTATAATAATATGTTCTCGGTTTAATAATACGAGTCCATTAATAAAGCGAAGTTGATATACAGTATCTTCAAACTTTTCAGTATTCCCTCGTATTTGGGAACAGTTCGTCATACGAAAATATAATCGATAATACTGCAACCTTACGAATGCCCGAACCAGTCCTAAAAACGTTAATACGCCAGTCAGAGCTTCCCAATAAGATTAACTTCTTTCAAATCCTAAATGATACGGTTCTGCCAGATTACCTTCAGGAATGTACAGGAACGAGCGAGCTCGACTAGATAAGCGAAGCTAGGTGATACCCTCAATTCCCTCCGAAGCGAAGGGTCCAATAGAACAATGGGAGTCATTTCCATTGTTATGTTAACAAGGATAGATTTCAAAACGTGTTGCCGTCGTTACACAAATAAGGCCTGACCGGCTGGGGTCAGACCAGAAGCGCAAGTGTTGAATTTTCGAATAGGATTGGAAGTCAAATTTTTATGTTTGGGTATGGCTGCGGTGTGAAATATTATCAGTAGGAAATGTTTACCACAGCTTTTGAGACCTGTCAAAGTTATCTGCTCTTATCTGTCGATATGCAAGTTTACCTTGTAATCAAGCGGTTCTCAACATGAAAAATGACTAATATGAATGTGAATTGATTCCTATACCTACATTTACAGATTGGTTTATAATGACATTTCTCATAGATAATAATAATAATAATAGAGTCTTTATTTTGGTAGAAAAACAATGGGCAGAGACTAGCATATCTATCTACTCAACCCACCAGTATACAAACTTAATAGAACAGAGAAGTATAAACAAGTAATGATTGTTAACAATATACACAGATATAAGGTAAGTAAGAGTGAATATTACATCAGATGAACTAATTTATACATATTTTTTTTAAATTTTACAACAGAGTAGTTTCTATTAAATAGTTCAAAATGACTGTTAAAGCATTTGACTGCATTATAAGAAAATGAGCTCTGATATTGCGGATGTTCTGAAACCAGGCATAAACAAGTGATTAACATTTATAAATGTTACATGTATATCATGAAAACTTTGGCGACTATTAAATTTATTTCGTAAGTATAACGACGTCGATGTTTGAAACACGCGAAATAGAAATGCTACGAAATGATAATGAAATATATTATCAACCTWCAGCCAGTTAAGCTTCTGACTGTACTTACTAACGTGATCAAAGTTTTTCAGCCCAAAGATAAATCTATAGCAGTTATTCTGAAATTTCTGAAGCCTATATTTATCCTTAGCATCTAAACAAGGATAATACGCGACATAACAATAGACTCACATAGCTTCATTCGTAGCTTAAAATTCAGAACTAGATAATATAATATATAATAGAACATAGCATTTTCGAATTATATTTTTGGGATTCAAAACGAAGATCACTATCCATGACAAGACCAAGGCCCTTTAACCTTTCAGAAACAGCTAATTTATGATTATTTATATATGTATGTATGTCTGTATTTTGTTTAATAAACTCCTTGTGGACCTTGGGTGAAAAACAGATTATATTACCCTTGTCACTGTTGAGCTTTCAGTTAATATTGTAGGATAAGGTGTATAAGTTATGCAAGCCTTCATTTACTTTTAAACATGCTAGATTAATATTCTGAGGAGAAAATGGTGTAGAAGGTAAGTATCATCTGCATAGGCTACATATTCCGTAAACTTTGGCGGTATAGATACAAAAAAGATAGGGCCAATAATGGACCCCTGAGGCATTCCTGCGGTTATATAACCCACACTAGAAACTTTATTATCCAGCACAACGGATTGGAAATGTTAAAAGATAACTTGAAGTTGTCTATTAATAGGAAAACTTGTGTAAAATACTGTTATGACGTGGGAAACCAGTGTCTGCGGATTAGGCAACCAGGCGGACGTTTGAGAGGTTGCCTGTTCATTCGTTGTTCACGTATGTTCAGGAAAATTCCATGATAGACACGGAGATGGCTCTAGAATATTCAGAAGATTTCGTCGGTCGTATGTAAACAACCATGAATGTGTGGACAAAGAGGCTGATTTGAAAAGCGACGAAGCAAGCCTACAAAGCGACCCAATGCGAACAAAGTCTTTGAGGGCTGCTGATTGAAGTGTATTGTTTTGAATAGTGGTTAATTTAATCAGTAGTTTTGGAAAAGGAGTGTATTGTACTAGTATTGTTATAGTTTAGTGTACTTCGGTGATGGGGTGACACGTACTAAAATTCATTTAATGACAGACATACGGTTCTTGAATCAGTACAAAAAGGTGGCATATATCCAAAAGTTGAAGAAACTAATACCAGATAAAAGTGATAAACGCGGCACAACAGTACTGGTTAAAAACGGAAATGGCAACTCTACACTTGAAAAGAGAATAACACTTGGAATTCGAAGTTCATTTAAGTACAATGCAAATGTAAGAGTAGGGATCAATTAGCAAGTCAGAAAGAATAGCAAACACGTTAGAAAGCAAATATAGATGGCACAACTTTAGTATAAAAACTGATTTTGTAACATTTACACAATTAGCGTGCATCAACCCAAGCTAGCCTAAGACTGGTCGTCAAGTAGCTGTTACTCAGTGAGTGGTAGCCTGCTGTTCATTGTCAATGATTTATTTGGACAGAAAATCATCTGGGCTTATCCATTGACAAGAGGTTAAAAAGACAAGACCGTGTAGAACGTTCAAATCTGCCAGTCGCCAAATAAGGTGGATGGTGATGATCTTTTGGAGTTGTGGCAGTGATCTTGCAGATTTCAAGGAATGCGACACGACCCAGCTCCAAAAATTATAAATTACAATAATATTATTAACGAAATATTGCAACAATGAGATACGAATACATAGACCAAAGCTGTTTTTGCACGGTGCTTGGACGACGTTATGGGAAAATAAATGTGTGGAGTATATAAATGCTTAATAGCATGTAACGGAGAAGAACGCAATATAGATATAGGTATGATGGAAAGAAGCACTGCAATATGATGGCAATGCAAATATGACGATTAATATAAGCAAAATAAAAATTTAAAATTTGCATTAAAATGTAAAAATTTAAAAAGACAGATTTGAAGTAAGGTACAATAACTGTCAAAAATAAAGGCTTGGCTTAACTGTTGTTTTGTGACTATACTTTCTTTTCACGTAAAATTTATGAATCAAGTACATTAAAACATTTAGCAAATACGTAAAGAGAAATTTCCACGTCCAATACGCCGGATATATTTACAACTAAATTTTACTATCTCTGTAAGAATAAGGGACGTAGATAAAATTCTGCACATCTGAGGTCAATATAACTATGATAGTCAAAACGACGGTCAGAGCTATCTGATAAAACTTGTTAAACAAGTACATTCAAACAATCACTTTGTTTCCAAACTGCCTAATTAGCACAGAAGAAAGTTTAAAAAGAGTCAGTGAAATATGTATATGGTAGCCAATAAGGATTCCCTGAAAGAAGGACTAAACGATTGAAAATACGGTGTTAATAATGGGGAAGCGTTAGTGTTTTTTGGAATCGCCAAAAAGTGAGAGCTGATGATTATACTAAGCTTGGTTCGACACTCGTTAGGTTGGATATGGGACAGTTAATGTCTTTTTTTAATTTGTACACTCTGCTCGAGAAAACATTTGTGATAGTGATCTGGAGTGTGAAATTTACTACATGGACAGTGTTAATTACTGGGTGCTCTACGCGAGAACAGTTTTATATACATGCATTCGTTCCTATGCAATTGGCCGTGATTTATGAGCTTTGTGTCGGTATTTTTTTAAGGACCCCCAAGCACTATAATTATTGAAATTAAAATATTTAGTAAGGTGATATAAAGTTCGAAAACTGGGAATATAATAAAAAGATTACGCCTCAAATGGATGGGTCTTAGCTAGCGATTGATTAAGAAGACAAAAAATTTGGATGACCAATATTGGAAAGAAATAATGAAATAACGGATCTTTTCAAAGAAAAGCCTTTAACATTCAAAGATTTGAGCTCGGAATAAAATATATTTTTGATGTTCTATGTACTGTGCATACTGTTAAAAAGAAATTAAAAAGTAACCTTCGATGGTGGAATTCTACTAAGGGCTGAAGCAGCGAAGGTTGCAAACAATCTGAAGATACTGAATTATTGCATAAGATATCTGCCATAATTTAAAAACCATGGTCGCTACAGTCGTTCCACATCGATGCAATTCCTTTACGGCAAACTAGTTGAGAAGCACTGGTTGAAACCTCTATATCTTCATATCAACTGTAAAAATTAACTAATCGGTACCGGAATCCCTGAAATAACTCTAAAGACGTCGCAGGAATATCAGCTGTTGAAACAAGACCAGTGGGCGGCGGTGATAAGGAGGAAATGACATTCGGTGTTGGAGTCCGTGCCTTGCCACTACCACACCTACCAATGCACCTAGAAGACACACGTATCGTGAAGTGACAGCCTCAAGTTACCTAAGGCAAGCACATGGATATATGCTGCACGACTTGCACAGTCAATGGAAATCAATGCATAAATCAACGACTGAGCGTTGAATTAGCGTATTTCATAACTATTCCAAGAAAACGCTCGTAATCAGCGAAGGCCTCGGGAAATTTAAAGTTTACATTCCTTTTGAAAGCGACAACCGAAGGAGGCAGTGAACTGTTTACTTGCCATTTTCTCCGTGTACAAGTACCTTAGTAAAAGTGTGCATACTCGTAGTCGCCAATCGAACACTACCTGTTACTTTTTCAAGTACTCCTCAAGTACCACGAAATGAGTAGTTTACTTCATTAGTCGGAATAGCTGTGTATCGATTTTAACGGTTTGCAAAAAAAAAAACAGTGATTTACACATAATATTTAATATAGTCGGAATATTATCTTATGAGCACTACGTCACCAATTAACAATATAATAATACACAAACATACATTCTCTACCTTTGTGGCACGACAAACTAAATTAAACAATGTCAATTCATGTGAAGCGATCAACCTTGAACTAATATGAACAAAGCAACTCATTTTTACTTGTATGATAGGTACGAATGCTTTTACGCAAATAAGCAATATTCAGCTGACTTCACTTATCGATTCCGAAAATTAACATTAATAAGCCATTTCATCACCATGATTAATTGCTGCAAACGAAACAAGGTAGAAATTACAAAATTTTGGGTCCTATACGTAATTTGAATGAAAACTAGAACTAATCACGTCTGTTTATTTGTGGCACATTTAGTAAGACCGTTGTAGTTAGCCTAAATCGCGAGTACGTATTTTATATGTATCAGATTATTTAAAATTGTCTGACAGATCTAAAACCAATAATCATGCAATACAAATAAATATTATCTAACGTGCAAAGACGCCAAAAGTATTTTTAATTTTACAATCTAATAAATAACAACACATACAAATATTTCTTCAAGTTCAAGTTTTTAATAAAAAACTTGGAAAGGAAAAATGGAAGTTATCAAATGTTGGCTGAAATCCAGACAGATAACAAAATACGTCTAATATATTATCTACGAGTATGTTGATGTTCTTTAAAAACTTATAGGCCCCATCTGGAGAAACCTGCTATTTTTGTACCCAAGCACTGTGAATTTAGGGACTGATGACTACCATCTGCAATATCAATTGAATTAGGATCAGTAATGAGAAGACGTGTTTTAGCGACATACACTATTTATTCGGTAGACGTAATCAAACACCTGTAAGTTTTTCTCAGTATTAAGGCTAGAAAGTACTGCTACTGTATTTTTAACAATATTGATTACAAATCTCACCGATTTTAAGGATTCTTCCTTTATACGTAATAAATAATCGAAGTAAATTATTGCATTTCTTTACGTAAAACTTTGTCACAATTACTAGATTAATCTATTGATTTGATTGATTGGTCAATTTTACACATTTTTAATGTGATACATGATAAAAGAGTAAGAATGATTTTCAGAAGAACGAGGGTAGTGAGCCTAACCTAAAAAGGACAAATTATGAGTGGCAGATAGCTCAATCTGGAGTAATATGAGAATGCTGTATTTGAAACAGCAACAGTTTTACTTAAAAATCTTACAGTATATCACTAAAAGCGTTGACGGTTATATGCGACAGCTAGATATATTATAGATAATAATAAATAGTTTGTATGAGATGTATGCAGTCGTACTACAAAAATTATAGGCACAATATATATTACGTGCAAGTAGATATTCATTTTGCTACTAGTTTTTACACGATACCTGAATATATTAAATATAATATATAAAATGTACATCAGGCAAACTATAAGCACTGAAAAGAAAAATTTATTTAGAACAATCCTACTTTCTTAAGTATATTACAAATATGTACATAACATTCTATTTTGATAATTTATATTGGTAACGATCTTGCGTGCGAAGTGGTAATGTGGAGGCATTTTTCTCTACAAATTTTAGTTGCTTTGAGGTTTGGATAAAAGTGAACCTAAATTTGGGCACACACTGGTGCAAAAGTTAATTTTCGTTTCCACGCAAATCTAAAAGTTAAAGGTCTTATTACTATTGGCTCTGGAGGAAGAAAGGAAACGTTTCCGAAATGCATTGTTTCACACAGAATTTCGTTAAACGTTAAGTGCCAACTCATAATACATTTTCTTTATTTCTAATAACATTAAAACTGGTTTGTCACATTAATAATTTCAACTTGGGATCAAGAGATGAAGAGGATAATACAATGCCATCTGTAGGCATTGGCACCCAACCCAACATCGGGACTATAACCGTGCTGATAAGGCTTAATAAGCTGAAACAGCGGTCCACGGTTGTTCTGATACAGACAACACGACATAAGCATATTTGTTGTTTATCAATTTGAACATCCTGAAACATAATTTGTACTGTAGAAATAAACGATTATACACGGCGCTGGTTTTAAATCAGGTAGGAAACTATTAATTAATAAGAAATACGGTCAATTCGGAGGCTAATACACATGAGAAAAGTGCCTATTTAGAGCATCCTTTTGCTTTGCTGCTCTTTATTTAGAGAAATTGATAATAAAATAGTGGAACTAAAAAAATGATCCTAAGTTGATTTGCAAGTATTGAAGTAAAAAAACGTGTAAAATAGAAAATGTATAAATTTTGAATTTGTCAAAGAAGATGAAATAGCCAATATCCAAGGATATTGATGATCAATATGCTTCTTTTCTGGCTCAAATAATTAAGCTATTGGTCATAATGGTAAGCCACACTCCTATTTGTTGTAGTGATTTCATGCTTATTAGTATAGTTTCAATATTATCAACGCTTCTGGAAAATGTACTTCATTTCAGTTAATGTCACATACATATTTTAGTACGGACTTATTCCTGAAAATCAGTGGAGTTTTCAACTACGCTATAGCCGTGAAAATGTTAGATCTAAACCATTTTTACTTTATTAGTAAATACTACTGGATTTTCCAGGGGATTTTCTAAAGATCTCGACACTCTCAATCATAACATTCAGCAAGCGATCTCTACTAGGTTGGTGTGGAACCAATGGCTGTGGCTCAGTATTTTCGCAATAGGTATCAGATTGTGCAGATGGCCGATAAGTTGTCGGAAGAGGTGCTACTGTTTGTGGTGTACCACAGGGTTCAGCCTCTGTTCTTCTGTACTGTCCTGAATTAGGTAGAATGTATCAAATTTGACATGATGTAACGATATAAAGTATCACATAAGCTTTCCTTGGTCAATACCATAAAATATTATATTTAATTATCTCATTTTCTGCTTTTTGTTGTCTTTGTTGATTTGTGTTAGTTGTAGTTTTCAATTGAAATGATCTCCGTCTTCTTTCCTTGTTGTCGAGCGGTCGGTGTTCCTCTATCGCTTTCCTTGAATTTTTGTTGGCCGACGAAAAAGTTGTTATCGCGGGAAAGCGCAGTGGGCACTTTTGCGAGTTCTCTAGCGTATAAAACACGGTGCCGTTCACTGATACCATTTTCTAGCAAAATTTGTATATAGCTCACCACATTTGGGATTTTGCCACAGTTAACACAAACTAGCAGCTATAGGGACGCGTATGATATAATATATATAGTGGTGCTTCGGCAGTGTACCTAATTACGGGGATTGAAGGGCAGTCGTTGGAGTTCCGCCGGATCTCGACCACGGGCAGATCGTTCGTTTTTCTGTCGGCATAACCCTCGACCATCAGAGGTATGTTAGAGAGTTCTAAGTTTCGATCTATTGGTCTAGCTTCGATTTATATTTTAGGGTTGTTGTATCGGATTAACTGTTACATTTAATCGATTCCCATTGCTGGTCAATTAAGACCGAGTGTACCTGTTATCATCGGGGTCGTCAACCGCTGGTTTTACTTTGAATTCGTACCCGGTTGGAGAAGTTTATCATCACGTTAGGAAGATTAATGCAAGAGAATCTGAGTTGTGAACTGGTGGACCAGAAAGAGCGAGAATAACGGGCTTATTAATTACTATTTCTTAGTTTGCTTTTGTTTTGTAAATCATTTCTTAGTAGGTTCCTTTAGGACAAACTATTAACGTAAATACTAATTGCTATTTCTTTGTGTATTTTGCTTTGTATATCAATTGTGGTAGATTAATTTGCGACACATGAGTTACGTGCTATTAATTGATATGTCTTTGTTTTGTATATCATTTGTTGATAGGTTCATCTATTATTATTTATTATTTATTCTCACTCGCGCCGAAACCTCCCATAGATATCAGGGGCTCCAGGGACTCGCTGCGCGCGCATGGAGGGCCACACGGAACGCATGTGAGTACCCCTTTTGAGTTATTTCACTCTGTAGCGATCAGTGTTGTTATTATTTCTATAAATCGCGGCATATTCGGTTCGTTGAGTGTCTAGCAAAAAGCAGTTAATTCATTCTACATTTTATAATAGTACTGTCATTTGAACTACCTATAAAAGTAGTTAAATTTTGCATTTTTTGGATAGATGTAGTTATAGGACGATTTTATTACAAATACTTTATATACTTTATATCTTTTTGCTACGGTTATAGCTGTTTGCTCCACAAATAAGCTGTTGGCGTTTAAAATCAGTAAGTTAAACAATCATTACTGTGAATTAATGAGAACTAAAAGACGAGTCTGTATATATGGCTGTAAAAGGACTGTCAGACCTCAACAKCAAGCGGATGCATGTATACATCGAATTTACTGTTCCAAGATGATTGGACAAATCCCGATCTTGTTAAAGCAAGCGTAAAATTTTACTACAACCTCTTTAAATAAATACATTCTAGTTCTTAAAAGCTTCTCACCATTGGTTGACGTCAGGGCAGCCTGTCCGTTGACCAAGTGCAGATCGGCGCCTTTCTGCGTGGGAGAGGCGACCTCCACCTTTACGACGGGCGACACGCTAGTCGTTATCTCAGCCACCTGGCACGGAGTCGCTCCGGGTTCCTTCTTCACGTTCACCGGACTCCAGTCAACCGGGTTCGTCCTGCTGCAGCCCGAGGACTCCAAGAATTTGGCCTTCGACGGAGACGATCTGCGACAAATGAACGTCTTTAGCTTCATTCGCACGCAAAAACTGTTGAAGGTTCCAGGAAAACAACAATGAGGTTCCGTTTATGTGGTTTTCGAGAAAGGTTTTGCATCTATTAGTGAATTTTTGTTTTACGAACATTATTCATCCATAATTGGGTATTTGCCATGTATTTATATTTTATTAAATTGCATATTAATAGGCAGCATCTAATCCACAAAACAGCTGTGACAGCTTATAATTCGAAAAAATGGATCGCAAGGTGTATTTTTAATATAAAAAATGTGAATATTTAAAGAGACCGCCAAAACGCGAACATATTGGCCGTGACGTCAAGTGTCTTGTAAATGGCCGCTTGTTTACATCTGGAGTCAGCGCGTCACGCGTCAGCCTCAGCCCGTCAATTTATCAGTTTGTTGTTCGCGTTCATTCTGTGACATGCGAATTAAAATACGCCAAGGAAAAGTGAAATACTTATGAGTTATGACTTCTGAAGGAATGTTCATTGTCATGGAATTTGTGTACAGCGACCAGCGGTTCAATGCGGCGCAGATGAGGAACGTAAAAGCAACAGCATAAGTGAATTTGTTTATCAAATTAACGTAGCATTGATAATTTGATCACAGTGGGTTGTTGGAAACATACTATTTGTAAACATAAAAATGTAAGAATCAAAAATGTACCGTAAACTTGACATTTATTTTAGAGGTCAGAATAAATATAAATTGCCATTTCCTTTCGGGACTCTTGCGGCTCGTTTCCGGTCTGGCCAACAGTCGAATATATGGGGAACAACGTCGTTCTTTATTATAACATTTCCCTCCATCAACTTAAAACGGATATAATTTTTCATATCCCCTTCAAGCTGTAACAAAATTGAAACTGAATGGTAAACACTTATAACCCCAAAAAGAATAATAAAACTTATAGTAAGAATTAAGATGAACTTCACAACAGAAAAACAAACTTTGCGATTTCGGCATATCACGTCTAGGGCCCTTAAACAATTTTTTCATACGTTGATAATCT
This sequence comes from Rhyzopertha dominica, assembly GCA_025024175.1. Lineage (NCBI taxonomy): Eukaryota > Metazoa > Arthropoda > Insecta > Coleoptera > Bostrichidae > Rhyzopertha > Rhyzopertha dominica. The sequence continues at coordinate 17,135,168 of QCXZ01000053.1, read as the reverse complement.
CGGGGAATGGTTACAAAAATTTTGTTAGCTGTACTGACTGAAGTACTTTTATAACCATGTACAAAACAACACTTGTTTTGTTTTCCATACATAATAGATACTTGTAAAACTACACAAATCGCTTTTTGTTGCGACCTCTTACATCGTCCTTTCAATAAACACCACACAAAAGCTTTTCCAATACAAGAATGATACTACACCATTAAACAGCACGCTCCTCAGTAATGTTTGCATGACACTTGACGTCACGAGTTGAATAACCTTGGATAGAAGCGTTTTGGCGGTGGCTCCTAAGATTCGAATTTCAGACCTAAAATTCTCTACCTACAAATATTTTTTTTGTTATTTTAACATGGCGTACGATATATATGCACTGCAAGATTCATTTTACGTAATTTTCAAAAAAAGTGATAATACCCAATTCATGTATGAAAGTTTGAAAATTAACTGGTAATAATAGAATAATACAATACAATTCGTGTACCTGCAAAGGCAAGGCTTCTGCGTCTTGAGGCTGCAGCATTTCTCTTCCCGCTTCTCCTGGATCTGGACCTTCTTAGGAGATGGCGGGTAGTCGGGCTGTTGGATGATGATGTTGGAGTTGAAGCCCTTGGCGAGCAACTCGAGCTGGGTAACGTGGACCGGGGAATATGGAGATCCAGGTGGCGGTGTTGGAGCTCCAAAGGTGTAACCCGCTGAAGAAAACAGCGATTCGGGTACTGAAACAGAAGCGGTCTTTCAGGAAAACTGAACTGTGACTTCTACCACTAATATCATAATATGTATATAAAATTATGAGGACTTCAATTAGAAGTCTTCGTAGTTTGTAAAAGAAAAACCTGACCTGACCTAGCCCTAGGATGACCAAAGCAAAGGGGCGGTGGTTAGGAGAAAAAAATGGATAAATAACATTATAGCGTTGTAGTATCATTATCATTATGGCATCAAAAAATAAAGAAGGACAACAAAAACGTTGCGGGGCATTATACGAAGAAAAGAAACCGCCATAATGTTTAGTCAACAGCAGTATCGATATCGTACTGCGTACTGCTACTGTGCATTCATGCATTATACCAAATACTTTACTAATAGTTACTAATAAAGTATTTGATCATACCTTATCTAATTAAATCTTCTTTAAGAAAACATACTTAAAGTTACATCCACTTTATTGAACTAAAGGCGTAGCGCTTTCGGATAATATCTCAGCCATCGTTAGTATCATACATCCAAAGAAAAAAGAGGAACTTTTGCAAATAACAAACAAACTTTAAAGTAGAGATTTTGTATTAAATAACTTGGAAAATTGTTATTGTAAGCTATTTGAAGAATTACACCCAGTTCTTTTTCGAAAGTATTTAATGACAAAGGTATTTTGTGTGTCTATACAAGTAGATTTTTTTAAAATTTCGAAAGAAAGGAAAGAAGAAGATCCGTTACGTAAAATTAATAAATCTAAAAGGGAATCTGATTACGTATTAATTTCTGTTTCATAACTGAAATGTATAGAAGCATGCAAGGGAATTTATAAGCGTAAGAAAATTATTTAGATCAAATGAATTACCTTATTGAGAGTGAAACACATATCGATCATGCGATAAGAGGTCGTGAAATATATAGGAGCATTTAATATAGGCTTTTAGTATGCTCTGACCACGTTACAATACGTAATAGGTTAGTGTTCTACTTTCTAAATTAACTTCAAGTATCTTTTAAATGTGTTCAGGATGTAACAAAATCGTTTCCCGAGTAAAAGGCTAGAAATTGTTATAATGCATAGTGTATGAAGTGTTCGATCCTTTTTGTTTCTGTTTCCTACTTGGCACTTAGATACTTAGGTACCTCCCATTTCTTTTGTTACATGATTTTGTTATTTTATTTTGATTGTCTATCTTGTTTACTTTTATTTTAAAATTGAATTTATATTTTAATCAATAATTTAATTTTAATTGTTCTGTCTTATACAAGACACATTTTTAATGATAAAAATTGGCATGAGCTCAGGAAAGGTAAGGGGTGGAAAATTTAGATATTATCCCGGTTAGGTGTAGAGTTATATTTAATACATCTTCATGAAAAACAAGAAAAACTCGTCGCCGCCATATTTTGTTAATAGGACTGTTCAGATTTTTTTAAATGTTAGTTTAACAGCTTATTACGGTACAAATTATGCCTACATACCCATCGCTGCACACAAAATCACAAAATTTGGAGGAACTTTTAAATAAATCAAGTACAAAGTTCGTTCTAAAGAGAGAGAGAGAGAGAGAGAGAGAGAGAGAGAGAGAGACTAGAAAACGAAACCCTGCGATGGTGCTAGTGCGTGATGTAGAAAACCAAACTAGCCTCAGCGCAGGGTATTGTTTTCTAGCCTCTCTCTCCTTAGAACGAACTTTGTACTTGATTTATTTAAAAGTTACTGCAAATTTTGGAGTTTTGTGAGCTGCGATGGGTATGTAGGTATAATTTGCACTGTAATAAGCTAATTAAACTAACACTTAAAGATTATGAACAGCCCTATTAACAGAATATGGCGGCGACAAGTTCTTCTTGTTTATCATTAAGAAGGACTAAAAATTACGCATACATGGTAAGACACAAATTGAAGAAAATAAAAGGCGGCATCCAACTATAAAGCAATGATTATTATACGAAGTAAGGTAAAAAAAATATTTACAAAAATTAGTTTTATTTGCAAAATATCTTAATCAGCAAAAAAAATTTTGGACACTCACTGTGCTATTTTTAAAGAGCCTAGAAAGACCTACAATTTGACATTTAAGTTAAGGTAGTACCTAAAAAAATAATGAAAATACGAGTCTGGGGATTTTTAGGTGGCGGACCCTGTATATAGTGCTAAGAAGTTAAACGAGTACAACCGCGTGCAATACCAAACGGATAACTCTATTAATGTTTCGTTTTCTTTCATACTGGTTCGTACCATATAACTATAGTAAAGTATCAAAATTAAACTAATCCATCATAACAGTAGTGTTTTCATAAATTAAAGACCGAGTGTTTTTACACAGCCAAAAATATATTAGCCTAATTCTACTCAAAGAATGTCAAACTAACTGTAAATTGACATTGGGGAATGTCGCTGTGGAGAAAGCAACTTTTAACACATTTATGTATAAAACTAGAGCACTAGTCTGCAGAACTGATCTAGCGCAGCAAGAAAATTTTAAGCCCAGAGAAATGTATTCTCCAAGACCGAAATAAACCTGAACTAAAATAATTGGATCTGTGACTATGAGATATAACGAATGAATAAAGAAAAGCGCAATGCCAAATACTTATTTCAGATTTTAGGCAAAAACGACGTAAACTTACAAACTGCAAGAAGGTTCTGCTTTGCTCAATAAAACGTTATATAGGTAATAATATTGTCTGTATTCAGCGTCTTTGGAGAATCCATGAATGACTATTAAATCATATGAAATTAAGTGACATGTTTTCTTGTGGCAAAATCTGTTTTACTGAATAACCAAAGTGTTTTATATTTTAGTGAATCAATATAWTGTTCTAACAGTACTATACACATTTGACCAGAGTAAACGCACCTACAAGAGTTCGATATAGGACAACGCTGTTGAGGAAACTAACTGCTTTCCCTCATAAAACTTGTTATCAATAATAAGACTATTGAATAAATCACTTTACAAAAGATACTAAACAGATACTTTTATCCATGATCACCATATTAATGAGGTTTATATTCTGTGGATTAGAGGTGATTTGATACACTAGTGAACTGAAATTCATACCATGCTCCTGTAAAATACAAATAGAATGTCATTTTTCTCTTTCTGGTGGACGAGGTATTTAAATTTTGCTATTCTAGAATTATTGGTTTTGGCGATGTGGTTCATTACTGCTACATTTTCCTTGTAATTCTGTTCATGTTTGTGCTCTTCTAACATCTGCTAGTCCAGGCAAACGGTTTACAATTAATTCTGAAAACCTTTGTCCATATGACTATATTTTCTTTTCTGTTGCTTAAAAACTTCTCAATGTTTTTTTACACCATGCTACCTTTCCTTTTTGACTAACTCCAATTTATGCTTGCAATATAAAACATAAAGTAGGCTGAAAAATATAGCAACGATATGGACTCTTATATACATTGCAGATGGGAAAAAAAGTACATGGACAGTTGTTGAAATTATTCTTTAAATGCTATGGTGTGTTTTCTAATTAGCATATTGAAAACACTGTCGTACACAATGAATTTTGGATATTCTATCAAAAGAAGGTCAGATATGCAAAATCTTAGTTGTATTTACTGCCAAGTTCTTCAAATTGACAGTGTTAAATATTTTATAAATAATAAATAATTACTAATTTGTATAAAAATGTTTACATTTGTTAAATCACACATGAATTTTAAGCTTGTTCAACAACTTTATCGTTGATTATGGCAGAATTCTTTTGTCAGTTTTGTTATTTTCACGGTTGATACCTATTATTTATTTATTTGTTTGTGCAGAAGTTCTGCCACACCTTACGGCAGTCTGTAATACTTTAGTTTTTAATAATGCAAAGTTTTATATGTTTTCGTCACTTAGCTTCTTTATCCCTATACCTGGAGTTAACAGTGAGTCTCACTATTCAAAGAAAATGCCTCTTATCAATGTAATTTTGGTGTCCTGACGATGAGCCGATTATGGTCCGAAACATAACAATCCATTGCTTCATTTAGGCCAAACATCTTACCCTCTTCCTAAGATAATTATTTATCAGAAGTGTTATAATTTGCATATACGAAACAAATAAAGAGCTAAACTGTGAAACTGGTTATAAATTATGAGCATTCATGCAAGTAACAAGCCCCAAGTGACGAAGCATACATTATTTCGGCCATACAATGTTGCAAATAGCTTCACATGTCGTGCAGGGCCGGTACGCATGCGAGTGGCATTAAAAGTGTCAAGATATATCCGAGCGTAATCTACATCTAACCGGAAATGGGTTCGCTTCTGACCCTCGTGAATAGCGGAAATGCGGCCAGTTCAAGTCGCGGCACTATTCCACGGGATGGGTCTTCAGTGCAAGTAGGTACGCCTTCACGAATTTCCGGGACGAAGGAAACTCAAACATAGGGAAATCATTGATTACGAATGCCATTACTAAAGCACTCACACCTAATAGTGATATGCAGTGAAGGGAAAAAGAAGTGCCTGTGTATCAGCATGAAAATTGAAAAGAAAAGATCCATAAGCAGCTACACATACCGTATAAAAGAAGCTCAACACCGTGCCTGTAAATTATAACAATGCCATTTCATGATAATTTTATTTTGAGGGGAAATTATTGCTTAGTTATGTAGCAATGTAAATCGTCTGCCCGTTCAGACATAATAAACATATGCTATGGAGAAGAATATTAGTACTTTTCTAGAGTTGTACTGCTAATCTGTACGTGTAGTGCACTAATACCAGCAAAATGGAACTGATGATTTCAGTGGTTTTTTGTTGCAAAATCTAGAATAAATTGTAAAAAAGGTAACTTAACATTCAAAACCACATTTATTTTGAGGTGATTGGAACAGTACAGTCTGCTACTATGACGAAGGAATGACGTCTTCAATTTTTTTTAATAGAACCGTATGCGTTTTTGGTGTGATTCGAGCTCCTATTATCTAAGGACTTTAACCATAATGTCATTTGCATAAAACCATCAAAATAGACAAAACTGTAAGGATGGGCGTCGCCAGGGGGGGCAGGGAGGGGCAGCTCCCCCCTGGAAGTCAGACCAAAAAGAGTGAAAATGGCGAGGCAAACTGAGATTTATGTTGTGTGTAATTTTTACATTAATTTAGTATATTTGATGTATTAAATTTCTTAATGCGTAATGCATCATTTAACACAGGAGCGTTCGCCAACTTGAAACCAAATATCCTCCAACAATAACTATAGCTACAGGTTCATCAGCTTTGCTCTTCAATTTTACATTACATTCTTATTCAAAGATATAAGTAAGCAAAAAATATATCGATATGTCTTTGCTTTAGGTATTTATAATTTTAAATAAATAAAATGCGGCTGATCTACCGGCAAACGAAACTATTCCATGCGTTAAAATTCGAAAAAAGAAAACTACCGCTTGAACTTCAAATCTTGGATAATAAACGTATTAGGGATTAGAACTATTGCCCAGTTCAAATGTACCTCCAATATACCATCTCACATTTGTGTGTTTAAAGATTCAAAGTACTAGTCAAAAACTCAAAGAGCAAAAATAAGAAGTAATCAGGTTAGCATGAGAAGATTTGTTTCTGGTAAAGTAGAATGTTATAATAACAAGATTGCGAGTAAATATGAGTTCACAAAGGTTGTGTTTCGCAGGTTTAACATTAATTAAAGGCAGTTAAAAGTTTAACATATAACTACATATATGTACTAAATAACTTCTTTTATTTTTACTAAAGTTAGTAATACATTTTAGAATAAAGCATGGGCACTTTATAAAGCGTCAAAATGTGTTTGCCAATCCCATTATTTATCTTGTACTTATCTAGCGTATGACTTTTTGATATTTCATTCCTTATCATTTTATCTTCATTGCAAGAATTTGCATTCCTTAACAAATACTGCAGCTTTTGGCAGCGGATTATTCTATTTATATAAGTAATATCATTCAATATAAAAACCCCTGTTTAAAATTTATTATTAAGTAAAATTGTGGTTTACACATTTTTCATAACGTTACGGCATGACTTAAAAGACAAAGATTAGATTATTAGCTAAGTAAATCTGTCCGATCTCCGAAACCCCCAAAATTTTATTAGGTGGTGTAAAGTGCCAAATCAGATAGCCACCGTATCAAAGTATCGTTTGTCCGCATAAAATATATCGATGTTTATCTGAGATATAACAATAAAATTTAGGCATTATCTTGTTTTTAATTATAAAAGCAGTTTTACTATCCCCGGTTCTTTTTTCCTACCCCCCTCTAGCTTGTGAGCTGGCGACGCCCTTCACTAGAAGCAAGATTATACAACATGTCCATAAATATGAAGTTCACAAATAAAACAAAAGATGGCATCAATAACTTTGGTCTCCAAAATATAATACTCGCTGGGTCTGGGCTTTAACCCGAACGTGGTGTAATGGAACATACTATAGTACCGTTCTAGAGATTCGGGTTCGATCCCTGACCACAGCGAGTTACTTTTTTCAATACTTTTCAGTTTTTTTTAGTTATGTAATGCAATGGGGATTATGTGCACCCCAGCGATCAAATATGGAGAAATAACAAATAACAAATGGCTAGATGGTGGTCGTTTGGTTGCATATAAGTAAATTATGTATTATTCATGTAATACTCACTGTGTCTGGGCTGTAACTCGAACTCGGTGGTGTAATGGAACATACCATACTTTTGTTATCTCTAAGTGTTCTTTGTATTTGTACTTTTTGCTACCGTTGAGAACAATAAAATGTGGTATCTATTATCATTGGTTTTTTATAATTAGTGGTTCAGTGCAGTAGAAATTAAAATGTGTCATAAAAAGTTAATTTTACTTAACATTTGTAATTTCCAATAATTATTAGTCATTATAACACGAATTGCCAAACTTTATTAGCTTTCCTAACTTTTAATGTTTGATAGTTGGAGTTAAAATGACTAAGAAGTGGAAATTAAAAATATTCACCAAAATTAATTTTGCATCAAATACAAAATCACTACAATACCATTTAAATTCTGATTTCCCACCATATCGCAAATAGTTCTCCTCACAGCCACTGCAAGCGCTAGTTGTATTGCATTTGCAAACATGGAGCTTTCATTTCGATTTGTATTTGTCTTGTGTCTACTACTAGTAGATTGTGTCTCTTTTGGTGCTCCATGTTAAAGAATTCTTGACAAACTTCCTGATGACTCCGGAGTCTATCACCAAAACCTACCATGATTGAAATTTGGATTCTTTTAGTCTCCGTTAAACATATCATTTTAATTAAAAATGCAGATCACAGATTTAAATCACTTATTTGATAACTGTCACTGTAAATACATCTAGGGCCTGTTTCTCTTCTCTTTGTTAAAATTGATGTTAGCTAAAATCAACCCAGTAACCACGACAATACCTTAAATTGAGGTAAATGATTGTTTTAGATTTTAAATATAGTTGATTTTAGCTTAAAATAGAGAAGAGAAACCGGTCCGTTATGTTTAAAAATTGCCACTGTCAATGTAGTAATTTTACAAAGTCTGCTTTTGATTGCAATGTTGTATTTTTGCTAATTTTAGCGCTACTTCGGACTTGTTGAGCACTCAACAATAAAAAAAAGAATAGCAAGAACGCATTTGGTATGAATAGACCAAAAGTTATCATCTGTCGATTCAATTGTGTCCGTTTTAAATGTTCTTAATGCCAAATGACATAATGGTTGAATTCCTTAGATGATAATGAGTGCTTGAAAACGCATAGGCTCTATTTAGGAAACATTTACTCAAGTCGTACAGTGCTTAATTCTGTAATGAAATGCAGCAACTGCCTATAAAGTTTTATTATACCTAACGTCATCGATGCAATTTATTTCTGCAATAAATCAGGATACCCCAAGGAAATCTGCGCTGCGTTTAGTGTTTCCCGGAAAATCATTACCTTTATCGGCCTTCACTGATTCTTGCTACTTGCATATCGCTTAATACAACAGATACCAATCTCAGCGTATGATTTACGTACTTCCAGCATGACGAATTTTCCAAAATAGGACGGATTGTTGAAATTCCTGCTGTTGCATATTTCAGATGCCATTCTCTAAACCAAGCTCTACCTTCAGCGAAATCCGTTCATACCCATCAGGCACGGCACATTGCGTTTTGTTTAACCGCGAAGGCTCACCTGTGCTCCCACACACGCCAATTTACGTGTACAGCTGAGTCTCTCATAAACTCAATTATTCATAGGCACAACGTTAGTCCGTACTATCAGCTAGTTTAATAAATGTCGGGGCATAAAGCACGCCTGCACCGCAAAACAACTAAAAGCGTAATCGTTAGTGCAGCACAAAAAATGTTTTGCATGCATATATATCAACATGAGGTAGGATTTTTCATTTGTGGATTAACACTAAGGACTTCCAGGGCTGCAAAAACAAAATTAGTTGCGTATCATTTTATAAAGAAGAATATAATTTTTCAAGGAAGCAGCGAATGACAAAAATATTCATCGTATCGCGCAGTATGACTACTCAATACCACCTTATCGTGATTATTCAAATATCGAAAGTATTTAAAAGTATGGAAAGTACCCAAATATATAGAAAACAGTATTCAAAAGTATCGGAAATTAAGTGTCAAATGTATTGAAAATATCGAAGTATTGCATTAATTAAAAATACGAGAAGCATCATAGGTATTGCAGTATGCAAAGTATTGATGGTGTCAAAAGCAATGAAAATATTAAAAATTGAAACAATACAATATCGAAAAAACGCTTGTAAATTGCAGAGTCCAGAATATTGGCAGCATTAAAGGTATGAAAGGTATCGAAATATTTGAATAATTTAAAGCATTAGAAGAAGCGAGTTTATTTCAGTGGTAAGATTGAGTCACAACACAATAATGTTTAATGTGTAATGTTTTAAAAGGCGCTCCTTCATAATTTTTAGCACAAGAGACCCTTAAATGTGTCTGACTGAAAATGTGTTCCCAGTCATACCAATTTCATCAACATGAGTATGATAATGAAAAAATGCAAGGAAATCAGGGATAACAATGTAGGTAACGACAGATATAATAAGAGGACATCAAACTACAATGCAACAGTCAGCATAATTGACACGGACAACTGATATGGCCGAATGAGCAGATTAGCACAAGTGTCACTTTCCAAAGTATTTTCAGACCGGCACCCTTCTTAAAATAAATTGTTTTTTTTTAATTGAAATTGACTTTCAAATGAGGTGTAACAAAACCGTAATTGCTACTTAACATTTTGAGGTGATTGCGGCTTTAGAGTTACAAGGTCTTTTTGGAACAATTTTACTCAGATTTTTTTTCTAACTTAATGAGTTCAATTGTTTAGATGGAAAAGACGCTTTAGACGGTCAATGGATTTCGTACTCGTCCTTAGTTAACTCGATAAAAACGCGGGTGGTAGTGGCGTACAGTAAATCTGAATTTTCATAAAGATGATGCCGGCCAAGCTTTTGCCAGGAATCGAAACCTTTGTTTTGTTAACAATCACAATAAATAAATACGACATAATACCGATGAAATTTATCAGTAGATATACCATACTATAAACAAACTTAGATTATAGTGCAGTAGGCATGCATATTTGTTAGCTTTCTGTATTGAATTGGAGAGCGTGAACTATAAAATATAACAAGACTCCTGCTATAAAATCAATAAGAAGTCGTTTTATTACCCAACTGAAGTAAAGATGGAGCCAATTTCGAGCCACCCTGCGGAAATTAAGAGTTCTAGGGCAATAATCTTGTTTATCTGATGGGATAAAGAATCAATTTAAGAGATACAAAGTTGCTAAATTGTCAGATCATTCAGTCACAGAAAATTAACAGATAACAGCAATTGTTCCCAACATAAGTCTGCATTTCTTCGTGTAAGATAAAGGTTTTCTGTTCGTCCGACACCACAGATTACTAATTCTTCTCTAGAGTGGCAATTTCGTACCAATTGCCAAAAACATGCGTTCATTTCTCATCACGAGGGGCGCTCGGGGTAACATTAGTATCAAATGTATCCAATAGATCCACATTTGCATTTGTAGCCATTTTCTGAATTGTTATAAAGGTAATATTTTTTTATCTGAACACAAATATTGAAATACAGAAAATGAAAATAGTCATTGGGAGAATATATATAATGTGACGTACGTAATAAGGGGGTATTCCAAAAAATAAACATGCTGAAAACATTGAATAAACTGACACGAACGAAAGTATAAAAGATGTTCATGTAACGTGCAAAAGACATGATAGCAAATGCGTAAATGAATAAACGTTGAACAAATGAACTAGCTATGAACTACTTTATACAGAACTTAGTGCTTAAGCTTGAAGGTTTTGCTACTAGTATCTATCAACATCATAACTATCATATCTCATATTCATTATGTTTTAAACTTCTAAACACACTATAAAATCCAGAATCACAAGAGTCGCTTGTGGCCGAAACTGTGTCTTCAAAGCAAATGTTTGGAGACCTTTATAAGGCATCCGGCCTTTTGAATTGAAGTTATACTTCTTGGATACATCTTGTTTACAAAAAATATGATTAGCTACGTGAGCAGCAAGATTGGTAGGAGTACCCATATCTGTTTAATTTTAGCTTATCTCTTAGAGGTCGATTTTGGTTGTTCTATTCTAGATCAGCTAGAATATTAGATGAAATAATTAACATCATGTTCCCTGAGGTTTAATTAATAAATGAAACTTCTGTAATTTAGGTGTAGGTTGAGAATGCGCTAATTTCTGCCTTTTTCTATCTGCCTCTTAATTTCTAGTAGGTGGTTTTATTTATTTCGATTTTGTGAATTTCCCCACCGCTTCCCAAGTTTCAAATTTCTTCACAATCTATAATATTTCTACGAAAATATGCGTAATGTTACTATAAAATTACCTTTCAGAAACAAAGTAGTTTTAGCATCAGCATTTAATATTATCGAAAGGATCCTTGGTAGGGCCTGAGACTACCTGTGGTCTGACATATCGGCCAATGAACTTCTGAGAAAGGAACATCAATTTACTGGATGGACGTCCCCGAACTACGACAGTAACTTATGTTCGTTGCAAGTAAAAGAACTGCTGCAATTAAGCAGGCCTTATCTAAGAACGGCAACTGCTGCTGGAGGAGGATGAAACTCGCTACCATATTCGTGTGAATATTCAGTAGGCATTGAGAAAAGACACTAAGTTTCTCTAGGGTACCATATGCGGAACCTAATGAGATTGCACAAGCACCCATTGACTGTATGCTGAAATTTATTGGGAATGAAGGACTAATGCGGTAATAGATGAGAGCTTTTGACACCACCCTTTATGAATTAATAATAATAATCAGCATTTAATGCCCTTGTGTTTTAGCTTGGAGGAAATTTTGCTGATGCTATAAAATCATAGGTATAAGAACGCGATTATTTTTACTTAAGGAATAAATATAGCTACGAACTTCTAAAAGCTCTCAGCCAACGTGAACATCTAAGAGTAAATATGACACAATCTTTACATCCTGTTCCGTTGGAATTGAATTGAATCGGGAGCAAATATGCATGTCATATAAAACAAAAAACTTAAAAAACCCTAAAACTCAACAAATAATAACTACAAAGGCAAACATAAACAAGCTTCGCTAAGAACAATCACGGGAAATAAGGGATTAATCACGTTGCTGACAAATTGTCACACCATTTTTTGTTTTTACCGGAGAAAGAGATTATAATGAGTGAAGGATGAAAACGCTGTATTAGCGCAGGGAAAAACAGATAGCTGCATAATTCCACTGCGAAACTCAATTTTTGACAGTCTTGAGTTTACGATATCTCAGCAGCCAGTGGAAAAACAATTGACAATCAACCGATATAACTAGTTGCCATTTACGTTTTCGCCATTGTGTCAGTCAGTTTTGTAAGGCACCTACTAAAAAATGACAAGATTATTATCGCCAAAAACAGAAACTATTGTAAAAAAAATCCGACGGAATTAAAATAAATATGGGTGCAATAAGGTAAGTCACGACGCCAATGATAAATTTTGAAGATTCACAGCAAAAACAATCCACTGAGTTAATGTCAAATGGGAAAGGCAGTGGATGTCATCTATGAAGACATGAAACAAAAAAAGGTCAGAAAAGGTAAGGTTCATGGACGGAAAGCATTGCACATCGCAAACAAGCGTCTTGTTCGTTGAATGTCGGAATACCTCGCATCACTGGATAAAAGCTTATTTCAGAGTGGAGTGTAAAAATGGCAAACGAAAAATTTTCACGTCAAACAGAATTTTGAAGTACCTACTCCTATCTCCTATCCTATCTATCAAAAACAAACTTATAAGTACTTCAACACATAAATTAAGTTTAGATTGGGTAAGCCAAGCCTCTGAAAGCCACCCAACTGTAGGAGAATTACAGGTGGAAGCAATGTGTCATCCGTCGCGTCTTCTACAGCTGCCCTCGAGCACTTTTTTGCTCCAAAGAAAAAAGGAAAGAGCTCAGCCGGCACTGAGAACTTAATGATACCGCGCATTATTACGCTGCTATTAACGTCACAGGGTGGATAGAAGGAATCATGCTCATCAGATATTAAAATGTGTGGAGATAAGCCGGCAATTTTGAAACAACCTGTGAGTTAATGGGAAACTTGGAAGTTGCAAACGGCGATTTCTCGCGCTCAGTTTTCAGATCAAGCAAGTACGCGTAAAAATTATAATGTCCGTTACACGGTTTCCATGGTGTAAAAACGTTGATTTGGAACGTTCGCCGTAATCTACCTGGCGCGAGTAAATAAATTAAGAGAGCCAATAAACTGTTTGTTTTGGCAATTAACGCTTCTAAACAAACAGCGTACAAATACAGAAACTCGTTCTATCGTAGCACGATCACGAAAGCTGTTCATTTAAATCGTTTTTAGTAATAGTTGTATTTAAGCAATAAATATCTCTCCTCGTAGATGATGGGGTGGATAAAAAACTACCATAGTTTCGTAAAATTTAACTATTACTTCACAGCATTTCGCAAATGTCGATAGCATCAAGGTAGACGATGCGCAACGTAAAAAAACTCTTGACAGTTCAATTTTTTTGTAAAACATACTAAAGACGTTGGAAATGTTTCGCATTAGATAGTTATGACATTTAAAATCGCTAAAAACGTCGAGAATTTTAAAAAATACGAAAATTATCTCATATAGATTGGTGTATTGAAAACAACAACACAACAATAATGAATTGTATTGGACAGAATCCTTCAAACGTGATATTCTGCATCTAGTCTTATAACCAGTGGAATCGTCTGGAACGAAAAAAGCGTTCTCCCATGATCGACTCCAACTCGACCAATAACGAATTAATATTAATTAATTAATATTAGCTCGCGGTACGATCAATTAGAGAACGAAAACGATATGTGATAACGTGCACAATCCGACATCTGGTAGTTCCGACCGTGGTCCACGCGTAGTTCCAACCTACTGACGTTAGTGCACGGCGATCTGCAGAAAACACGGCGATCTGCAGCAACTTTGATGTCCTGTAACTTTTGAAGCGGGAGGCTACACATCGTTTGGTCGTGATCCGATCAATTCCGTTTCATTGAGTGATATTATCAATGGGAGAACGAAAATGAGAAGTAGGTAAATGTAATCTTATAAAAACAAAATCACTTAAGAAATATGAAGACTATACACTCTTAAACTATAATTTGTAGCAATATTAATAAACAAAATGTAATACCGGTACGTAATTCCCAATGCTTATGCAAGAGGCCGCGAATGAATAAAGCATGAAGAAGTAGGTGGTAGTAATTAACTATTCCATAATAATTTTGTGTGCCTAGCTAGCAACTAGGGATATAGAACAAACACAAAAATTTAATATGCCCACGCAAAAACAAACACGCGTTTTAAACATTTAACGAATTAAATTCCGGGCTGTGTTGCAAGCGCGTCGATTAATATTTACCACATAAGTGCTTTACGGCTAGTAAATACAGAACATGCTCGATTAATACAATAATAACTTAATAATACACGTAAATTAATGAGCATTCGATTGTGTACGTGCAATGTATAACAAGAGTTATTGCAAGCCAATTAGAAAATACTGTAAACGGAATGTTCAGATGCATCCCTAGGTATTACGTAGGTATACTTCTTACAAAAGCGGTATTAATGTAAATTATCATTTAAAAAAACACCATATGTGGTAGATCAATTACAAATGATTATTCATGCCACATTTATATGATCATTTCCTTCACTCTTCGGTACAATAGGCTCATGAGGTACCTACTTCTCATTTAATATTCAGACCTTTAAAAACCTATATACAAAGTGTTTCAAAATTCGGTTTGAACTTGAACTTTTCATGATGACGCTGATGTATATTTTACATAAATTATTCGTGTGCGTGTTGAAATTTACACCATTAGGATGTTTCTTGATATAAATCATGATACTTTTTGTTTGTTACATTCTCGATTTAAAATCTTAAGTTATTTAAATTTAAAGAGATGCCTTTTTTCTGAAATGGTGATGAAAGGAACGTTTTTTTTTTGTGTATTAATGCCATTACAGACATAATTATGATGGCGAATTCTATTTTTGTATAAAAACACTTTGCTACAGTTACTGTATGGTATTCAGTAAGTGTACTAAATCACTAATTATCTCTTTATCAGTCTTGCCTTTTAATTTGGCGTAAAATTATAAATGTTAGTGTTACGTTGTATGGTCCCACAATCCTACTCATTATAACAGACTGGAATGGTGCAGACAAAGACCACGGTGGAACCAGGAACGCCAACTGTTGTCTACATTTTAACACCGTTGGCCTTTATCCTGGACAACAAACAAACAAAGGCGTATTCTCACAAATCCGAACATTTAACGAAAATAGGTTGGCCATTTCTTAGAGCTAAAGATTCAATAAAGGGGATATTTCCCCAAACAACATCGACAGTACTATGTAAGGATTATTGTGCATTAATAAAATAAATTATAAATTACACATTATATTTAATTTCTGGCAGCTAAATGTTAAAAGAAGTTTCTGGAGGAGTTTTTGTAAGAGTAGTCTTTACTCCAATAACTACATCTATGTTAGGTTGGTTCAAAAATAATAAGGCTTCAGCAGCGCCTTGCTGCTTTAACTTTTCAGTGAAAACAGAATAATTTTCCATATTTTTTTTTGTTTTTCCATTCAGTTAGCGTATAAATCAAGTTGTTATGAATAGCCTGTTTTGTTGCTCATTAACCCACCATGCTTCCTTTCATAGGAAAATAATGAAAACTAACATGCTTTTGTAATTTTGCTTTATATTAGCCATAGACCAAACAAAATGTCTTTATTATCTTATACCTTTCTTCCTATGTTTATTTATCTGATGGCCAAACTCATTTATCGCGATGTGTACACCAAAAGCGGGAAGTGCCCAGTGACTGCTTTTGACCAGTTAACAATTCTGCCGCTAGTGTGCGTATCGCTTATCTTGAGTCGCCAATACGTAGTGATGTTCCTGCTGCTATTCGCATAATTCAGAATCATTTCCCCAACATGGAAAGAAACCAACTGCGAGCAAGTCTTTGACAGTTCTTCCTGCAATGTCACCTCCCGGAATTCCTGAAAACCCGTGACCTGATGGCTTCCAAACGAAGCGCCAAAATTAGCAAGCGTAAACASGGCAGTTTCTCGTTTATGTGCTGRAATTATGCGGAAAGCCTAGCTTAGCTTGGCAAACATTGGCGACGCTGTGGGCGTTCCCATGCCAGATACAAACTCTAACGGTCCTCTCAGCCTTGAAAACAACTGCTCCTGTGCACATAAACCATAAACGCCAGCTAAGAAGTTATTAATTCACTTAATTAGCGGGTCGTTTTATTGTACGGTTTCGTGCGGGTGTTATGCGTTGCAACGCGAAGTGCGGATTGGACGGCGTAAACAAACGGAATTGCTAACGAGTTTACGGTCTTTTAAGGAAGTAGTCTTGTGTGGTCACGTCTGAGACTGTAAATACGTGCAAATGGCCCAGTAGCATTTTAATTGAAGGTATGCCTATGTAAACAAGGAGCTGATGTGAAACATTCTTGATTCGTTCTTGCCTTGTCATCATCATTCGGACAGGTCTAAAAAGTTCCTTCATTTCTTATAAAAAAAGAGAAGTCGTGTATATTATCTTTACTATATTGTTTGTAGTACCATCAAACTACGCAAATAATTGTCCGTAATATTTATTGTTTTTTTTATTATCATTAAAGTAATTATTGAAATTAATCATTTGCATTTGCCTATGTACAATCACGGAGGGATCCATAATGATAAGCAAACTCGCAAAAGGCAATATGTATTGGCTTCCGTAAGATTACACCTACCCAGCTTTTAATTTAATGTAATATATTAATGTAATATAATTTAATTTACGATACCGTAATATAATTGCTATAATTTGCCAAGCGCCTTTGTCCTAGATGCGGCTGAATAACCCTCTATTTTAGAAAATTGCGTTACTTACTCCAATAATTGATCAAGTTGCGATGTGTTACATATGTGACATCGATAAAATAATATGTACGGTATTAGCAAGTAATATAGGTCTCTGCAAAGTTCTCTGAAGAGAATTTATATAGGCGATTTTTTTTACCATTTGTATTTATACACTCAGTGAACAGAAAGTATAGACGAATTTTAGATGCTGTGGTAAACAGTTTGTAATAATATTGTCGAGTTCAAACAAATAGTATGAGTGAATACACAATCCATCTAGACTTATTTCTGTAGGATTATAGATTATATGCCTCACGTGTACGAGTTCCAGACGTCAAAGTAGATTTCATGTCGAAGAGCTGAAGCAGCGAATCGTGGTAGTCATAGCAAGTACTCACAACGGGAATGTATTTCGCCTAGCCTAGATGTGCTACGGAAGACAAACGACGCCCATGTGGAAGTCTATTAATATTTTAACTTAAACTGTCTATCTTTTAATTGAGTAAGTTCCACACTGTCTTCACACTCGAAATAGACCGTATGAACAAGCTGAAGTATATTGCGAATATGAATGAGTAGTTAAGTCCTTTTAGAGCAATCAGGCCTTCTTTGGAATTGTTTAATATTCTTTTATTGAAATTGTGTGGGTGGAACTTATAATTTTATAAAAGATAAAATCTGCCGTTCTTGCGCAAATCACAGAAATAGTGGCGTATTTAATCCTACCGGGATGCGTATGCGATATGTAAATACAGCCGGCGGACTTCGAGTCAAATGGTTAAAATTAATATCTAGCAGACATTATGTCCGATTACAAGATAATGTAATACATAAGTATATTAACTAAAACTCAGACTTATCATAATAGAAGAGATAATCAAAAATTGACAAATATAAAAAAGCACACACAAATACCTACAGAACTTCAGATCGTTAATACAACTAGGATGTGGTTGCGGAGTGTCGTAGTGAACGCACGCGACGATTAAAAAAAAATACGGTTTTTATTTTTATTAAGGCGCAACAGTTTTTCGCTATAGTTACTGATAATAATTAGTATTCTTAAAATTCATATAACATCATTCGTATCCATTTATGTTTGTACAACATTCCACTGCATCTCAGAATAGATTTTTGTCATTTGCAACTAAACTTGCTAACTTGATTTTATACCATGATTTACTGAAAATTTTCCGATTCCGATTAAACATCTCTTTGCATTCGAGATAAAGTGATGCTCTGACGTCATGAATTTGGTACAGACGAAACCCTTAAAAAAGGTTTAAATCCCTATTTACAGATTCCTCATAAATGTTGACTATTGTAAAGAATTGTGGAACAACATATAATTTCAGTAATTTACAAAGTGCAGCCTTGTTGGCAAAACAATACTTATACATATAGAATAATATTAATTGCCCCTAATTATTTATAATGTATTAATTTTTGCGGAGTCAAATAAAGAGAAACATTTTTTGCTCTGACCGGGATTCGAACCTCCCACCAACCCTAATTTAAAACCGAGTTGGGTATCTAAACATTAATAATAGAATAAATATACAAAAAAAATGTGCTTCTTTTATTGTAGTCAGCTTTAAAAAACTAATGTTGGTATAACCGCGATATGAATCTGTCTTCCACAATATGAGCAAAGCCTTATTAGTCAGTGCGCTACCAAGCCGACCGGTCGACCTTTTCAAAACCAGATAATTAATTACCTAAATACATGCTTAATACAGAAGTTTGTCTAAATATTTCAAAACTAAAATGCATGTCGGTTCAAAAAGTGCCGTGGGGGCTTGCTGTCAAATTGAAGTATTTAATTGCATGCCAATTTGTTAGGTTACAGGTCACTTCCTTTAGGAAGTAGTACCCGTTAAGGCAGTTAGGTGGCTTTATCATCATGTCAGTGTAATGCTGACAGATGGCATTGCCATCTAAATTCTTACTTATTTCAAAACTGTTTGTCTTAATTCGAAAAAAGGCTATACTTTGGTAGAGAAAGCACAGCTCTGTGGCCTTAAGAAATATTCCTGTGAGATTATGTTGGTGAACATTTATATTTATTATAGTGTAGTACGTTGCTATAAAAATAAACTCAAATCCAAACTGGTTAATAACCTAGTGTTTTGTCCCGGGTTCAGATCTCGACCAAAGTGAAAACGTTTAGTGATGAAAGTGCAATAGCCAAAAAATATAATATTTAATCTCAAAATCCTGAAAAATCAATGTTTGAATTAGCTTCACCCATCAATGGTCATTCTTACCACGATCACACACCGGTATAGTTTTTTTACTGTGGATGAAAGCTGCAATTTTGAAAGACCGACCATTCCAGGCATTTGATCGATTTAAGTCCCCAGAGAATGAGCGGAAAAGTAACGCACAGGAATTCAAATAGGCACGCGGTTTAGCACTATACTCTGCAAGAAATTAATTCGCCGTCCACATATACTGCGATAGCAAATTGCCTGCACCTGCAACTGTTCCATGAAATACCTGCAGTTTCATTGAGCATGAAGCTTCTCGAGTTTCCGCAGCCATCAGCGGGTATAATGTCAACGTCAGCTTTCGCATGTCAGGGCAGAGCTTTCAGCTAGCCTACGTTTGATGTTCGCCTCCGATTACACGGTTAAATTCGTTCGGTTTTGCTCCCATCGTAAATCGGGCACAACCAGGTACTGTGATGGTCGCATATGTCGTGTACCGCGGATATCTCACCGCTAAACTTCAATTTTAGCGGACTTGCATCGATGATATCTGCAAAATTGGTTGTCGTTCATCGCTAACTCATCGTGATTACCCAGATGATCTGTCGGGAGATGTGGCTATTCACGTTTACGTCGGTTGCAACGAGACATGTTTGATTTTCAACTGTTAAAATGCAATAACACAGAAAAAAGTATAACACATTTGTAAGGACACATTACTGTGTTGAAAGTGGAAAATACATTATGGTCTTAGATCCACATTTTTTAGTTAA
Source organism: Rhyzopertha dominica (assembly GCA_025024175.1). Classification (NCBI taxonomy): domain Eukaryota; kingdom Metazoa; phylum Arthropoda; class Insecta; order Coleoptera; family Bostrichidae; genus Rhyzopertha; species Rhyzopertha dominica. The sequence goes on along the minus strand of QCXZ01000053.1, from coordinate 17,115,017 downwards.
ATGGCGATGCAATTTTCTGGTAAAGTGGTATACCTTAAATCTGAAATGTATGAAGAACATTCCATCGGCATGTAATAAGCCAACTGACACCAATCACCAATGGTGTACCATGTATCAAGGATATCTGGCTAATAAAAATGAGGAACCTATGATGACCTACTCCATCGGATAAATACCGTGCATTGAATGTTCCTCTTTCCTGCAAAAGTAAAGATGACCGCATTTAAATGGTCATAATGGGGGACACTTTTCAGATACCTAGCCTACGCTATCTAACAGAAGTTTTTTTGTAATCACGTAAAGAAGGAACGATGGTACCTATCTACATATTTTCAAAATGAGATTGCGAAACCGTCAAATACAAGGAACAGGTAATAGACATAACTCATAATAAATAAGTAAATACTTCTTTGTAACACAGAATAAATAAACATTTTACGTTCAACATGAAACTAAAGTTTCTCTTTCCCGTTACAAAATATAGGCAACACTTAAGGAGAATCTGGTTACATAACTATTAAGTAACTAAAATAAACTACACATACCTTCGTTATCACCCTTTATTTTAGCAAAAAAAACTATTCGGAACTTAATGGCAAGTTTAATTAAGTTTAAGTTGTAAGGCTTACAGCCCTAAGCGTTGACATTTTCAACTGAACTTTTTCTACGTGGTTTGTGCGCAAGCATGCTGAGGCAGAGGTGAAAAATACTTCAAAATAAGAGAAATGAATAATTATAGTCTGACCAACAGTGTACAATAATAAGTATACTAATATGGAATGGGGAATAAGGGGCGTATTGGGGGACAACCTAGCTTGAGGGACACTATACAAAAATGAGAGACGAATGGTCACTTTATGCATAAGGTAATTTTTCACTATAACTTGTACAATTATAAATGTAAAAACCATGTTGCTTCATTTACAGGTTCAATGTTGAGACACGTCTTGTCCGACACCGTTAAAATGGCGGCCGCTCGTTTTTTGTTACACTTAGCTATATGTGTCAAATGCTTAGTTACATTTCCTCATCTAAGAATGTTCCTCTCAATTTGATAATTCATAGCTGTTAGGGGCAAAATTTGTTCTGTTTTGTTAGTTCTGGAGATTGCATATGCTACCTGTATAGATATACGACTTTTGTTAAGAACGTGTAATGTAGCAACTTGGAACGTGCAAGAGAGTAGAGAAAAAACAGCCCAAATACAAATGGCATCCTACAATATGTTCATCATCGGGCTACGTACATTTTTTGGTACGTCAAAAAAGAATTAGAGTACCTAGTAACTATATGAAGACATTGCTTTAGAAGCAGCAACCATGTAGCATTAATTTTTTAAAACAATAATTTCTGACAACACTTGCCATATCTCCTGAGCCATATCTGTATTATTAAGCAGCATTGTTGCTTTAATGTTTCAGCATTACATCGTCATATCTTAATGTAATAATATATTACAAGAAATTATAGAAAAGGATAAATAATGTTAGGCAACAGCGGACTGAACGAAAAAAAAATAATCCCAGTTACAGATCCATACTTGTGGCAACATTGTAGTGCGCTGCTGCAATTAATCAAAAAAGTGACATGCTTGCGCATCTATATATCCTTTACATATGGTTATACATGACTATGAAAATTTATTGTAATAAAAATCACTACTCCTTAATTATTTTTCTTCAACGTGTGCTTAAAACGTAGTTCAAATTTCACTCTACCTATTCGCAATTCCAATTAAACAACACTCGCTCTGCTGTCGCTTTTTACTATTATTCTAAGTGAGCGTACATAGCTAGTCAGCATGCACGCACGTGAATGTCTGTGGTCGTGTTTTCAAGCTTTTGGTAGTGTTTGTGCTGTGTAGTATCGCGTTATTTTTCATGAAGACATGTGAAATAACTGCTATGTCGTGTTGTCTTTAAAGTATCTGTAACTACAAAATCTTGAGGACTCTGACAATGCCAACGTTTGTAGGCATAATAACACAAACAATCCAGTATCATTTTTTTCTTTATGCCGCAGTGATTTAATATCGGCACTTTTTAAACCGCTTCGCCTAAAAAGCAATCGTGATGTCGGTGCAAGCGTATAAGCATTATTAAATGTAACTAAACAGTTCAATGCCTTCCTTAAAACTTCTAGAGACCCCGATAAAGTATTCCAATGATCACACACATGCATGGTTCATATTCAAATACACTGCACCTTCGTTTAAAATCTAGCGAAGAAATTCGCAAGTGTACAGCACTATCGCCGCGATATGACAGCTGCAACTCACGATCAGCTGATCGGACGCGGGAAACTCAATTTGCATCGCGAATTCTCAAGGTTCAATTATTCAATTTTTAATTTATTTCGATACAAAGTGGATGGAGTGTAATTCAATTGACAAATTTTAGCTAAAATCTTTCAGCAAAAGATGCTTTTGACGGTCCTTATCACATTTGTGTGAAATCGAACCAACAACTTTTGTGATTTCTTGTCAAGTTAACTTACAACGCTAAATCGTATTTKAATGATACATCTCGAGCGCGGATACTTTATTTTATGTGAAAGTACTTAATTAATTAATCTTTGTAATGGCTGGATACGAGAATACAAAAAGATCACTTGTTCATTTATTCAGGGATAAATATCCGAATTTATGACCGATATCGCAATGAACTGTAAGCACGACTGATAAAGTTTTAAGAAAACGAGAATGTTAAAAAAACCAGTATTCATTATTAGAGTGTACTCAACGAAAAGGTACGGTGGCTATTCAAAAAAAACGAACACGAAATTAGCCGATCTTCAGCAGTAACATACTAAAAGCGCAAAAATTTCATCATTACAAACTATTTATCTAGATTGACTGAGGTCGATTCCTGGTTTTGCGAACAAATGATGAAGGCATCCCTTTGAGTGACCACCCAGGTCCCCAGACCTCACTCCTTTGGACTATTTTTTACTGTTGCTTTTATAGAAGAGCAGTTTTTCCATTAAAAATATCGATCACAATTACATTATATTTAAAATTTGGGACACGCTGTATGCATTGGAAAAAAGTGCTACATAAAATAGGAGTCTTGTCTGAATCTATTCCAAATGACTTACTAGTATTAGGCTATATCATCGCAATCGTCAGGTAACATGCCACTAGAAAAAAGATGCAGTATATATTCTTAGAGCAGAATGGTGCCGGGGTGGTGTGTTTAATGATGTGACTGAATTACTGAATTTTTAAATAGTCATTGCAGACTACTCGATAAGTATACAAATGAAAACAACCCGGCAAGGTCACCTGACTGTCATCGCCAGATTTTTATTTCTGAGGTCACATTAAAAATGAAGTGTATAGAACAAGGTCTATAATGATGTAAACCAGTCTTTTTTTAGAAGTGTCCTTTTTTCAAATCGCTTACTACTTATTCTTTCCCCTGCAATCCCACAGAAAGTGACTCACATTATACATAAACAGAAGCTACGTGAGAAACCCTATATTATGCAAAATAGTAAAATCCTAAGATATTTTACAAAAAATGGATACTCAAGTCTAAGGAATGTTATAAAAAATATAGTAGAGTTGTCTAATCGTATCGAATATATTCGTTATTCCAATGTAATGGGGCGAATATTCGTTCAAAATTGTCCCGAATAAACGAATATATATTAGTACTTGTTTTATTCCGAAACTAACAGACGAGCGAAACGAAATGTTTGTATCCATTTTATTCGAATATATGGAAACGAATAAACAAGTAATTGTATTCATTTTATTCGGAAATGAATAGCAATGCACTGAATAAGTTAATTCTGTTTTAAACGTTATTTGCTTTAGAATTTAATACGTACTTTTTAATAATATCAGTCTTCGAAAAAAATTTATATAAATAGATATAATATGTAGATTGGAGTTTGAATTTGCACAGAGATTTTGGAATAAAACTCGAATAAAACGAATACGAATATCTGTTTATTCGTATCGGATATATTCAGTTTGCTCCATGTTCTAATATCGAATACAAGGATTAAAATTCTGACAGCACTAAAATTTAGTACATTTTTTCCTAACACGGCCAATCAAGTTGTAAAATGCTTTAGTTAGAAATCAGACATACTGATATTAAGTCCCTTAATACGTCACAAACTAGACTCGACAATTTTATACCGTCTGTATGAACAGGTCAGAAGCAGCCACATCGCTCACAAAGCAACATATTCACGCGGCCTCGTGTCTGTGATGTTAGAAGTCCCAGAGCTATTTCAGTCGGATGCTTTATGTGAAACTGATACAGGTCATATCTTTTGGAATTAAATTAAACGACTACCGCATGGTAAAGACAGAAATACGCGTCGTTTTCCCTTGGGTCTATTTTAAACTATGTAGTTAGTCGTAGAACGAAATCTGTAAACCCACAGAGAACTTCGTGGACGACCTGGTATTGCCCATCTTAATGGAGTATTAAATAAGCTTGAAATTCAATGAAAATTCTGTCGAGCTGGCTTACAATAGAGGCACAATGCAGTTTCATTTTCGTCGAGACGCTACCGGAGTATAATAAAGCCAATATCTAAAGTGGCCGGTTCAGTTTAAGCTCTTTATTGCAGGTAAGAGGCTTAATTTAGATAACAGGATTGATTGACAATGACCCTTTTAAATCTTCTTTGGGTTGCACGACAACGGGATTAAGTATGCCACGCAATATATGAGATTAATAACCAAGTATGTAGCTAACCTAGTTATATACTTTAACGATAGAAACCACCCTTAACACGTCTACAAAATTACGGAATTAATCAATACCTTTTAGGCATTTGGAGTGATTGAAAAAATTAAAGACGCAAAAACAGTCCTGTGGCTAATGAAGGCAAAAGGATTGATGTTATACTGTCATATTCTGTAGCTCACGTATTCTTTTTGATTATGGAGAATGTCCCTAAAAGTGTGCATTTTTTATATTATTTTTACTGCTCTTTCAGTTACATATCCCTTTTTCCAAATCGGGTCAGGAATTACTGATACAAATAGGACATGTATGGTAGGTACTTATTTATTAAATGAAGTCTAAATTCAGTTTAATATACCCCCACAGGGTGTGCAGAATTTACTATCAAAGTTTTCAACCTTTTTACGTTTCTTATTTTAAATTGGAACCCTTGTTTATTTTTATCATTCCATACATGTTTTGTAATTTTAATCATATCGTAAATTCTAACAAAAACTCTTTTGCCAACTATTTTAATGACAATTTTAACGAACGAAAGTCGCAGATGATTAGGTTTTCATGATGACATAAATCCACTAAAATAAATGTTCGATATGTCTTCCGTTCTCTTGAAGACACAAAACCAGCTTTTAAAAATGAGGAACAACTATTATGTTTGCCAATAATTCCTGTCCACACATTAACAGACCGTCTCTGTTGTTGATTAAAAGGCTGATAATGAAAATTATGGCAATTTACTAAACCATGATCGTCATTTTGTCTAATTTTAGCTATTTAATTACAAATAAAAGTTATACCTTGTTCAAAATTAAAATCTTACACCAACAGCTTTTTGACTAAGGAAAGGATTTTCGACAACAAATAATAAGCATAGCCCGTATATGTTCTCCATTTCGGGCCTGTTTATTGCCCACTGGACAGTCTACATGTTTGCCAAATTTCCCTAGTAAGTTTTGCAGCCTCCTATTGTCTGAATGTCGTCGTTCGAAGCAACGCCATGTGTAAACTCGACATGCCGAAAAAATAGTTTCTTTCGCGTTCTCCCAATATGAAAATAATATCCACAAGCTCTTCTTAACTGTAATGCATGATAAAAAATAGTACAGTACAGCACTCACCGCAATAATAACAACAACATATTAACAATGTTTCAAACTTCTAACGTCAAAATAAAGTTTCATCAAAATAGTTATCCAAACTGAATTTTTATTTTGCAAATAACTCCGTTCCCATGTAAAATGAGAAGAAGTAATAATTGAACTACATGAGATGGGGGCTGTATATAAAACATCAAAAATGGTTCGTGGTTGGGAGTACAGTTTAATTAATTTTTATTTAGCACAAAATACTTTAATCTGAAGKTGTTACACCTACTGTGAACATGGTCAAAGAAAAACATTTTTGTGAGGTGCCACAAAAAGCATAGGTCGCACAAGTAAGTCAAGAAAATGTACAAATTTTGAAAACCCTGCAATGTCGCCTGACCTCACCCCCACACAAAACTTTTGGAAAGAGGTTGAGTAGAGAATTAGAACAGAAACATTTAGAAGCAAGTAAGCGWYGWTTAACAAAGTCACAGAAGTTTGGAACATTGCCAAAAATAAATGTCGTATTGATCTCCACAACGCTAAGAATATATCGTAAAATTATAACAACCAGGTAAGTTTTTAAATATTTACTAACAGAATTTGGTTCCAGTGTATAAGGTAATTTACGATAACAACTTAAATGGCTTCTTTTTTAAATCAATTCATAAAAACACTATTTTCAACACTTTATTATTATCTCCTCGATCATTTCCACCTGGTGGCCATTGTCAGAAGTACGAGGAATAGTGTTTCTTTATCGTGGAGGATAAATGTTAAACATAAAGTGTATTTATTAATTTACTAGTAGGACACTCAAGAGTAGACTGAAGATAGTTGCAAATGTTGCTCTATTTTTGTCAAATAGTGTATACAGGCATTTCCGTTTACAATTCAATTCTTTCTTTAACGAGATGACTTTTGATTAGAAATGTAACAAGGTTTCTTTTTCAGATATTTTCAGTCAAAAATATTGTGCTCAGAATTGGGTCTTACATATATTTTTACTAATATTAGAAGATGCATCTTACGCATAAGTGTAGTGATACTTTTACCTTTCTAAACTGTAAGGCACTTATTTCATATTTTCACATTTTTATAATATATGACCCTTCTTACTACTTTGTATTTTTAGTTGCTTAAAAGTGTTTCAAAGATTTAATGCGCGACAATAGTACATCGCAAAATTTTTACAGAATTCTATGGCCTAAAATACCTTAATTTTATCTTTTATAGAGCATTCTTCCAATATCTGATCTTTCCATGAAAATGAATCGAAAAAGGACGGTGATTAGTAATGTTGAAATAAATTTCATTCCATAATGTTTAAGTAATTATTCGGTGGTTCTAATATCTGCCCTACGCCATCAATTTTCAATCTAAAATGCTCCAATTACGCTGATCCATATGCGGCGTATTTAATAAAGTCCTTAAAGCGGTCCAATTAAGGATTGCTCTATCTGCAGAAACAAGCAGATATAATTGCTACAAACATGTTTTTAAACGCAGGTGGTCGATACAAAGTTTTTCATCGGCAAAACGGGGTAAATTCCTTCATTAGTGATTGCAATAAAGCCTCATAAATATGATGTCCTTTGACATTTAACCGCCGGTTTGCTCTTATCCGGAATTTTTTAGGCCTAGGCACCGCAATTGTGCCCCTATTGCTCACTAAGCGCTATCGCAACGCGCAGATCGTATTATCGCCCAGCTAACAAATTTATTCTTACTGCAGTTGGCTATGCTTCCGGCATTCCTGGGAAATTAACGGGCGTGTGAGTTTTAATTAACTATTAATACAGGTTGTAGTTAGTATATTCCTTGCGCAAAAAACCGGTTATTGCGTTGTTATCTGGCGTGCGAGCCCTCATATTTTTGCAATACCTCTCTTATTTCTTCTGCTGTTACCTATTAGCATTGGTTACTACTTACCAATAATTCTAACAGTTCTAGAACCCGCATAACTATTACCAGAATGTGTACTATGTAATCAAAACATTTAAATATTACAACATTAGCAAAAAACGCTAGAACCGATCAATTCGAGGGGGGCAGTTGAATACGTACTTMACGTTTGTGCCATTTCTACCCTTAAAAATGAGCAGCATCTAATTGCTTATTGATAGGGACAGGAGATAGATACGATTTTATTTTTAGGGTAGATTACGGCTCAGTATTTTTTTAATTCGGTGTAAAAGTGTGAAATCTTGTTTTAAATTTATTTTTAATTCGTCTAATTTATTTATTAATTTAAAGATTGACCTGTTGTTCTAACAGGAGAAATGTGGCTGGATCGATCACAAAATTATGCTGATTCAATATTGATTAATACCATAGAAAATGACGATAATTACATTACGAATGAGTTAATTTTTAAATGAAAGGTTCGTAGATGGACAGATTGGAAGGTTTCATCAAATGTCCTGCGAAATCTTCCGACTTGACTACACTGAACTTTTTCTTGCAGGGTCGTTTCAATAATAAAGTGTACGCCGCCCACTACCTACAATTATTTACAACATTTAAGGCAACATATCATGGACCAATGCCACAAGATTACGCCAGAGATGCTTCGGAAGCCTTTAGATCAACGATTGTACTGCTTTCTAGTAATTAACTAAGTAAATGAAATATAATTTTGTGCAGCGGGATTTCTCGGTAACTATTATTGCAACAACAAAAAGTACATATTGAAAAAAGATTTTAACTGACTTATAAATAAAATTCTATTTAACTCCTGTTCCCGTTAAAAAAATTACATGCTCTTGCTTCGGTGTAATAATTCTCTTTTTTAGTTTGTAAATGTAGGCAGGTGTTATGGATGCAATCTATAGTCCTCCAGAAGTCAATACATTGACAAACCAGAAAGAAGTTCATGACAATATGTCACCCGGCAACGTATTCAGTGCTGGCCATTTTGAAGTTAACAGTTAAGGTATTTCACATATTGAGAATAAGATAAACCCTAATATTGCTGGAGAGGACTATGAGTCATCTGATGAAGAATTTTTGGTGCAAAAAAGACAATGTGTTCAAACCTGTTACACCACAGGATACAATTAGTGCAGTAAGGGTTAAAATTTGTCTTCTGTATAGTGATGAAGTTTTAAACATGACAAGCTAATTTTATTATGGCACAACTTTATAGTAAAGGCGCCCTCGTTGTTATCAACTCTAACCCCCCCCCCCACGTGAATAAAACAGCGAATTCCATTCTATATTTCGTATGCAAAACCTAGTTTTCAAATGTTCGTGTTGGATAGCCAAATGATAACATGATCATCTAACAGCTTTGGACAGACTGAATATACCGCACATTTACAGATTTACACCAAAAAAAGCTTTGATTCATCGTTTACTACTAACATAATCTGTCAATGTCATTTATCTAAATTACATGTTAAACCATTGAAGACAAATTCATCTCGACCATTTTCCATGAATAAAGGCATCATAATGACTTGCTGAAGGTAAGATTTCAAACGAGCCATCGTACGACGTCTAAAGTGTAAACATTTACCAAATCGCATCGAATCCAGTTCAGGTCTGCGATTTTTTTAATTCTGATGCGCGGATTTTATTTTCAAAGCGTTTCAGTGATTGGTTGAATTTATAACTAGCGCTTACATCTAGGTACTAACATTTTTGTGAAGCGACATAGAAATCTATGTCTTTTAAAATTATTATGTGTGAATAACAAACAGAATATAGGAGAAGAAATAGAAGAGGACGAAGGAAGATCTGAGGAACAACAACTAGAGCAAAGAGGGATGGCGATAACTGCAGAAGAGACCGTTGATGCAATAAAATATATAAAAAACGGCAAAGCTCCAGGACACGACGGTTTGCCAGCGGAATGTTTGATGTTATTGTACGATGTTTTCAAAAAGGCCTGGAAATATAAGAAAATACTTCAAGACTGGAAATGTGCTATTATAGTGCCAGTACACAAAAAGGGGACATGAAAAACTGCAATAAGTATAGAGGAATTACCCTTTTATGTGTCTCATCAAAAATATATGAACGCATTCTGGAAACAAGGGTAAGAGAAACTGTTGATCTTCAACTATGCGAATCACAGAGTGGCTTCAGAAAAGGGCATAGTGTGCAAGACCATATATTTACGATAAGATAAGCTATAGACAAATCCAAAGGCAACAACAGGAATCATATATGGCATTTATAGATTTAGAAAGGGCCTTTGATAGAGTGCCATGAGATAGTGTATGGAAGAGTTTAACCAGAAGAGGTGTACACAAAGGAGATGTAACAATCAAAAGCATACATGAAGAAAACAGAATTACATAAGAGCGCAAAACATGGAGTCAAAATGGTTTACAACTAGGAATGGACTACGGCAAGGAGGTTTGTTGAGCCCTCTTTTGTTTTCTGTTGTGCTGGATATTATAAAAATATGTGATTCTACACAACAAATAAAATGTGTATTGGACATAGAAACTTAAAACAAGTAGGCATAAGACATTGTGTACATGCGGATGACATGGTGATTTTGGCTAATTCTGAGAAAAATCTACAGGGCTTAATAAATGTGTAGCATAGTGGACTGTTAAAATACAGTATGAAAGTAAATGTAGGTAAAAATAAAGTGATGATAATAGCAAAACAGTCAAAACACTTAAATATCAGTGTCAGTGGTGAAATAAGTACCTGGAAGCAACGATAGAGGATACAGGAAAAATAAGAATTGAAATAAATGAGCGTATTGATAGCGCAGCCCGAATATATCATGCCTTAAATAAACAGTTCATCTCAAAGAAAGAGGTTTCAACACAAACAAAAATCATAACTTTCAAGTACATATACCAACMAGTACTCAGTTTTGGATAAKAAGTATGGGTATTAACAAAAAATTTGAAAATTGAAATACAGGCTGCAGAAATGAAATACCTACGAAGAGTGAAGGGCGTTACAAGAATGGATAGGGTAAGAAGCGACCAGATCCGAAGTGAAATAAAAGTGGACTCTGTGATGGACTATATAGAAAGGAGACAACTGGGATGGTACGGACATATGCTGAGAATGAAGGAAGACAGGCCCGTGAAACAAGTAGGAAAAGCTGGAATTGCAGAAAAAAATAGGAAGAGGGAGGCTGTCCCAAACTTGGGATCAAAATATAGAAATATATTGAAGAAAAGGGGAAGGGGCGCTAGACAAGAAAACATGGACAGAATTTGTGCACAAAATATGAATTACAGCCCCTACACCTCACGATAGTGTGGCGATCTGATTATAAAAAAATAGATAGTCGAGAAGCGAAATAATCTATTGCGTTTTTTACAGCGTTTAGTTTATTTAGTTTGCACAACAACGTGTTTGTACTTTTAATGATGCATAAACTCAAAACTACGTCTTTGTAAGCCTCCGCGCATCTTATTACCATTGCTATAACTAAGTTTGTTTGTATTCGTTTGGTATTTTACCTGAGTTTCTTTTAATGGTGGGATAAAGAACTAATCCTTATTAGCCGCTACACCCCCAAAACCTCAAAGCGCACTTCATTAATGCCTGCATCCGAGAAAGCTTCGCAAATCAAACAGCCGCCAAGTCAGAGTGGTTTGTTTTGTCGTCCGCACAGAGTTATTGTAATGAAATGTTAATATTTATTTAAATGTGCGCCGTGTGTACGAGCCATATGCGTCACGACGTGATAATTTGATTCAGTTGTTTTCGTTTGAGCAGGAAATGGCTTGGAGTGGGTGGCGTTGATTGTCACTGATAACGTGCCGTCGCTGATGTTGGCGATTACGCATTTCGATTTGGCGGACCCCACGTGCCCCCGCTGCTGGAATTCCTGCTGCAGGCGATGTGAATAATAAAGGGGGTGGATTCTCGTTTCGCCAAACATCCCTTTGACTACCTGTCTGTCGCGAATGGCATTTGAGAGCAAAGAAAACATGCGGTAAACTCATAAGTGGCTTCCCACTAATGCATTATGTACTAAAACTGTTGACAGTAAGTATGTGTATAAAAAATGCTTATTCTGCAACCCAAAAACGTAAATGATACCCCTCGTTGTGACTCTATTTGTTTCTACAAAAGCGTATCATCTCCTGCGAATAACTCCGGGTTTTGGTTTTTATCTCTTAACAAGAACAAGAAAAAGTGAACTACTGATGAAATAAACCTTAAATAAAGACCTACAAAATACAGGTGTTGGACTTCAAGGGGCTTAAGTGTATATAACCGCATTTTTTCAAAAGGGATTTAAGATTTTTTTATCAAAGCATAGGATTGATTCTTGTATTGTTTACTAGTTTTATCGCTATTGCGAGTATTATTTTCTTTCAATTATATTCGATGTTACGAAGCGGTAAGCTTGCAACTTAATACACGTTGTTTGTGTTTTAATTATTCTTACTTCTGAAATTGTACTGACAATAATTCGTCTACGGAAGACATGGTAGATACAATTTCTCGACATTTTCTCTAGGAAACTGTTTGTCTTCAAGAAAGTGGTGTTCAATGTCTATTAAAAAAAACTTGGTTCAAGGGACGATGTGAAGTAAACTCCTACACGAAATAAAACTCAGGTAACTGAAGAAACTAAAATTCTTTATTTTACTTTACTTTAAATTCTCGTTCAGGCATTAATTCTGGACCAGTTCGACCATATTTAATACAAACCTTTTCTAATCCTAAAAAATCTGTGAAAATTTCAAACAGAATTTTATATCAATGAATTTTGTAACAGTCATAATTACCATTATTAACTGGATGTCATTCATACATTGCTGTCAAAAGCACGGGGGTTCCATCATTTATTTATTTGAATTCGAAACTTGTGAAATTAGGCACGCTCTAGAAAAAAAAAGAATGCGAAGTTCTATTTTAATTATACGACCCGCCTCGACGAAGATGACAAAAGATAGTTCCCCAACTCAGCACCGGGAGAAATCACAAACTTGAGAAGGAACAAAAAAATCCACTGATACGGATCCTTTCATTATCTTCAAAGTAAAATCTTGGAACTAAAAAGGGTGGTCCGACATACGGAAGGGATTATAAGGGTAGAGATGGGTGTGATCATTTTGGACAGGGAGGTCAGATAATTAAGACTGAACTTCAGTTTGGGTACGTTCGTTTGATTTTTATTTATATTTCCTGCCATGCAAAATCAATAGGGATATTTACAAGGATATTTTATACCAAAACTGGTCAAGTTAAAGCGACGCGAAACGGAAAGAACGAAATGGGTTTAGCCCACGCTCCAATAAATGCTATTTAATTTATCCTCAGATTAATAATTACTGATTAAACCTTTATAAACAGTTAAGTTAAGAAAGCTTGATCATGTTTGTCCCATACTTAAAGAGCTAAATCGGTCAAGCTTCATTATCATTTTTCTATTCAACAGGTGCTTTACCCTAAATTGTACGAAAAGATTTTCGCCGACACTTGACCAAATATTTTTTATGGATACACTTCACTTCACTTCACTTCAGAAGTTATGTCACGTCCAATAGTATGTTCAGCAAATACAGCTTTTCGATCATAGATTTGAATGGCACTATCCTTATCCTTATTGAATGATGCGGTGGAGCTCTTTGGTGTGGAAGTTTGTAAGTGATAAAGAGTGAATTAATGGCAACGTTACGCTTTAAGGATGCAGCCCAGGTACTTAAATATTCATTAAAATTTGATAGCAACAGAATCAGTTGATCAGTGTGATTTGCGTTTTTTGTTTGTATGCGCACTACCCTACTTTAATCGCCTTAGATTTAATTAACAGGTCTGAAATATCTGTGACAATTTAGGAGGGATATTTTGCTCATCAAAGTATAAAATACCTTTAAATGTAAGACCGGTTTCTAGATTCTAGAGCTAAAAGTCAGGAAAGCAACAAATTTTGTTGGCATGAAGATGCCAGAAATTTGTAAGGTTAGTACAATACTTGATTGTAAATCAGAATGAAATGTATTAAGATGCCTTTCGGTTCAATTACTTAGGAAATATAAATTGCAAATATATGACCCAGACCCAGTAAAATACGGTAAAAGATGTCCTAGATAAATATGTTTCGTTTAATTTGTTATATATTTTCATTTATGTTAACACAGAAACAGAATAAACCAGTGTCGTGTTTTTCACCTTTGTGGGAAATAGTTTTCGGCTCTAAAAACATATTACGTAGAATGCTGAGAAGGTGCAGAAAAAATTATTCGTTTACTATATCATTAACACATTAACAACAAGTATTCCTACATTAGAAAAGTCGTTCACACCTTGCTTTGTCTTTGCTAATGAAAAGATCAATGGTAAATGACCCAAAAGAGTTTACACAATCGGCTATTGCATTTTACTTAAATGTAAATGCAAAGACAAATGAGTAACACGGAAACCGTCAATTTTAAACTCCACCTCTAATCTCGTTTAAAATGCAGTGTTCCATTTAGTATAAAAACGTCTTGCAATCACATATCATGACAGTCAAATAACAAGAAGATGGTGTTTTTACTATACACACCGAGCAATCACATGTACCTAGTACCTAGCTTTATACCTATAAATTTATTTTTCAGCGATGACGTAAGTCCGGATACGAGCCATCTTCAAAGCTAATAAAAGAAAAACATWGTAGAAAGTAAGTTAGTTTTACTGTAAAACCACTGTAATAAAAGCATGACTTCAGGCGACCACGTTTAATATTGGCAAACAAAATAAGACTTTATAGTCAGCTCGTTAGCATAAAAAAAACTTTTACTAAAAAGTATTGATTATAACAGATACGATTATTATATTCGGCCGCACTTTTTCAAAACACAGTAAATGACGTTTGTGCGAAAATTGAATTTCTGGTATAGTTCAAACCTACTGTATTCTGCTGGGTATTTCTATATAAGTAACATTATTTACCTTAATGTTAAAACACAGTAAATGACAGTGACAGAATTCAAAACCACAACGAAATATAGCAAATATCAAAATTTCTAATAAAACGCAGCAACTGAAATGTAGTTACCACATTCTGTAACACTATTTGAACTTTGTGATCAGCAKTTATTAATGAACGTAAGTATACCAATGCTGCTAAGTTTAATAAGCATTTTATTAGGTAATCGCTTTTTGCGGGCTATAAGTGACTATATATTTCTATTACCATGGATATAAATAAGACAAATTTTGAAATAGAAAGAAATAAAAACGATACACAGAGATTCATTTAGGTCAATAATTTATACATAACGACACTTCATAAAGAGCTGGTGTAGGTAGGTTCTAATAAGAGGAATAATCACTTGAAAAAAATCTTTCGATTAAGTAAAGTAGACCATATTAAACTAACTGAGGTTGTATTGTGTATCCTTTTGTGTAAATTTTGATAGCTCTTTATTGATTTTGTGCTGGCACAGTGTTTACTTCCTAAAATCAAATACTTACACAGCCGTTACTTGAGTTACATTCCGTAACAAAACACACCAACTATATGTAGTAGTATATGTATATCTTTAGGTGCAAAAAGAAGAAGACAAAAGTTAATAAAACATCTTTCACAGGTCTCACTGTGTTTTGAAACAGTAAGGCATTTTTTTAAATAAAATCTGCATCTAACATTAAGTACAAAGAAATACGATTGGCATGAAACTAGTGCCTTCATCATGTAGACACATCACATTTATTGAATACTGTTTGCCCTTAGACCTGCTTCTGGATGATTTTATTACCAATTTTAAAACCTGCTCCGATAGAGTAAAGTAACTCTATTCAACTTGAAATGCAATTATTCCCCTTATATGGTACTTGCTGATGTGGCCCCACGTACAGAATGCAACTTTCAGGCCTAAATTCTAGAAATATCGCTCGAATAACAATAGCTGTCATTTCATCGATGCTCCCCAATAGTGGAAACACATAAGAAGTGTAAGGAGTACAGCTGCAAATCTTAACAATTTAAAAACATGAGAGCATTTATTCAGCGCCTGCACGTGTCTTATCTTCATTTCTTTGCATCAGCCCACAGTGAATACTAAATTTGTTTATACCTCGACTAACACAGGGCAGATGACCATTTCTCACCTTTATGTGCCGTGGCGTGAAAGGGATTCCCTGACGAGGGCTGCATGCCGGAGGAGAAACGTCCGATGGTGCTGGCATGTGAGTAGAGGGCGCTACCAAACGTAGGCCCTCCAGGAAACAGCGAGTATACGCCATACTTGCTGAAGCCTGCAAAATAAAAAAACAGCTGGTCAAAATCAGGTTAAATAACTAAAAGTAATGAAAAACGTATCAAGAGTATAAACGTCCCTAAAAAAAGTTTAAGTTGCCCTATTCTCACATAACAAAAGTCAATCCAGTCTGTCTTTTTTTTTTTCGTTTTTTGCTTTCCGGAGTTACTTCGAAAGCCAACAATCGATGTTACCGTACACAAGCAGTGAAGCCTGGGACATTACTACTGTCTAACCATTTGTTAAAGTATTTGTATGTACACTAGTCGCGTTGTATCTTAATAAGGTTAGTATTATTTTTACTTTCATTCGTTTTCTATAGGAATCTGCTTAAGGCAACCAACATTCTTTCGAACTAGACAAGCAAGTCAAACCCTTACATGTAGTTATTAATAACTGCTACTTCTTATTTTATATCGATTTTGGCTAACTCGCAATAAAATCAAGTACTAAACATTTTGTTAATATTATTATTAATAATTAGAGTAATAGTTCCCAGCGATTATAAAGACGTCACGTTACTACTTGACATACATTAGATCGTATTAGATCAAATGTATGAAATTTATTCTTCACTGGTATGAACATTTCTTAAGCAGATACGACTTTTACATATTATTGTCATTTAATTTTTTCAGCATTACCACCAAATAAAAGAACATGGACACGCAAAGGTTTAACATAAGTTTTGGAAACTGTTAGACACTTGGCTTGACTCAGCAACTGATTTACAAAATAGCAAGTCATCTTTCAAGCAAGTAGTCATTTTAGTATTTAAAATATTCAAATTTGTTATTTATATTTTTCTTAACATTTCGTCCAAAATGATCCGAGCTCTAGACAAGAACATTGATTGAGTGAGTAATATTAAGAGCGTAATATGTACCAAAAATACCCGATAGAACTTATTTTTAATTACAAGTATGCAGACCACTTCTTGCAAAACTAAGTATATTGCGTAAATACATGTGAGCCCAGACCATTTTAGTCTCAAACTGTTCTATTTGGTGATGTGTGCGATTAGTAATCCTCAAGAAATGCAAATTTTATTCATACAAAATGAAAGTGATTCAAGAGCTTCACGGAATGGCAGTAAGAAACTACCATCCAAATAAAAGACTTCGTGGGCCCCGCCGGTTACCCTACTAGTTCGGCGTATTTAACACCAAACATTTTATCTGTAGCGATAGTAGCCAAACTCTATCAATTCCAATAAGTACAACAAGCGATGTTTTGGAAACTCCATAATTACCAATTGTCAAAGTTTGTCCTAAGCTCGTAAATCCAATGAAATATTGGAAAGTTTTTTATCTTTAGCCACTGCTCCCCTACTCAGGCATAATTCAACGCCACCCCCACAACTACGAGGACAATAAGAAATCAAAACACAAAAATATTTGACACGGACAACTGATACCTCCCATACCGACTCAGAACAAAATAAGTTTGAGGTCAAGGTCACATTTCATTGTCTCTTTCCAGTTGAAACCCCCGTAACAATAAAAGTGATTGTCCGATTTCAAGTATCTAAAGGCGACACTTTAGATAATGGAAGTGGCTTTCAAACCAAGTAAAACAGAACTCCTTTTGTCATTTAAAATTATTTGGTTGGAGGCGACTGTAACCTGTAACGCTACCTCGGAATGATTTTACCCGGATTTTAACAAAATTTTCTAGCCTGATGCGTTCGTAAATAAGAAGTGGGGGCGATAAAGAATTAAGATTTTTTTTTAATTTTAAAGCTATAAGTAATACTTTCGGATAACTTAACATACACAACCAAACGTATTTGAAACTGGCTACCTATTTTGATTTAGCACGTTAATAATACCCAGTTAACTAATGAGTAACTAAAGTGAATTATCTATTGCACAAATTGTATAAAAGTCAATTATTTGTGTGGTAATCAGTAAATGTAGGAAAAAAGTCAATTATAAACATCTAAATTCTGAATATTTTCAGATAAATACTGAAAATCTTGAAGCAAAAGGAATCTGTAATTAAGATAATAAATAAACGCTATGTGATGTTACCTCATGCGATGTTACGTTACAAACATCTAATACTGAGGCGTCATTTGAATAATATTCAGACAACGACTGAAGCAACGGTTTTTGAGTAATTATTAGTATTTTTGGCTGATCAACTGTAAGATTAGATTTCAACAATTTTACGACAGCCGACAGTCTACAATTAATTCGCAGAAATCTATCAATCTCGTATTTCTCCCAAGCTATTAGTGATACAATGATTTGCGTTCGTGGAAGGCGATAAAAATTTAGTTTACCTAACTTAAATGGTTTTTTTTAGAGCTTGAAATTATATCGTATCATGTAACTGTTTCTTGAACAACGATGAACATTAATTTTCATTAATTCATACACGACCTTTAAGAGATAAAAACTTCGAAGACGAAATTAAAAGTTTTGTTACGAGTTATAATTTTCAATTTATAAAGTAATTTAAGAACTAGTCATATAGGTGTTTGATATTTATTGTATTTGCATTTATTCTAATTTCGCATTCAAATCCTTTACATTACCACTAACATGTGAGTTCCATTATATACAAGAGGACTTGAAAATATTAAAAATCGAAATCCTTTAATCCTCTATTCAAAATTTACAGAAATATATCAAAAGCGTGGAATCGATCAATAAAAACACTTATTTTTTCAGACGTTTACTTAAAAAAAATTTGAAAGTTCTAAACGATGCTACAAATCAAAGTTATATGAAATGGACTATGGTATAGTCTAAAACAAATTAAATTATTTTTGGGAATCCCATTTTTTAACTGAGTCAACTATATTTTTCAATGTCATGCTATACTGGTTTTGTGGTCTTAATTTCTGACCAGCATGTGACACACACACAAATGAGATTTATCCATTATTGCACAAAAAATGAGGTTGCCAGAATAAATTTCGATGATGTTGAACCATATAAAAATAAAACGCATATTTTTGAGTGAGCGTGATATTTTTATTACATTATAAAGTACACATGTTCCTATTATGTATGCAATAAAATGTCACGCAAATGGCCCCCGTAGCGCTGAAGACAGACCCTTACTCTCTTTATGAACTTTTCGATGACATTTTGACAAAGATGTGACACTATCTCACCCATGGTGGGTTGGATCTCTGTTTTAAGCTCAGGAATAGTTTGTGTGAGATTTGACAAAACCTCGAAAAAAGAAATCGCACTGCGTTAAATCGCATGAGGCCCACCCAGGCCTTTGACGTCGGAATTTCGGGAAATGATTCGACCTGGGAATCGTTGCTGCAATAATTCGATTGTTTAATGCGTGGTGTGACAGGTGGCGCCGCGCCGTCCTGCTGAAACCACATGTTGTTCAGATCCATACCGTCCAGCAACGAATGCCATTGACAGTCACTGCATTTCCGGCCTCACTCTCAAAGAAAAAAGACCCAATCACGCCGCCTGACCAAAATCCATACCAGACAATTGCTCGCTGTGGATGCTTTTTTTCTCATGGGTCCATTGCGGATTTTCTGATCCCCAAATTCGACAATTATGTTTGTTGACGAACCCATCGATATCAAAATGCGCATCTTCTAAGAAGATGATTTGTTTCGAAAAATCGGCATTCACTTCATATCACCCATTGAACGCATTGCCGGCGCTGCGCATGCTCTGCTGGTTTGAGCTCGTGAGTGATCTGAATCTCGTACGCGCGGTGGAGGAGGTGGAGGTCTTGAAGTTGTTGTAAACGATGCCGAATTGAAGTTCTCGGGTTTTCAGCAACACTCTCATTTACTGCAGCAGTGTTTTCGAGAGACCAGTCCATACGCCGACGCACGGGAGACTTACTGTCAAAAATCGACCCAGTTTCTTCAATTTTTTTATCACTCTTCGAATTGTTGACACATTAGGAGCACTTCCACGACCGAAAATTTGCGAGTGATCTTAGCGTAATTTTCCGCATTTCTGTAATGGGTTTCACAATTATATGGCGTTGTTCAATTGCGTACCGCTTCATTTTTAATAATCAGAACAACTGGGTATCTGCCATGCATTTATATTTTATTAAATTGCATGTTAATAGGTAGCATCTAATCCACAAAACAGCTGTGACAGCTTATAAATTCGAAAATATGGATCGTAAGGTGTATTTTTAATGTATCAAAATGTGAAGTGACCGCCAAAACACGGACATATTGGCCGTGACGTCAGGTGTCTTGTAAATGGCCGCTTGTTTAGGTACATCTGAGGTCTGCGCGTCACGCGTTGGCGTCAGCCCGTCAATTCATGAGTTTGTTGTTTGAGTTCATTTTCTGGCAAGCGAATTAAAATACGCCACGAAAAAAAATGAAGTACTTATGAGTTATGACTTCTGGAGGCCTCGTTAGGGCATCTTCAAATAATCTCCCGACCGTAGACATGTTCATGGTTATGGAATTTGTGAAGAGCGACGAGCGGTATAACGCGGCAGAAATAAGCAACATAAAAGCAACAGCATAAGTGAACTTATTGTCAAATTAACATAGCATTGGAAATTTAAACGCAATGGGTTGATGAAAACATATTAATAATAATAATAAGCCGTTTATTGGGTTTGCATACAAAAAAGCCTAAAAACAGAAAAATGCCTTAATGAAATCAAATCACAATTTAATAATGCTCGGGCAAAATTAAATAACAATAATAATGTACCCAAAAGGTTCAGTGGCTATGACTGACCTTCCACTCGCACCTTAAATAAATATTATTTGTAAACATAAAAAAGTGAGCATAAAATTTACCCTAAACTTGACATTTATTTTAGAGGTTAGAATAAATATAAATTGCCATTTATTTTTGGCGGCACTTGCGGCTCGTTTCCGGTTCGGCTGACAGTCGAATATATGGGGAACAATGTCTTTCTTTATTATGTTTTATTATATATACATTTCCCCCTATCAACTTAAAACACATAATTTTCCACATCCTCTGAAACTAAATGGTAAACACCTATAACCTCAAAAAGAATAATAAAACTTCCATTAAAATGATCTTCACAACAGAAAAACAAACTTTGCGATTTCAGCATATCACGCCTAATGGCCCTAAACCACTTTTCTTACTTTGATAATCTCGAGGAACGGTTACAAAAATTTTGTTAGCGGTACTGACTGATATACTGTTACAGCCAGGTACAAAACAACACTTGTCTTCTTCTACATACATAATAGAAGCTTGTAAAACTACACAAATCACTTTTTGGTGCGACCTCTTACACCGTCCTTTCAATAAACACCTCACAAAAGCTTTTCCAATACAAGAATTATACTACACCATTAAAGAGCACGATAGAAGCGTTTTGGGGGTGACTCCTAAGATTCAAATTTTTGGAAATATCTCGAAAATGTAAGAATTTTGGATAAATTTTCTAAGACACTTTTTGTGAGAATTTTTTTATTTGCTATGTGATGGTATTTTCATTTTTTGAACATATTAAATATATTCGGAGTTATTTAGGAAAAACCGTTTTCTTTATGTGACGCTTTTTTTGCTAATATCTTCTAAACAGTTTGCTGCACCGAAAATTTATAAGAACGAATAATACTCGCAGTTATACTACTAATCACATACTAAATCAAACAAAAAATAAAAATTTGCAAAAAGGGTAGTACCTTCCAATTTCGCCCCCTTCCCGATACCCTACTTACCCCACAAACAATAGGTCGCTTTGGGTAGTTGAGATTTATACGTTTGCCAAATTTCATGTTCATATATTAAGTCTTTCGAAAGTTATCGTGTATACAAATAAAACCACAGCCACGCAGACAAGAAATTTGTTTTTGCTCAAATTTTGTATTTTTTTTGCGTTGGATGTGGAAGTAAAATTAGAGATACAAGTGACTTTAAGCCTCGCGTACATTTTGATTTTAATAACCCCACATTTTTTTTTATCAATAACGTTAGATTGATTAACTTATAAATACTACTTGATCTAGTGTGAACCCTATTCTAAACATTATCGTCATAGCCAGCAGAATGAGAACTGCAGGCTAAAAGGAACATTGATGCCTCGTGTCGCAAGTGCTAAAACGAAACAAATAAGACCGTCTCTAAATGCTTAGCGCCCCATATGTGTTGAAGTTGATGTCTGTTGCTGTTCCGCAAGTCCCATGGCGTACACAACTTGTTTAATGGCCAACCTTATCCGCTTTCACGTATTGGATTTCAATGAATCCATCTTTGTCCGGTTGACACCGTGAGCAATTTATTCCTCTCCCTCTGGAAGCTTGCCTATATACAACGTGGGGCGTACCTCATTTTGACGCGGATACGCGACGTCGAAATTTCAGGAAATTTCACTGGAGCTACAGAAAAAAAACTGAAATCGGCAGGATACGTGGTGCAAGGGTGAAGAGGTGAAGACTATACAGCCGCCGGCTGTTTTTATTGATAAACTGAGAAAAATGAAACAAATCCACGATACGGAGGTATAAAGACGGCTAAGATATCTGAAACTTTATAAGTAGACAGATCCTTGAACATTTTAGGTATATTTTGCAAATATACCTTGTTAACATATTGACTGGAACTTAATTCAATCAGGATCACATACCTAAGTTGCTACTTATATGCCGCGACTTATCATTTTTTATTTTAGAAAGTAGACAAAATCGATTGCACTTGGCAGTTATACAGTCAACACTTTCCCTAGCATTATTAGTTCTTCTTCAAATAGATAGAATACTAGAAAATGGTATGGCTTAAATGACTGCCTATTATGTTTTCTAGCGTGCAAAGTATATATTCCTGCAGGATTAATTCCGCCGGCAATTCTAACATTTTAACTGTAGATTCCGTTCATAATCCACGGCGCGGCGGAGCAACGTTCTATTTTTAAAAATTCCGCCGCTAACTCTACTTAGCAGCATACTAAGATAAGATGTGTACGTAGCGTCAGCGATCTAAGCAAAGCAAGCTGAATGCGGGTGATAGTTTGATTTCATTATTCAATGACCAAATATAAAATTTTATATTTTTTTACAAATGCGAACTATGTACCTTTTCAGCTGCACGGAAAACAGCGAATCGTCAAATTCGGCCACATTAATCTTGCAAATTAAAACTATCGGAAATATAGAATAGAGATATATGACAGTATGTATGACACCTAAAAGTGATATTATCTTGCAGTTTATGCGTTTCATTTATTTATTACAAAAAATACAAAGTATGTGGAATGTGATGTTAAAGCATGGAACAAAATTCAGAATGCCTTATTTAAAACCTAATTAAAAAATTCCGCATGCATATCAATTTTGTTTGTTAGAAGATCACCTTTTGATGTTTAAAATGTTTTTCTTTATTATTGATAGATAGATCTCAGCATTGCTCAAAGGGTAACATAATAAAATTAGTAACACCCATAATCCATAATTTTTTTGAGAAAAAACAAACAGATAGTGATGAAATATTCGAAAACGTTAAGTATTTACGCAAGCATTCAATAGTATATAAAATTATTGAAGCAACCACCCTTTTAACTTCAAATATTTTGTTATCAACTCATATTTTTGCAGTTACCGCATTGTGTTCCAGTAGTGCCAGACTACGAAATACGTAGAATTAAATTTACAAAGAAGTAAAAAATGTATAATTTTTAAATAAGTTCTAAATAGGCCCACATTAATGCATCAAGCAAAGTGGCAATTTGCCTTATATTAATTATTGTATTACAGATGCAGATTCAGCAAACAAAAAGCCTAAATAGTACTATATTGTTTGTTTTATACCAAGGCAAATTCATACTTCCGAAAGCTATTACTAAATTATAATTTGAAACAATCTGAGTTGGATACAAACTGATTTAACATAAAAAATGCCCTAAAAATTATTACGCCCTTATAAATTTTTGCGTTTTAAAAATTAGTACCAATTCCATTTTTGTTGGAATCTCTTCTTGTAATAACCTATAAAATCGTATGCTAAATCGTAAAGTGTGGAAATCGTTTAAATTTTAACCAAGAATTATGGTTATCCGTATATAACATTAGCTCCCGCATAGATTTTCAGTTGCTCCATTCCTTGCACAGCAATTTCAATTGATGCGACTTTATTTTTATTACTACTGAAGTACCGAAGTWTTACCAACTGTATAGCTTGAGCTAGACGTATTTATTCCGCTGAATAATCCTCGCTTCAATKTGTCTGATTACGATTCCAAACTACTGATAGTAAGAAAAATATTACCAAATATATTTGACAGATCCAGKAAAAAATTACTTGAATAAACTAAGCACACACGACACCAGAGTTATTGTTTTCCTCTTTATAGCTKGATTATACTATATCAATTCCTGATAATGTAAGATAAACTGGTTTTGCAKTGTGTAATGTGAGGTGTTAACAACGTATGAAGACTTAAAAACTGTGTCGGTTTGATATTTCCGATGGTCACACTTAAAATCCATTGAGTGAATGACAATATTAAAAAAAAACGAATTCAAAAAGCTTTACACCGTCTGTAAAACAAATACAAATCCAACAAGACCGAATTAAAAGATTGAACGGAAATGTTTAAAATGTACTCAAGCTAATTTCATTGAAAATGCAGGCAGTGTTTGAATTGTAAATGTATTTGGGCGCCGGAACATCCAGAAGCAACGTTAAAATCTCTTACGAGCATTTGTAGCGACGTTTGTTTAAGTCTTATGGAAATTCTTTAAAACTGTTTCATTTGCTGATTTACCTCATAAATAATACGTAGGAACTTACTTAGTACAGTTTAAAGTCAATAAAACTTTACTGAGATGCAGTACTTGCCTAGTTAACAAGAATTAAGCCAAAATAATATATTTTGCATAAAGATAGATAAATCTGTCGCCAAGAATAATACAGTATTTCTGTCCTTAGCTGTGTACTGGGTATTTCAATAAAAACGAGCCAACACCAATAATTCCTATAGGAGACAAATTCGAGTAAAATCCTGAAACAGGTAGAACTTTTTTCCTGACTTTTCTCGCACTGTGTAAAGGAGCTGGGTTGATAAGAGCCATTTAACGTCCATTAGCCACTTAATGTGATATATACTTTATTTAATAGCACCCATATGCCACTAGGATGCCAATACGAAACTATATTATTCATGCTTTCTTTCGGTCCATACCATACTCAAAATAAAACTTTTCTAATTTTCTTTAGGGAAATTACGAAAACTAAGCTACTTTTAGGGTCTTTTTCACCCAAGAGTAACGCTAAGAAACACAACAGCTTATATCTTCATATACAAATACCTTAAAACATAGGCGGAATCGAAACTTTTTTTTGTATGTGTGTAATGCGAAAATGGCCCTTATCGGCCCAACCTCCTTAGTATCTACCTGAATTATTTGCACTGTATCGTTGTATTTCGTTTTGTATTTTTTAATGCCTTAAACTGAAAGCTACTATTCCACATACATGTACTGATCACCATCCAGAAATGTGGGGAAATGTTGTTCTTTTTGCAAAAACAACTGTGCTATAGAGCTGCTGCGCGCAGCTTCAGTGAATTGCATTAGCATAATCCTATCCATCATAGATATGTCTTGGAACTTACGGGAAAATTTACGTAAAATGCATCGATTCAGAATCGGGTACATAACCCGTCCGAGTTGTTGCTGATGTTAATCAGCAATTAGTAATTTTTTCTATGGGGAAACTTGAAGTCGAAGATTTTTACAGCACAACCAGCATCTTTGGGGGAATTACCTCAAAGAATTATTGTTTGAAGGCCAGTAGTTGACCAGAGATCTTCAGAAGTCTCAGGCAAGCGTTTGAGTCGCTCAAAGTTTATGTGAGCCATTTTGAAATTTCAGTCAGTTTCACAAAAGCCTTTCACAGAACCTAAATTTTCGAGAAAAACCAGGTACGCAATCGTTTACGTAACGTATTCGTAGCTGTGTACGTAACCGTAACCGTATAAGTAACTCCAACCATGTACGTAACCAAAACGGTACGGAACGTAAGCGTAAACGTGAACGTAACTGTAACAGTGTGCGTAACCGATCGTTTTTTCCTAGGCAAATTCAAAAAGGGCCATGAAAAACCTTTAAAGTGATGTATCACTCAGCGCCACTCTCCTATTCAAAAGTTAAGGGTGAGAGCTACCAAAAACAAAAATGTCCGCCCCGAAATAACATCAACCTGTTTCAGGATTTCACTGGAATTTGTCAACCATAGGAATTATGAATTGGAGGCTCGTTTTGACCGAAACGCCCTATTTTCCTTCTGGGTGTTGCGTAATTCTGAACTTGAATATTATACATTTATTCAAACAAGCAGGAAGAACCGATATTGAGAAATATAATGTTTAAGTTCTCTTCACAGCCAAAATTTTTAACAAAGTCAACAAAATGTAAACCAATATTGTCGCCCACACTACGGCGCCTTCAGCACTTGCTGAAAATAGTAACGTCCCGCTGAATGACAGACGAGCTGTGAGCTGCATTTGCCTCATTACTGTTTCAGTACACTCTGCAGCGACAGTTGATTAGTGCAGGGCGTTCAGAAATAGTTAACGAATTCTAAAGTGAAAAAAAAACAACCTTGCTCGCTGGAATAATCCCGCCGGACCAGTTAACTATCATTGTGTTTCCAATGTCTTTGTCTAACGCTAACATGTCTAACACCGGATACGCATAATCCATTCGCTGCACACGATTAATACATATTGCATAGCGTTTCGTAAGATTAACATCCTGCCGTACAAGTAATAAATGCAATACAATCTCATGAACCGCGCACGATGAATAATCTGAAAAAGGACCGCATGGATGTGTGGCTTGGGGCTATTGCGCGCACTGCACTCGACTGTGTTGTCAGATCTTTTAAACAAACATTTATCTAGTAATTGCAGGACAAGTGCAGGAAATCGTTTCGACCATTTCCATATGTATGCACTCTCTGCAGATTTGGATCATTCACTTTTTAAAGTAACTTTTCTAAAGAATCTTAAACTAAGTAAGTATCCACTTCGGGTGGATTAGTTTACAAAATTCAGCTTTGATTGTATTTAGTGATTTAAAGCCGCAACGAGTGCCTTCTTACATTCAAATCGGTATGAGAACCGGCGAAAAATGCTTAAACGTATTGCTGAACGGAAACCAATCGGCTCTCTTAATCTTGCAAAAAACACTCCAATTCACAATTCCATTATTTATGGGCCGCTTTTAATAAATAATGAAACCAGTTCGGTGCCGATCGTCGTAGTGAACGTACGCAATAAGGGTGCTCTCTGAGCTTACATTCTTATAATGTTATGTATATGGAAAATAAACCAGATAAATATGTATATACCTAGTGTATATTGCACGGCCGTGTGGTGGTGGACAGGTGTTTAGTGTTGTGATTGTGCTAGAATCATTATACATGAGTATAGCTGGACACAATCTAAGAACGCACCTGATCTGACCTACAATGGATTCACAAGAAATTAAGGCAAGATAAAACGATTGCAAAATGGTCGACTAACATAATATTATTWCGCTTGTTGCATATGCTCAATAATACTAGTTTTTTATTGCTTGCTAGCTTAGTTTAAGACTTTCATTAACAATGACAAAGAAATTCCTCTCGTCCAATGAGGCTTCCCGGTTAGTTGAGATTATTGCTGTTACACTAGTATATTTTCTTTTAGTAAAAATTCATTTAGTTGTGGATTTTACAGTTTTTAGAGAAACAATTTACACTAATCCCGATTAGAATTCCTCTTAGATTTTGGCATTGTCAAAACTAGAACACGAAACCACGCAATTAGCATTGTGTCTGAAAAAAACCGCTGCAAATTGAATCAGTACTTCCACATGCAATTGTCAAAATGACATTTACGTTTTTATTTCTTATACTACACGATTAGTAATCAGGTTTTGAGCATTTTTTCTCTCTACACATTTTTTCTAAGACAGACATTTTTAGTGATATTAGCAAAAATATATAAATTTTTAAAATCGTTTTTTTCCAAATAACTCGAAAATTATTAACTTAACAAAAAAATTACAAGAGTGCTTTCTGATCAGAAATTTGATTTTCTATATAATACCAATATTTAAAAAAATCGTACGAGCAGGGTCCAAAATAGGTTTTTTGGAAATATTTCTAAAATGTCAAAATTTTGGATAAATTTTCTAAGACACTTTTTGTAAGAAATTTTATTTCCTATCTGATTTGGTTTGTTGCACCGAAAATTTATAAGAACAAATAATACTCGCCGTTATACTACTAATCACATACTAAAACGAAAAAAAATAAAAATTTGCAAAAAGGGTAGTTACCTCCCAATTTCGCCCCCTTACCGATACCCTACTTACCCCACAAACAGATAGTTGATAGTTGAGATTTATACGCTTGCCAAATTTCAAGTTTATATATTAAGTCTTTCGAAAGTTATCGTGTCCACAAACAAAACCACAGACACACAGACAAGAAATATGTTTTTGCTAAAATTTTGTTTTTGTGCATTTTCGACCATTTTAAAGCGAACGAGCAAATTAAAATTTTTGAAAATATTTTTCGCGATACAATACTTCCCATCCGTTAGATGTGGAAGTAATAAACAAATTTATACTCGTATAAAACGCATGAAAATCTAGATATGGCTTCCAACATCAACTGCATACTTATCCAATTCGTGCAGAGGCGAGGGTCAAATTGCTAGTTTTAATAAAGCTTGTGTTGACTTAAAATCAAACAAAAAAACAATAAAAAGCTAAATAGTTATCAAAACGAAGGTATGCAGGTTCATAACTATATATGAAACGCAGTGTAAGAACTTCTTTATTTGTTCCATTTTTAAACTGCATGTGAAAATGTAGAAGTCAAAGCTGTGAAAACAGGTATACAGGTATACACTTTGGCGTCTCTAGAAGATTGACGTTTTTAGTGTATTTATAACCTGAGTTGGGAGAAACAAGGTACGCCTTAGCACAGTACAGTCCAGCTTCACAAATCCTGTCTTTCTAGTTTAATCACAATTAAACAAATTTAATGTATATTTGTTTAAAAGAGAAATAAAACTTTGGTTGCCTAAATATGGTTTGTATAAATGTCGATTTTTATAATGTAGCACCTATCAATTTTCGGACACGCTTCAAATCAAGTAAATTGAGTTCTAAAGGTGTTGAAACTTAAATTATATAAAAACACACGTGAAAACAGAACACTCAAACTTCGTATGTAACAAAACGACCTTCCCATTAACATTGTTATTAAATAACGTATTCCTTTTATTTTTACCTATCAGCACCCACTATAATACAAGTAGTGTTCTAAATTTTTAAAATTACATATGAATGAATTGCTGGTGAAGCAACTTGACCAATACTGGACTAGTATTACATGTGATGTATTGGTCAAAATTCATACCATAGAGTCTCATGTTCAAAAGGTATACAATCGCCTTTTACTCTTACTGATCTTACGCCCTCCAATCCATAAAATTTATTCGTTTCCAAGTGAGTAACTAACCCGTTCCCGACGAATCTGTTCTAAAACCGCCATAACCAGTCGTCCAGTAAACTACGGTTTTTGAATAAAGAAAATTTRTTGAMATAAGGTACTCTCTGTGTATGTGTATTTAGCTAGACCACTGACTAACCACGGCATTACATCCAACTTTTTATTTTATGGATATCCATAAGAGTATTTTGCATCTACCAATTATTAGGTTAGAGATGAATAATCCCAGCGATCGTATGATAAACTTATGCAGATAATTTTTGCAACAACAATGCCTCATCCTAGCAAAACATTAGAGTTACCAAATGCAAATAATTAAGAATTCGTGTAAATTTTAAATCTGTAGCGTCTTTCATAAACAGCAGAAAGGTATGTCAATAACATAAAAAATTAAAAAAAAAACAATTCTAGTCTAACTCAGACGTGAAACACGTACAAGAAAAATCTACTGGAATTGGTCTTCGACTCCCGAAAATATCTAGCCCTTAAAACACGTTGCTAATTAAAAAAATAACGTGGTTTACATTTCATGCAWTTCTCTTTTTAACTTTATTGCTTATGTTCTAGCCGTTTTAAAGCCCGGAATGAACTACACTTGGCCGATTCACTTTTCATCTGCAAGCCCTGTTCACAGAAATGAATTCACACATGTGGCAACACTCACTTCTAAGTCAATTATGCACGCTTTCCCTCCGCCTTGACGGTATACAAAGTACAGACCAGTCATTGTTAATGGAATGGGTGGCGTTCGGACTTTGTTACGTGTGCATTAAGCTTGTATTGGGTCCAACGTTCCAAGCTTCCGTTGGGGTAACGAGCAAATAAAAACTGCAGAACAACAGTATCCTACTATTTGTTAATGCAAGAGACGTAATTTAGCACTTTTTCGATATGGTTGTTTATTTAAAATTAAAACATAATATTTTTTTCATAAAAATACGGATGCGTTTCTCAAATATGTCCTCTACGCATCCCTCTTTGCCCACATCCATTAAACTTCTACCGTTGTATACCGTTCAATCACACATTGAAGTTAAAACTAATAGCGTTGTATAAAGAATGCGAATCAAAAGACGCTAAATGGTAATTATTACCTTAAGTAAAGTAACACACCCGATTTTTGTTTACGCGGACTGTAGTTCTTTAAGCCATCATTGCAATTCTCTATTGGCATGTCGAACATTCTGGTTTCTATTTCGATATCTAGATCCGGAGCTGGATAGAGTTGAGTGTGGAAAATATGACAATCGAATTTTGTAAATCGTTTTAAGCTCAAAAAAGCTTGCAGATTCTTTATGTAGCCGGAAAAATTGTTTAAATAAATGCTTTGAAGCTATTTTAATGACTGTTTTAGTGGCAATATCCAATTCTTGTGATTAAAGATAATTATAGCTAGTTGACTGAAAAAACAACAGATAGAAATAAAAAAAATTGTTGAAATAAAACTATTTAATACAAAAAAGCAAATTTTAACTTAAGTGTACAAAAAATAGGAATAATCAGTCTTTTTTATTTTAGCAGTCATTGTTTTGTAATTAATATTTGATCAGCATTTATCCATAAATATGTTTGTGTTGAAGCTCTTTACAAATGTAAATATAGAGCATCTAATGTGCAAATTACTTTTAATAGATTTAAGTAGACGATATTTTGAAAAATCAATTTGTATCGGAGTTCATCAGCAGTTAACTTTTGTTTTGAAAACAGTTAGGTACAAATGGTTTCTAATTCCGTTAACTTTTCGGCACTTAGGAATGGGTCCCTAAATATGCTAGGCCTTTTTGTATATCCTCTAATGATGCAGCTTTTAAACTATTTTTTTTCGCGCCCTATCTGCTAGTCGTATCGCAACCAGTTAGGAAGCGTTAATGCTGGTAAAATACGACAAATGTTTTCGCCAAGGGATTGAGCTGCCAAATGGCATTCTCAAATATACTTCTTTTTGTGAAAACAGTCGAACCATTAGACCTAAATAACCTCGACGTGCTAGATGATTCCAAAAATCAATTGCCAGGACACGAACATCTACATCAGCACTAATGAATATGGTATGAGTAGATTGGATTTTTACTGCGTGAAATATGTGACAAAACATCCTCGAATCGGTTTTTGAGTAGTGTGAATTTACGTCAGGTAGCTCAAACGACAAAGAGCCTTGTAACTAAAACATTTTGTTGGATCCTCCACAAATACATAATTCGCTATCTTCTTTTATATGTAGGAGGAGCAATAGAGTGAAATCGAATGAGCTGTAAGTTATTTTCATTGACTGACAACAAATCTTTACAATTTGTTGGAATTTTTGTGTGATGATTCGAAATTATAAAATTTTTAATCATTTCGCCTTTACACCGTAAAGTTGACTCTTTTTTTTTGTCGAATTATCATCATATCTGTCAAACACAATTCGTTTTATATTTGACTGCAAGAAAAGATTACAGACTGTTTTGAAGAGTGCCTCAGCAGCATTGTCAAAGGTTCGATGCACAAGTGCCATACCATCAACAATATCAAATTTTTAAGTCTGTAAATCTAAAAAGTCTTGCTGCGTGTTTGAACCACACTTGTGATTATTTTCAATTTTAAGAGTTCCGATTTTGGAGATTTCCTGTAAAATCCTTCTGCGTTAAAAAGGTACTTCAGTAATTCAAAATTTGAAAAGATGCTAAAATTTTTGTGTCACCAATAAAAATATTTCGAAGCGCGCACTCGTCGTTATTATTGCGGGGATTGCAATGCATCGAAATACTTTGAATACCATTTTTGTCTTTATGGATCTGGAATTGCCTCCATTTATTGTGATAATCAATGTCACTAGCAGAATCTGCTTGTATTGCTAAATTTTGAACAGTTAACGAAATTAGAAACCATTTATAGCTATCTTTTTTTTTTCAAAACAAAAATTAACTGCTGATGAATTTCGGTATAAATTAATTGCGCAAAATATCGGCTTCGGCTTAAATTTATTAGAAGTATTTTTTACATCAGATGCTCTACATTCACACATGTGGTAAGATCTTCAATATAAACATATTGATTAAAACTAGGTTATGAAAAAAATACAACTACATTGTACTTTGTTGTGCAAATGTATTAACAATGGCTTTGAAAATAAAAAAGGTTGACTATCTGTCAGCAATGATGTCAGGTTGATGTATGCAGGTGCACACCAACTTGTCAGATTACAGGTCACTTCCTTTAGGCATTAGTACTCATTATAGCAGCTAGGTGGTTTTGTCATCATTTCTGAGAGATGGCATTGCAATCTATTTTTCTACTAACATCATACTTTGGTATATAGGCAAAATCAGTTTTATGCCATGCTGTTTCGCTGTGTGCATTAGACCTAAACTACACTGATGAGCTCTAATGACAGCGAAAAGATCTATCTATAGTTGGTTGCGGTGCAGACAGCATTACAATTTTTCTACAGTTAAGTTCGTATTAAATAATTTTTTATTAACAATTTTTGTTTTTATTTCCTTTTTTTACTTTTTTAGTTGTTTAGCTATAAGTATCTTTAATCATAAGAAAAAATTGGATATTGTGACTCAAACAATCCTAAGCATTATTCAATGGATATAATTTACGTGTCATGTCACCTTGCTAGTAGAAGCATCGGGTCACATCGCATCCAATTTGGAACGATCAGACATTCAACTACTGTGTTGATCGATTACAGGGAAATGTCAAATCCTTCTACTAAGGCTTCGCAGTTTACATATCGGAAACTTTCGGAAAGCTTTAAAGCGTCATCTGTATAGATATAGTTTCTATGCACTGGACGACTATTTTAATGAATGATTTTAATGCGTTGTTAATTTAAGTATGCATTATTTAACTTTATTATGACTTATTTCACGCCCTTGTGCATCTTCAAATAAATTACTACTACTACGAAAGGTAAGTCGTGTCCAAGCCAAAAAATTAGTACAAAACCAAAGAAGTGACAAGTAACTTACCATCAGTTGAAAAACTGGTAGCCGAAGGTGCCGGTGCGGGGGCTAGAGGCCAAAGCCCCCTCTGGGTGGGAGCCCCTGGCCCTGCGGGGCTGCCCAGCATTAGTGAGCTGGCCTATACTGTCCTGAAACAAAAATAACAGCAATGAGTAACTCTTCAGGACTTCACCCGTCTGGATTATTCGTAATTGTAACGATCTTCTTTTTTAGTTGTTCGACACTGCAAGTGCATAATTTAATTTGAAATCGATAAAGAATGAATGTCATGGCAGCTATTTTGTTTCATTAATCAGCGATGGCGAATAATTTATCAATTAATATTGGATCGGCCCTGTCTGTATGATTTACTCCTAGACTATAGTTATCCGTGCACTTCAAGTTGAATAAAATCATTACAGTCAGTGGTTAAATTATTCTACAACATAAAATGACATTTTATTCACTCTCGTTTTACCAGATTCTGTAAATTATTAATCCCTTGGAAAATTTACTACTAACATAGAACTCATAACGAGAACACATCCCGGCTAAAATTAAAATATATTTATTTCGATTTTCTACAAATGCGTTTAATCAAACTAAGAATTATCGACATCCACACATCTACGCCAATGAGATATAGAGGTACTAGCCTGGTTTTATAATTTCCATAGAACATCTCGATTAAGATTTTTTACCAGTTATAAAAAGTCCACGTCGTAATTGGAAGGTGAAAAATTCAGTTATCGTAGAGTTGAACGCCTTAATCATTCAATTTTCTGACGGTTATTTGTGAGGCATATGGAATTTACAAGTGTTGTAAACAACATGCTATAACATGCATTATTGTTTCTCAGAAAAAAAAACAGTTTGATCATGGTGAACCCATTTATGCATTTATATAATTTTCCCAAAGAAATTTAAACGCCTACAAATAGCTTCAATACCAAAACTCATTACTATCACAAGTTTAATACAGATATTAGCAAACTAACGTTCCTTCTTGGTCTTCAAAATGTTGTCTTTATGGGTGACCCCGACGCTCTAATTTATTCAAAACTTCGTCTCAATTCCGGAATTCCTTTAATCAACATTGCATACTGCGAATCTTCCTAATATACCACATTATCTTTTTTTGCTGTTTTGACAGAGATATTCTCAATTTTAATTATAGAGCTAGGTTGGTCGAAAGCGGCAAATATTCATATTTTATTTAAATAACTCCCAAGGAGATAAAAATCATACTCAAATTGAGAACTAAAAAGTGTAATGACGAAGGATAATCGAAGAAAAGAAAAATAAAAATACGAATGAGTAAATTAAATTATTTTATTATATGCCCTGAATTTGCTTTGGCATTATTATGGAAATGTAATTTTGTTCGATTCACCTCATAGTGATACCATTTCAATAATTACTAAACCGTAACACGTCTTTACTCGTCGTGTGTGGTAGGTAACTGCAGACTCCGTTGCTCAAAACAGACTGTATATGTCAAAATAGCAGTGATATTATAATAATTGCGGCTTCTACTAAAAATTTCTGCAACTCAAATACCAGTAAAATTTACCTGTCGTATTCATTCATACTACTACTAAATGCAATAGATTTGGGGCTTCTCTGTTATATTCTTATTGTAGACTAACTTATCGTCGTCATAACATAATAATAAGGAATACTATAATTATACGGAAGAAAGGTTTCTTGTAAATGTGATTAGTTTTACTAATCTCTTGTAAACATTGCTTGTACCGTTCTAGAATAATTTTCAAAAATAAATTCAGTATAATATAATAATAATAATTCGAGGGTATAATATAAATCTTGGAAGAAACTGTAAGATGTCCTCAAGCATGTTACTGAGATCTTTTTGTTCCCTCCACGCAGGTGCTTCAATTATTGTACCATGTACACTGACCAATTTCCTATGGCAGTTTAATTATAGTCCTATCGTAAATTACAACTTCAGCGATGCCATTAATGCTGGGTTTGAAAGGCAAAAAGTTAATTCAGACATTTAGTAAACTGTTAAATCCAAAATGTTATAGCAATGAAGTAAATCACACTAATATCAAAGGAAACAAAGAAACCAATTCACGATTAAAGCGCTATGAGTTTACTATAGGGATAGGTATCAAATAATAAGTGCTCAGGTACGATTCAACTTAAAAGTATGCTTGTTCGAAAAGTAAATATTGATTGATTAATTAATGGTAGGCATTCCTGTCGCTCCCGGATATACCGGCGGGCCAGTCGGCCACACTGGGTTGGAAAAGTGACACGCTTGTTGCTAATGCGTACGCATGTTACGGAAATACTCGTTCGAAAGTAAATATTTATACTAAAACTACTGATGATGAGATGAGGACGCTATGAAAACAAGTTAAAGTTAGTATGCAAGTGACTTTTTAGGACTCAAAAGGTTCCTTGGTGCCTTAATCCTATTAACAGAATAAGACCTGCATGTCTTGCTTTTCGTGCTCCGCCTTCCTGGAAGTATGTTTGAAAACTACCAACTATGCTGTTTGAACTAGATCGATATTGATTTAGGGGTTGCATTGAAACCATAACATATCTATACTTATAGACGAAAAAAGAAGACACTAATACTTCCATAACCAAAGACGGCGAGACAGCAACGAAGACTTTGAAAAGCAACATCAACAACATTGTCCTATTTGTTGTTACAATTAAACATTTTGCAACCAGCAGTTATAAACCCTTCCAAAAATATAATAAGTATAAGCGTTATAAATTCAACAACACACTTGCAATACATGTCAAATACGACATAAACTACGCACTTTAGTAGTTCAAGGGCTAGTTGGGAAATTGTCACCGTCTGCCAAAAATTGTGGAACATCCAGACCAGACTATGTTAATTTTCGTTAGATAAATGCCCGCGTGCCCGTTTTCCCGTCTAGCTGGCGGACAAGCCGCCGGTTGTGGGCGGTGGGTGTGAGAGATAGAGCAAGAGGCATTATTGAGATCGTCTCAACCCAGTTAGCTTGCAGTAAGAACGACGTAACGAACCTGTGGCTTGGTCGGATGAACTAAAGCAGATCGGCTTTTGGCTCCTGAAGGCGTCGACTATGTTACCCATAGCGAACAGTTGTAAAAAACAGTAAATTTTGGCTCTGTAAAACACGTAAAAATATCCGACGCAAGTTCTTATCGTTGTTTTTAAGACAGAACGAGTGGTTTGTAGAGGGGATTGACCATCCTTATAACAAAAAAGATATTTCAGGAAATATGTTTTCCAAGCTTTATTATGAATTTAGTTTTTTTTTTAATTAAGATGTACTCTGTTTTAGAACAAGCTATATTTTTATTCAGTGCTGTCGAATTCCTACTATTTCGAATGATGCAATGGTATGTGATATATTTTTTTTAATTAGGATAATTATTTTCAGTATTGAATAGTAGTAGCATAATTTTTAAAGGGAATTTTAAAGTAAAAAGTAGGTTTTAGTCTAATATATTTATGTTTATGTAATTACATATCTCGTGTTTTTATCGGTTTTATATTAGAATACAGTTATGCACGTTATTGTTCCAAGTTTTGGTTAAGGCTTGATGATGAGTCCTATCAGGAAGGAAACTAGTCGTAGGATCTGAAGGCATTGACAAGAGCAGATGTTTTTTATGCGAATAATAGCACTAGTAATAGCGCATATCATTACTCACAATGACTTTGTACTTCAACCAACTTTGATCGAACGAGTGATAATTGCGAAAATTGTTCGTTTTAGTTTAGGGATATGTTTATGTAGTTAAGTGTGGTATCATTATTGGTATATCGCATTATTTTTTATCGTTTTCTATAAATTATGATTTAAATAATATTTGTTTCTTTTGTGTATTTTTGTTATATATTTGGAGTATTACTTCTAAAAACTAAATATTCTTGCTGTCGATATCTACTATTAATTATTTCGGTAATTTTGTTGTTTTGTTTTAAACTTCAATTAATCTAGCAACGTTTTTATACCCTTTACAAACGTTGTTATTTATCTTCTCCATATTATTTTTTATTTGTACCAATTGGGAAGAAGATTTCTTAAAGAAACCTGCACTATTTGCACATTTAAATTAAATGCCCCACAGTCGGGTATAATTCTAGCTAATCCAATGATAAGTGGCAAACACACATTCATTCTTCAATTTTATTCATTTCGTTTAGAAACACGGACCTTGGGTATATCTACAAGCTAACAGATTGAAAAGGATAAATAACTAAGGAATTTTAATTACAATATGCTCCTTCAGGAACTGGCTTTAATAACTTGTGTAGTATCAAACGCGTCATATTTTTTAAAATAAAAATATTTATATAAATATAAAAATCAAAAACCCCAATATCGGCCACATCATCATATTTGTTTGAACAGATTGATAAACAAAATGTGAATAGTGACGAAAGCAGCTTAATGTAATCTTAAACAACAGTAACTTTTAGAAAAGTCCCATGATTACGTATGGGGAAAGTTACACAAATTTAAAATTTGGACAACTAAAAGGTTCTAATATCTCAACTTTTTATTATTTTATTTTTTTATGTGCCGACCTCGAATGAAGTGTGAACTAGCCCGTGCTACTCAGAAATATAACACTGATGGCTTTTCTAAGAGAAGTAAAAACTTCAGGAATGAAAGTCCTGAGATAAKTTGCCCTTTGAATTCTCATAGAGATTAGGCGGTTGAGATCTAGCAAAATCGTCATATCCGGTGTAATAGATATTTTCCTAAATTTTATTTATGTCATGGATGATGAAATGGTAAAGTTATATGTCGAAATAGGTTACCGCTGAAGATCAGCAACAATGGAGGTGCCAAATTAATATTCTGTGGAACACTTGAACCTTTATTAATAAACCTTGAAGCTGGTAAGCCTCGAGAAGAAGCTTTTGCTGTATGATAAATAGCTTGACCATCACCTCGGTATGTTTTCGTTTACACCATATCTAGGACAAGTTCTGGTATACTACTGATGGTTTCTTTTTGTATGATTATTTCTTTAAACTCAGAGAATGATCTTAGCAGGGCCAAGTCAAATTCTTGGTTTATGTGTTTACGAGTACATAATATACTTTACTTTATAACTCTTAATGACTACTTTTATTTCCGTCATTTTACTCCATTTAATAATAGCATTGCTCACGGTTGTCGGTTCAATCGACGTCTATATTTTTAGTTGAATTATTTGTTTGCATGAGAAAAACTTTTGTCACTATTGTCCCCAGAAATCGTTTATACTTTATATTTATGTCAATGTACCCGTTTGTTCATCTGATAACATTGACTACAGTCCTTTTAGTTGTCTCGTATCAAATGGGTTTGTTGTTTATGTTATTACTAGTAGGTACCTCTAATAGTTCGATTGTTTCTAATATTAATTAAAATTATTAACATTAAAAAGTAAATTTTCATTTATTTATGGCATTTGTATCGACTAAAACATTATCCAGTCGGTCAGTAAACCCATGAAGGAGGTAAATATGGAACAGGAGTGACGATCTAACCCCGTTTCCTTCGTACTAAAGCCGCGCMGTTCATTCTATCTTCAACATGTTGCTGTCAACGTTGATGAATGCACAAAAACCGACTTGTATGAGAACAAAAAGTGCCACAGCTCCTGTTGAGAATGATTTACTGCTGAATCTGCCGCATCACTCTCTGTATTTTGACATCACGCACTTACAGCGTCCAATAATAACGTGGGTGCTCGCGTTAGATGACGTGGACCCAACTAATTATTAAACAGGTGTAACGAACACATAATGTAATAATGTTGGGCACTGCGAAACGGTAGGTTTTTATCTAGTTTCATTTTCTTCAATTAGCACTATCCCTAACTAGTTATTTATATACTTGGAAAATATAACAAATTGAACAGTGAAGTTCGGTAAAAGAGGCTATGGTTCGAAAAGTAAAAGTCAAAAAACAAATGTGTCAGTTCATAAATAAAAATCATACTAGATGGACTAATTGACAGATGTAGCACGTAAATTTAGCTTTTTGGTTGCATTATGCCTTTGGTTAACGAATCCTATTATTTTTCAATACGGGAGAAATACCACGGTAGTTATTAAATATTTGATAAGTTTTAAATTTCTTTCCTTTGTCTGATGCTCTTCTTTTTATACCAAGTGTCGATAAAGTAATGCATTCAAAATGAAAATTATTTGCAAAAAATTAGAAAAAAACCGCTAAAAAAAGATTTAAAACCAGCTTTATTTTAAGACGATTGAAACCGAGCAGTTTGTTACTATGACGAAGACATAACGTCACCAATTTTTTTATGTAAACTTATGCATTTTTTTGTCATAAAATCCCTTAATAACTACGGAATTCAACCATTATTACATTATTTGGTATAAAAAACACAACCATAATGGACAGAATTGGAAAACGCTTATTTGACACATGCATAAAATAACGTTCAAAAGAATTAATGGAAAGTACAATTTCACACATTTAACCTATCCAAAAATTGTCAAAAAATTGTTCCAGGAAGTAAAGTGAATATCTTGAATTGAGGAAGACAATTATGTAAGTACAAGAACACCGACTAATTTCAATAGACAAAAAGTTATCATCTAMAGGTCCAGTAAACCTGAAAGAACTCAGAATCTATAGATTATAACTTTTTGCCTATTGATGCCAATCGCGCTCAGGCTGTTTTTTTTTTATTTTAATGCTCAACAAATGCTTTACCCAATTAGAATTAATTTAATGCTAGAACTAGCAAAATCCGACTTAGTAAAAAAACGGTATTGCAATTAACAGCCGGCTTTGTAAAAATACGACACTGACAGTGATAATTCTCAACCATAAAACTGAGATGAAAGAATCCAACCTTTAATCATTGCAGGTTATGGCGATCAGCGGCGTGGGGAGGTTGACCACTAATAAGCCGACAGGAGGAGGGCGTTTTGGTTTAAAAACCCAAGATTCTTCATGGGGGGGGGTCTAACTGGAACCTATCTACGCCACTGATGGCGATGGACGTACACCACTTAACTGCAGGTAAACTGCATCAAAAGGATTATTTTTTGATATTTGTAAACATCTATCGAAAAATTCAATTTCGGTCAATTATGTCATTTTGAATGAATCAAAACATAATTATATTGGAAATTTTCACAAGAGCAAATTCTTGTTGGGTAATTTAAGGTAGGTTTTGAACGGTAACAACAATTGTTGGCTTGACGTGTGTCATCAAACTTTACTAAAATGAGTGGAACAACATATACCTAATACGTCTTCACCCGATGAAATCGATAGGAAGATCAGTGAAAATATATGCAAAAACACTAAGGTGAGCAAAGTTATAACATCCCTATAAGATCCATGAACTTCAGTAGAATAATTCTGACCGACGCTTACAATTTTGGAAAATATTAATGAGAAGATGTGATGAAGACGCGCAACGTTCTCAAAAACTTAATGTATGGCCAACCGTCATTGGTCAACAGGTCAACGCTTATCGGTCTTGATATCTGCACTGGCTGAGATAAATCCTAATAAGCTAGACAATGATATTCCAAGATAAAACATTTGAATCCAACAAGATGGTTCACCGACAGATTCTGGTGTAGCGGTATATCGCTTCCTTAATGACGTTTTTGCCAATAGATGGATAAGTTGCAGGAGAGTTGTGGAAGTACACCCCGATCGCCAGATTTGACTCCATTAGATTTTTCACTGGGTCACTCACTCTGGAAGAATAGCAAGCTCGCATTCGAGCTAAAATACGATCACTGCAATTTGAACATTTGGGCGTGTAAAATGTTTTTGCTAATCTTACACTATGTTAATTCATTCACTTACTGCCGTACTTTGTTTCATTAGTTAACTGTGTATTTATGTAGATACTAAACAATTTTCAATTATATCCATTTTGATTGTTTTTTCATGCCAAATGACATAATTTTTTAATTCCTTAGATAATAAGAGTTCAAACACCACAAAAAATGCATATCGTTCTACATATGCAGTTTAGTTCGATTTCAATCATCTCAAGATAATTCTTTTTTTAAATTCTGACGTAAAGTGTTTCAGCGTTTTTATTAAATTTTTGCGAATTTGAATTTTATGCGTTACGTTATTGACACTGTATAGTTTGGTAAATAGTGCTCGTTTAGGAGGATACTGTCTTCTGCAACATCGTGGCGGTCTGTCATACGTACGCATCCAACGTTGTATTCTTGCCACGTTGAAGTGCATGTATTTGTTTTATTAATAGCCCTTGTACTTTATTATGTAACCATGCAAACACTGAAGCGGATATACCTACCTCTTGCTCGCTTACTTTATAATCATGCAAGAACTGCACTCGGCTGGCAAATATATTTGATTTATAGCACGAGGCGAGAATTGATTTTATGATCAGGCTGTTTCCTCGCGATGCATATGCCTTCACACGACGCTGCTAGATGACCAGTGAAATCTAAAAAGATTTCTGCTACCTATACCAAAGACCTTTAAACTGTGCTCCAATAATTCCAACGCTAGCTCTTTAATGTAATGCATTTTTGTCAAATTAGTGTTTGTTGGCTTCCTGCAGGGTAGTTCGTAAATGAGAATAACCGACATACCTCAAGAAACTGTTCAAAGAACTTTTTTGATCGAAATTCCTTAAGCTTTGGAGAATCACGATAGGTATTTGCACTTCATCTGCTTCTACTTTACACACTTGTTATACATCTATAGTAAAATGGACCCAACTTTCGTTTACTATGCTAACAATAAAAAGTCAGTAACCTCTTAAAAATGGCCCTACACGTGTGGAGAAGCATTATTGCGCTTCTTTTTTTGTATCTAAGTGCTGCTCAATTATGGTAAAACAAAATGGCATTACGGTACTCCCCGAGAGAGATAAGTAATGCAACACCTTTTAGACACCATTTAATTACCTTGACCACCAAACTCTCCCGACATGCATGTAGAACATTCTAGGTAGAGTTGTTACGCGTTTCTTTGTCGCGAGACTTGCGCTCGGCCACTTTCAGTGGAGAAGGGTCGGGGTCAATAAATAAAAAAAAAGAATTAAACTTTACCTTTAAGTATTATTTTTAAAATTGGGCGCCAGGTAGGTTTTACAGTACTTACTTTTATTATTTTTTCCAAGCCTTAATCCCCTCGCTTTAACCCCTACCAGGTTAGATCAAATTAAATTTATAAAATTATTAAGAAAACGCAAGTCAAAAAAATATATATAATGGTACTATTAAATCAACTGTATAAAGTGATGAATATGTAACGTACTTAAAAGAAACAAATTATAGTTGCAATTTACGAGAAATATGATCTAATGCACACATTGTTTAGTTTACTTATCTGTCTGATGAAAATGGTACTTGACTCGCACGCGGGAGACGATAAAAAAAAGAAATTTACAGAAAATATTCGCGACATGCCGCTGCGATGCTCGACTGGCCAGACGTAACAGCGCTAACGTTCTTTGGCCTAATCAGTGTTAGGCAACGCGTATAGTAAGCGTATAAGACAAGAATAGGCTCCCGTCGGCGAAAACAAGAATAAATGTCACCAAATGTTGAGGTTTAACAAAGAAAAACTACAACTGTAAAACGTATCGCAAGCGATCAAAGCTATGTACAATATAAACTGATTGAAAGAGTTAATCTTATTGGAAAAAAAACAATAATGACGGTTATCTTTAGCAGTAAATAACGATTTTGAATTGTTCCATATGTGAACGCACGTCCCTCAAAAGATAAGATGAACAAAAATGGATGGATCTGACCTTGTTGATGATTCTTCAGCGTATACTGGTAAGTATACCTGCTCACAAATCCTCCAAATAATCAGGCCTCCTACCAGGGGAATGTCAGGAAAATCGCAAGTAACCAACCCTCGGAGCGTAACACAAGTAAGTCTAAT
The DNA here is from genome assembly GCA_025024175.1 of Rhyzopertha dominica. Classification (NCBI taxonomy): domain Eukaryota; kingdom Metazoa; phylum Arthropoda; class Insecta; order Coleoptera; family Bostrichidae; genus Rhyzopertha; species Rhyzopertha dominica. The sequence goes on along the minus strand of QCXZ01000053.1, from coordinate 17,071,739 downwards.
TTCCTTATTGCAGATAACAATTTCCAGAATCTCGGGCTTGACGCCAACAAAAAAAAAATCGGGAACAAGCACGTAGGCTTATCTAACCCGTCCCATCAAAACCCTACAAAATTCAACGTGTGAAAGAATGATGAAATGAAATTGTTCGTAACGTTACCCTAATCACTAAGAGTTTCTAAATAAAATCCAGTATCGAAATTCCACGACAGTCACACGCCTATGATGGTGCTCAAACGATCCCGTTTCCGGTAAGAGAAATTATCAATAACAACAATCCAACAGATATTTCTTCAATTCACTAACACTGAATTTGATCCACTGAAGAATTACTACAATATCCCCCGGATATCTTGGTTGTAATTCAGTTAGTGTCCTTTACACAATCAGGCAACAGCTCAAGTCTCTGTACTTGTGGAATAATGTACCCAAACGCCGGTTAGAATGAATATGTTTGAAGAAACCAAAGTAAAAACGCACGATGATAAGAAACGGTATAGCACTAAGGTATTGAATAAAACACTGAAACCTCGGGATATTCGGTTTCGTGGATTCTCAGTAGATGGAGACATGATGACCATAATCGAGAAAAATTGTTAAACATTAATAAACAAAGAAATTTACCCGGTATACAGGTTTTATTTTTAAGGTCAATTTGACACGTTAACAGAGTACTGCAGAAATTCGCTTACCCCGCATCTAGCAGTACTTCGCGATGACTATGGATACCAAGGTTTATTCGAATCGAACAATTATTATGGTCAAAATCATTCATTGCCTGTATGACTTAATAATGATTTTAAGAAGTACTTAATTGGGTTTTTGGGACAATATATTCCTAAAAAAAGTATTACCAGTTTTGACCGGAAATCGAACCCGGGACCTTTTGACTGCTAGTCAAATGTGCTGCCACAGCACCACCATAGCCCTATTTAAATTCTAAGTCAAAATGACATATATATTTCAAATGTAATGTATGTAATGCTACTGCGCGCCATCTGGCGCCTTTGTTGTAGCTTCGGAGTGGACTTAAGCTAGGGTGGCGTTCAGTAGCATTACGAATATAGTAAACTAGCATTTAAAGGCCCGGGCTTAATTTTTCAGATATAGATTGGCCTGCAAACCCAATTATTATTACTACGTATTCTTATTTCTATGTCAGTAGTATAAATGACTGTAAGCCAACATAATTATTTCACTCACGCTTTACCACCTGTAGCTACACTTGGCAGCATTATTATCAGTAGCTCACGCTAAATCTACGAATGATTTGATTTATCCTTCCGTTATACATTTTTACTGCATTATTTCCACATATGTGTGTCTTTCTTTCACTCAGTATGCCAATATACGATATCCCAACACCTATCTGGCTTCATAAAACCCTACTAAGCATCACCATTAAATTAAACTGTGCACATTTACTTAATGATCTGCCATTTCCTTTTATCTTCATTAAAAACGAACAAAAAAATCCACGGCACAAAGCCGAGCCGTACAATCAATGTCAGACTGGCACTTCACCTATACAGAATGACGTACTCCTTTCGTAGGCGGTGATGCCAATTCTTGCCGTTGAGGACTACAAAACATCAAATCAAAAAGCAAAATGCAAGGAGGATGGTTATGTTATGTATCTCGATTACTTTTACACAAATCGTGTCTAGTTTAATATGTACTTATATAGCCAAGAAGCTAGACATTAACGTTAAGTTGCAAGTTACACAAAATTTCAATACAATACAGTTCCACTTTCCACTACTAAGACAAATTAGACATTTGATGTCAATAAATTTATGCGACCCTATTGATTAAACACTACACTAATGACGGAGAGGATCGGCAGCAAATTTGATCAATGATGTGAGAACACGAAGTACATGTCCCGTGATCAAATGCCTTGATTTCTTCAATGATAGGTGTACGCATCATTCAAGAGAGAAACTTAATGACCCTAATTTATTAACTGCTGTAAAACAACAGCCACTTGTATTTTCTCAAATTATAACTTATTTAAATTACAATATAAGTATACTTAAAAGTTTAAGTTTATATAACAGTTAGTTGTATACTGCATAAGAGATTTTTCAAACGACTAACATAGTTATATCCCTACTACAACATCAAAGACATCAAAGCAGGTCCATTACAAGCAGATCGATCAATGTTAAATATGGTCTCCAAATATTAGCAGATAATGTACTTTTCATAATACATGAATGAAAGAGGTCACATAGGATAGTGCTCTACTTTGCAGATAAGGTAATATCGCATACTCCAAATTGGGAAACTGAAACAGAAGGTAAAAACTGATATCCAGGTTACCCAATTAGTTTTAAAAGTAAAAAATACGGTTCCGCAAAACTTAAGTTTGATGTCTCAATATAAAAAACACATGGAGCTGTTTACCATACCGCACGCCCACATTAGGACACTAATAAACCATAGAAGTTTGATAATAATACAAAAAATAGCAAGCATTTAAGCTATTTCTATGGAATGTGCCTGATGCATGGCAGTTATATATGTAAAACATTTTATGTTTGATGAAGACCCTTTTCAACAAACAATAAACTTATACCTGCATTGCCTTGATTGTCCTTGTTTGCTGATTGTATAATTTTCTTTTATTGTCATTTCTTGGATAATATTCTATACAATTTATAAAAGATGCTGCTTTATGTTGTCACATCTGTTCCTTCTTCACTGCTAACACGAGAGAGCTTAGTTTGCCGTTCGAATTAACCAACTGACAACGTGGCGGTGTTCTCGTTTGTATTAAAGCCGAACATCTGTACCGGCGAACATTTTATCTTTAATACTGTGGCATATCCCGACCGGTGAAAGAGAAAACAAATTTCACAGAGAATCCGATCAAAATTGTGATAGAAACCTGAAGCGAGATGAATAAAGCCGACTGTGACTCGTTTCTATATATGTCGCAGTGGGTGAAATATTATTTTTGTTCGAACGATGTTGGTTTACGTAGCTGAAGAGAAAGTTGGGTTATGCATGCGTGGGATGGCTATATTTATCGGGGGTGGTTCTAATTAGAGCAGTTTGGGAATGGTGTAGGATGGTAAGTGTCTAGTATACAGGGTGCTGCAAATTTGTGTTGTTCTTTTAGTAGGTATCTCAATAACCGTAGAGACCGATGGACAATAACGGAAAATTAGTTATTTAATAGGGTTTATAGAGAATGCAGCGGTGTAAAAATATTTCAACATACTCATTTGTTTCAGAGATATTTTTATTTTATAAGTTTCCAAACTTTCAAAATAGATGATACACGGTGTGTCATCGAGAGCGGGAGAGGAGACTGTAGTTCTCTTAATATATCACTAAAATTAATAAGAAATAAAAGTCTGCAGTTTTTACCCCTAAATATAAAATAAAAAGATCTTGACTACTATATGAAGCATCTTGAATTATTATAGAACATTTCCGAGTTTTCAATTATGGATATATTAATTTCTATGTCGTTAAATGCCTTTGGAAATTATATTTTTGTTGATATACGGTAGTAGGTATGTGCCATTACTAGCTTTTTAAATCTTAGTAAACAGAAATGTTCATGTTTTTTTATGAATATCATGTAAGCGTGCCTAACAATTGTCAGCTGCTTAGGTTTTGGTAGTTTGCAATGTACCAATTTGTTTGTCTCCAAAACTAACTAGGTAAGTCAGCTAATGTTTTACTGTTTTTAGCTCGTCCTGTTTTAAATTGCCACTTGGAAGCAGTAAACTAATTAGCAAGACCTGGTATATTTGCAAAATTTTTATTAGCTGCATAGCGTATTCAGTACGTTTTAAAAATATTATGTAAACGCATAGAATCTGTTTCTGAAAATTATTAGATAGCCAAAATAAGTTTTTACAAAATCTATATTTGGTACTCTTCTGTTTTTTATCATACATTCCTGCATTTGATCTTCTTGTTATATATTTACTGATAATACATCAAGCACTGTTTTATCCTAATTGATTAGAATTATTTCAATACAATGCAAGCGCGGATATTTATTTGTAGGTCTTTTGCTAAAAATAGTTTATCAAGAGGCGTCTTCCGCGTAATATGAATTGGCGCCTTCGTTTTACAAAGAAAGGCCAGGGCAACTGTCAGTCGACAACCACAATTGTATTTTTTTAGTATTTTTAACTTCAATATTCTTATATACTACTCCAATAAAAAAAATTAGATTATCTATGATTAAAAATTAAAGAATTTAAACGCTCCTATATGTAATGGGAAGTGTTTTAGCGAATATATTTTTTCATGTCCCATCCAAAGGCAAAAAACCACTTATTTTTGACTGTTTTACTTTGACCTTATCTAGCGCACTACCACTCCTCTAAACCAAAGTCACTGAAGAGGACGAATTGATCCATTCTAAAAGTGGGTTGAGTGATCCGGAAAAGACATCAGACTAGACTTCGGTTTACTTAATTCATTAAGGTCCCAGAATTTTGAAAGGTACCGACAACATTTGCGAAGTATAGTCTGCTAGGCCAAGTTGAAATGCGGCAGTACTTGCTCTATCTCTCGATCGCGCCATAGGAAAGTATCTTTTTCGTATATAGGTCTAACTTGAGACTAGAGCTGGCGGTACCTTGTAATGCAGTGACCTTACCTTAACTATACCACCGATCTACGGAAGAAACGGAAAGCACTACACGTCGTAAAATAAAGTTAAGCTAATGTAAATGTGTGAATGCGTCCGATTTCCTCTTTTGTAGCGCTTGGTGTAGGTATTAAAAGTTCCTTATAAGAATAAGATTCCACCAGTGAGTTAACTTTCTGTAGATGTGGTGGTGCGACTATTCATGTAAGCAACAGCCCATTGGTTCCTGTAAACTCAGTGTCCTATTTCGTAAGCATTGCATTTAAAAAGGGCCGTCTGTCGTTGATGTCCAACTTCATGGTAAACGTGTTGTCACAGATTATCCTAAAATTCATTTATGGTGTAATCCATACATCTTAAGCATTTGCTAATTGGACTAGTTCTTCTTTCAAAAATTCTTCAGGTAAGCGTTTCTTTAATGCGTACAGAGCGGTGTCTAACAGTATTTCCTGAAAGAGCTGGATAACATCCAAACTTTCCAGGATGTCGTTAGGCCCTACTCTGATGTTGACAAGAGAACATGTTTCTGGTCCAAAGTTATCGAGTTCTAGAGGAACCTGTCGAACTTCAACCGAGTCAGGGGATTGAACTGTCGAAGATGTTGAAATGGTGCTCAACAACGATGTGACGCATCAATGAACTTCAACCAGATTAGAAGTATTTTAGTTTCAAAGCAACCAACGTACCAACAAAAATCACGGAAGAACACAATGTATAAACAATACATGCATCTTCATTTTCACGCACATACATGTTTCACATAAGGTGTTAAATAGCTATGCAGACTTTCCTCCTTCTTATTTACCTCATAAGTAAAGAGCGTATCGTGTAAAAGTAAAAAAGAAATGAAAACAAAAGAAAACACGAAGACAATATATACAATATGAAATATCCACACTTTGAACTACAATACTATGAAATTAATCATTACTGTAAAACTGAAGTATCCCGGTTTAAACACGATTAATTAATAATACAAGGGTACCAAGAATAAATATATTAAAAAAAATCTTAAAACAGCTACTTATCAACTGAAGTGTGCTACATCTGATTACATTCCAGGTTTTGTACGGTGTTTATCCATCATCTGTTTCAACTCGGTCATATTTTTCTTACATCCGCAATACAAGGTGGTCCTCTGGTGTATATCTGTAGGTTGAATATCCAAGATGGGTATTTCTCCGTTAGTAGCCACACCGCCAGCTTGCGTTATTATATAAGAAACCGGAATGCACTCATACAGTAAACGTAGCTTCCCCTTTGGATTAGCGTGCGTACCGGGATGTAGGAAAATTCCTCCGTACTTTAATATCCTGTGTATATCTCCTACCAACGAACCAATGTACCTGCTATTAAAAGCCTTGCCCTTGCTGGAATCCTTCTTTTCTTTCATGAATTCTGTAACTCCCTTAGCCCACAGTGACGAATAGGCTTCGTTCGCAGAATATAACCTCTTTCCCGAAGGAATTGTTACGTCACGATCGAAAAGAAGAAATTCGCCTATACTAGTGTCCAGCATGAATCCATTGACTCCAGTCCCTAACGAGAGCACGATAATTGTTGTACTCCCGTACAGAGCGTAACCTGCTGCCACAACGCGTTTGCCGGCTTGAAGAGCATCGTCAGGGCCCGGGGAGGTAGTTTGCTTTCTGAGGACAGAAAATATTGAGCCGATTGAAGCTGCGCATTCAAAATTGGAGGATCCATCCAAGGGGTCGAAACAAACTATATACTTCCCCCTGTAATTCTCATGAATTTGTATAGCGTGCTCTACTTCCTCTGAAACGAGGAGAGACGTTGCGTATGATGTCTGCAGCAGATTGACGAACAAATCATTAGTGACAACATCCAACTTCTTCACTTCTTCACCCTGGATGTTGGTTTGACCAGACGTACCAAAAAGCTGCATAACTCCCGCTCTTCGGACCAAGTGATTAATAATTTTGACTGCAGTCTGTATCGCCATTATCACTTGGAGTAGTTCACCCGAAGCACCGGGTATCAACTTGGTTTCATACTGTACATACCTCGCCAAGGTCATGTATTGGTGGAGAAATGCCGTGTGCGAAGGATTACGGTGACATCTGGCCCGGTGAATGAGCACTACAGATTTCGGTTTACATAACCGAGAAACCGTTTTCCACAACACTCTAACGCTCATTTGCTGTATAATAACAAAAAGGGTGCATGCGCAATCACTGATTTTGCAATTTATCTGTTAAAAAAATCTGCATGTGCCATAAAACTTACTGACAAGTGTCAAAATTTGACTGTGAGGGTGGCGTACATTGATCTGTCAGATCAATAGTTGCGTACGTATCAAAATCGTTTTTAGTGCATCTATTATAAAATTTCGTTTTGCTCTTATGAAGTCTACGGTTGGGCGACTGCGCCAGGCTGGGATCCTGAAGATAGGAAGATATATTCGAGCTAACTGCAGAATAAACAACTAATTTTTACAAAACAGCACCGCCTAAAAGCTACTGAATATTTAGAGATAAATGAATGCTTATCTGAAAGATTCAGCTAGAACCTGAGGTATTTCTTAAACCAACATACTTAATATTTTTGCTAAAATAATTGAAAATTGCGAGGTCTATCTTTTAAGGCTATTCTTTTACGAATTTTGGTTATTGCTTACGCAAAAATGTCGGTCACGGGTTTTGGAATAAGACCGTTTTTAAAGATATCGGTGCAGTAATTATGGAGTGTTCCTGTTTTGTAAAATAATTATGGTTGTCTTTCTATCGTTATCTCGGATAAATATGGTTAGAGTTGGACCTGGTTTTTACACAGAATTTCGAAGATTGCGAGGTAGTTAGAGATAAGCATTAGTCTGCGAAGATGCTCGTCATTTTTCTCTGAAAATAACACCCAGAGAAGTAGCAAATAGTTATTTTTAATAGTGAGGCTATTATACAGGGAGTCGATGAAGAATTGCAGAACGCTAAGATCGTCGTCTTAGACTTTTGGTTTCCAAGAGGCATCAGGGCGCTTATAGATTAGTGGTCTGGCCATGGAAAGTCGATTGAGATGTGAACCGTTTTAACCGTTTACAGCCGAAGTCTTTTTGAAGTAGACACTGGTGTGACCACATCATTTTCCAGAGTTAAAGAATCAGCAGTTACCATAAAGCAAGTTCGTATGGATGCATTATACCACGGGAACTGCTTCGCCTGAATTCTTGAGGTTATCAAATCTGCTACCCTCCTAGGGATAAAAATCATGTCAAATAATTTAGTGCTTGGCAGCAATCTGTTAACAGTAAAAGGGATAACAAACTTTCGAATAATTCCGTACTGGTGCATTTTAGACTTAATAGTGACAACAAAATTTGAGAAGAAATGTACATATATAATAAAAAATAGGCTGTGTATTAAAAAAGTGTGTATTACCTGTACAACCGGCCAGATTATAGTATTCAAAAATTCAAAATTTTTTGTTTTGTTTTCGTATTTTAAACGCAATTTGTATAATATCCTTCAGAATCCGAGGAAACACATGTATGAATTATATACATCGACCTGTTTAAAGCTTGCGTTGTTACGCTGGACTCGAATCTGGGTACTATTATCTTTGTCATATACAATATCACGTTTTAGTCCTTACATCTTTGTACGTGCGCATGATAAAACTTGTTATATTTAAAAATGTAATATCCCGTAAGGACTTGTTAATCTTGAGAACTAGATACCTTAGCCATGATGAGTATAAATAGCAAATTAAAAATACATCAAGCTAAATGTAAACTATTAAAATTCTAACGCAAGGCTAACGTCATTATGAATGATGACTGAATCGGTACTAGCATTGGAGCAGTCAGTATATGGATCTTAATAAGTCTTTTGTACTCCAAGTTGGTTTATATAAAGGATCATGCAGCAAAAATGTTCAATTATGAGAAATAAAACTTTTAAATGAGGACCGTTTGTCTAAGTTGGAATATTGTTCAATTTTAAGCGATCCGTAATAACCTTAAGATAAAAAATATGATTGCAAATGAAATTGTGGTATGAGTTGGCCAAGGAGAGATACACAGACGAAAAAAATTTGAGGCGATTAATTATCGTCTATGCTAACTAATTTTTTCACTGCTAAAGGAGCGTTTTTAGACAGTTCTAATAAGAAGTAAGTTTAGTATCCATAACGACAAAGAGGTAGCACCTTCATTGATAAAAATCAAGAACAGTAAAGGTCCGATGCTTGAACTCTGAGTGATACCGCAGTCTGGATCTGGAGCCTCCATTTTCAACAAAATTCCACCTGTTCGACATCAGGGAAATGAAGAACTTTGGCAAGTTGGAAGACAGACCAAGCTATCGAAAGCTTTTGTTTGGAGTCTATCATCCAACATACCAAAAACAAGTTAGGTGAACTTGCAAAGGTTAATTGTTATTGATCAACCTTTCAAACAGTGCTGGTTATCAATAATAATTAGTGATACATGCCCGTACAGTGTCCTATAAACGATTGTTTCAAATATTTTGGCCATATTTGAAATAAGCCAGATATGTCTGTAATTTGAGATTACGGCGCAGACACCATTCTTAAAAACAGGGATGATTATACAAATTTTGAACAACATAGGAAAAATTGCAGTTCGGAGAATTAAATTGAATATATTACATAATGTGTCTTGCAAATAGTCCTCTTTACCAGGTCCTTCATAATAAACGCATTAATGTTATCCGCGCCCATGTTAAGTTACCCTTCACTGCACGCATCGGAGTGCGAATGTCATCAACATCAACACTAAAATTAGGGAAACAGGAAAAAGATGCCACACGAGATACTTCTAAACGTACACATTTCTTGCACAGAATCAAATGTAATGCTAAAATTCGACTTTCTAGTGCCTGGAAAGTGCCCATCTACCGAATTCCTGCTGGAGCTGCACTCGTTCTTTTCGCCATCTGCCCATCTCCCACAGCACTATCGCGCCTTCATAGTAGTTGTCTTATCGATTTTCGTCGCGTGTGGAGCCATCCACACATGTTGTGCCAGGCGGACGGCAACCGGCTGGAGCTGGCTCCGGCTCTGCAGCGTAATCTCTACGTGGATGAGAGGTGAAGGGGGCCAAACTGGAAGTGGGCAGAAGGAAGAGAAGGGAAAAGATGTTTTTCAGGAGATAGTGGGCCGCTGGCGGGCAGGGTCGTGGAGGACGGGCCGCATTGTTCGTAGCAGGAGGTCCCCGGATGAAATTCTCCGCGGGACGACCGTAGAAGCGCGTTGCTTCGATCTAAGTTTGCAGATTTATACAAAAATTGCTCATTGTTGGAGTTAAAATTTTTGCTAGTGATTTCTTAATGTTGTATTATGTTATCAGGTATCAGGTTTTATGTATTCTTTATATTAATGAGTTACACTAGATAAAAACAAAATGAGATAAAAGAAAAAAGTTCCACTGACATTGATGTGGCAAATGCAAAAAAATACCGATTGACTATAGCAGTCGAGTCGGCGGGAATTATGGTTTTCTAAGCAGAAAAGGAAGACACTATACCATTTGATTGTTTGAAGTGAATATTAACTCAAAACGATCATTTCTAGTAGTAAATATTTCTTTACGTTAATTATAGGTAACACTATAATTAGATATGGTGTTAAAATAATCGATAACCTACTAAGATCTGTTTACATCTTTATCTGATAAAATACTCGTTATTGAGAGCTGGGGTACATGTGCGGAAAGTAAACAAAATGGCTATTTACGTACCAGTACTGAAATAAATTTATTACAGCACGAATAGGCAAATTTTAGCACGAGCCGTGAGGTGTATAAAGAATCTAGCTTATGATCAAAATACTCAATAACAAAGGCTACCATTTTGATAAAAGAAAACATTAATATAAGAGGTTTCCCATTTCAAATTTTTGAAATGAAATTCAGAAACCTAGAAAATTCAAAAGTATTTATAAAATCTAATATCGGTAAATTTATAGCGGAAGCGTTTGATAGGGACCGATTTTTACCGTGCTACGTTACCAAATAAATATTTCACTAAAGGTATGGTATCCAAGATTTGGGCTCCACAGCAGTTACAGTTAAATTGCAGTTTACAAAAAAAGTACTCACCCAGTATTCTACAAGGAAGGTCTTCAACAATTGTTGACAATTAACAAACCGCGACATATTTTTACAATAAATAATTATGGTTATATCGATCTATGTGGATTTTCAGTCTTTGGCAGCGTATGCTGCTTGTGTACTATGTTATAGTTGCTTTTAAAAGCTCTATTTATACTGTATTATTCTAAACTAAATCAAAAGTATAACTTTTAAAATAAAGAGAGTACAACTTTGCAAAGCGCTTCTACTCGCAAGACAAATAAGTAGGTAAGTGTAAGTGATACTTCCGAATGTCATATGAATTTTAAAAATATTTGTTAACTGACACTATAATCGTTTTGTGTTGGTTTTTTAGCTGCAAATAACATTGCATCTGTTCAGAAAAAGGTTCCTGAAGAAAATCTGTAATAGTTAGAAAATGTGCCTCCTATGGCTTCCAAGTTAGCTATAATTGTTAGTTTACTAAAAGGTAACAATGGCGTCGCCAGATTGGCCGAAATAATTAAGTAACAAGGTATTTGTCCGGCCTATGTTAAAATTATGTCCATGCCTAGTTAGTTAGATTTTAATTCCCGTGTTGTCCCCTTTGTAACTATTTGTTCCGATTTCTAAATTGATATTTAAAAAAGGTGGGCAGTATGCTAAATCAAAATATCTAACTAAATTTGTGTCGTGATATTGTTCAAAGATTAGTTGTTCTTCGTCATAAAGATTTAGAACATAAAAAATATATATAATTTTTTACAAAAAAAATTAATGTACCATCAATACCAGGCAATGTTTTAGAAGATGATGCGGTTTTTATTTAGCAGATACAGGGACTATCTAACCACCGCTGACGTCATGGACGTCGGAAAAGAATACTTTTCAGTCATAACCGATACAGGAACGTTGAAATTTCTCATCATACCGAAAACTCTTGCACTTCAACAAGAATTATGTTGTCATCAACTGGACTGTCCTTAATCAACGCTTCTACATCAGGAGTCAATACTAGTAACTGTTTGAACTTTACATTATCATGTTTCTGAAAATTAGCTGATTTAAAGTCTCGATTTTTCTGTAAATAAAGTATTTTTTTGAATTTATGAACTCGTTTTACTAAAACCAATGGTAAAAAATTTCAATTTTGATACTACACATATAAAATGTCCAAATACATACTTTTTTAAATGCATTATAAACAATTTTAACAGAAATAATTAATGATCTATTATATTTACCAACACAGGAATCTGGCAGTTCAAAAATTATTAAATATTGGCGGAACTCACGATCAGAGGGGCTGTTTTGTTGAACGTTCTAGCAGTAAACATTCTATGTGTCTTTTGTACCGTATTAGTTAGTGACCCTTCGATATACCCTCCACCAACGTTCATTTCGATCCACTTAGCCTTTTAAAAGTAGTAATATCGCCCATACTTTACGACTAAATCTGGTGTAAAGCATCTTGAATTTGGGGAACAGTGTAGAATTCCTAGCAATTTGGTGCCAAGTAAACTAAAGTTACAAAAAGTTTACCATGACTAAGTTATTGATTGGCGTGACAATGCCTATTTCGAAACCATACATTTGGTTGATCTCTTAGGTTTACCAGTTTGATAATGTTATGTAGCTATTAAATAATAAACAAGACCTACAGATATATTTGCTCTGTAGTGTTATCTGAAGGTAAAAATGAAATGCTTATATCCCAGAAAGCGGACGTAAAATAAGATTATATTTAAGGTTTCTGCAGAAATTAAATGCAAAAGTAATGCAGAGTGCAATGTTTTACCGCAACTATTTCAGTGGACTCTGCAGAATATGTAAGTTCCACCACAAATGAATTAATAGTTGGTGTTCTTTTTTACTGGAAATTATAAGCAGGATATAGTGAAGATTTATTTTTGTAATCCACACAAGTGGTCCTGTTGACAGAGCAGCAGTGTCTTATTTAAATTTAGAGAACAGAACAAATATTCAGGGCAAAGCTTAGAACAAGCTTTAGCTGCGCTAGCTGTCATTAAAGCAGCTGGCATGCGTGTTGGCGTGTTCGATAAAGCAATGCGTTTAATGGTACAGTTGAAGGGTACATCGGAAATCTTGGAACAAACTTAAAACATAACCTGCAACATGCATCTGTTTTTTTTTTAAATATTTCAAATGCTTATGAGGGAAAGCTAGCACCATTAGAAAACATTCGTTTCATAGAAGCATTAATTGAAGAGCAAAATTATAATATTTCAGTAATACTCTCACGTAATCTATGAGAGGTATGAGTTTTTTTACCGGCGCCATAATAGATCCTTACTTCATAGATGACCCCGGGGAAGCATTAACTGGTAATGGCGATCATTATCGTAAAATGATAACGGAATTCTTTGGCGCCAAATGGACGATATTGATCTTGAAGGAAGGATGCCCGAGAACAGAGATACACCTATAATAATTTTCTGGCTGCTCCATTTGAAGAAATTCTAAAATAATTGAAAGCAATCATTTGACAACCTCCAGAATTAAAATCGACTTTTTAATTAAACTGGATGGCGTGTAGATGTCTAGAATTTGAGGCGACTAAAAAGTAATTTTATGAAAAATTTCAAAGAGCAGGTGTGCCCATGAAGTATTATGTATTTTAGTGTAATATTTAAGACTTAATTTTTTTAGATGGGAAAGGGGGAGGTGTTAGTAAGACCTATCGTCGACGTACGAATGTACTTTCAGATGATCGTTAATGACTTTGGATAAAACAGTAGTTAAGAAACCAACCAGTAGTGGTCCAAGTAGAGACCCTCGAGGAACTTCAAATAAAAGGTTTCTAAAATCGAACTCTATTTTCGGTTACATAATTTTTCATTAAACGAATTGCTCTGATTCATAACGCAATATATTTTAAAATGTGATAAGATGAAAATAATGTAAATAGTTCAGAAAAGTAGGATAATATTAATGCCATAATCTTGCCTTCACCAGTAAACCTGAGAAACTGTGACTCCGTCAAAACCCAGTTGACAAACTAGTACTCTAGTATTCTCCCCAACTCAATATGTATAATGTAGGAAGTAACAGATAAACAACTCACTTAATATCGCCTATTTAGGTTATCACAATCTGCACCGCATATTTCTTAGTTATATTATTTCATCTTCGAAAACAAAAGAAAAAGAAAACTGACATGATCGAAATGATCGTTTCAGTAGTAGCCTTAATACTACAGGAACATCATTTATGTAGTAATGATCGTTCAACAATTACTGAGTCTCGAAAGTACAAGAGACTAGTGGGACCCAACTCGTACCTTTCCGTTTCCAGGACCTATCTGATCGAGTCGTTGTGTATCGTCTGTGTTTGCCTGCTTAAAATCCCGGATAATCGCCCATCCCTCGCAGCATGGGTCCTTTGTGACACTTTTTTGACTTAAAGCCGTTTTCTAATGTTCAGTTTTAAGAACTGTAATAATGACAGCGCGTTCAAAAATTTGTTCTTAGAAGGCAAGAAAAATAGAATGAATCTCTTCAGCCACAAACAGTAGATCTCCGAAGGATACTCTAAGTAACACACAGAATTCACCAGGATTCAAGGTAAATATTTATTGTCTACATCCAAAAAAATATCAGCCTGATCAGCTGATCCCATACCAGCAGCTTGAAAAACAAGATCGTGTTGACGCTTAGCAGCAGCACTATCAGCTTCATGTAGTGGGTGAAGTTGACGTTGACAACGACGTTCGTCCTGTCCTCGTTGCGGTTGTTGCCGACGAGAGTGCCGTCTCCGTGCGCAGCGGAGAACGCTTCGGCGAGCTCTGCCAGCTCACTGGGCAGCTGGTTCGCCACGAAAACTCGGGGACGCTGGGCCGCGTATCGATTTTCCACCGGGACCATGCGTTCGAAGCTTCTAGAACGTCGGAACACGCGACGCAGTTCCTGGATGCTGCTCAGACAATCGCTCATCCTCCTTATCACCAGAGAGGAACTCGACCCCGAGGCGTGAGGCTGCAATAGCGCGGCCTCCTCGGAGTCTTCGGCGCGGTTCGCGCTCTCGTACTGGATCGAGGAATCTAGATCATCATGCTTCTCGAAGGCGGGAGATACCGTGTTGGAATCGGTTTGTGCATCATCTAAACGATGAATAAGTTGCAAGACTAAGTATATCATTAGGTATTACATTCAGTCCAGCTAAAAAAACACAAAAAATAGTAGCAAGTTTACAGTAATTTGCACGAAGGCTTATCCCGGTGTGCCATCAGACAAGGTCAGTCTCCAGCAACGAATATTTTATAAATCCATGTTACGCTACAAACATTAAAAATATACCACTTTTGCATTGCATTTCCATCTGGATAAAATTATTACATTACCTAATAATCTGTACTTTAGCACAAAATGAAAAAATCAGTTCCTCTGAAACTCAATTAGATGCATCTTTACCTGCTTACGTGAGGGCTAACTAAAGGGTTAAATAAAGGTGGTAAAGTATGCATGGATACAGATGGAGTTTGTCTTTTTTCTGTTGCCGAAAATTTTCGTCATATGTACGTTCTGTTTTCGCTAATTCTTTTAATTATAATTCTTTGGTACGCTTTTTAATCTTTAAAACGCTTATATCTATATGTGGAAAACAACAGCAACACCAGAAATTTGGAGCAAGACAATTCAATATGTTTAACAAGAAATTCTGCAGTGGTGGGGAAGAGAACTGTACATGGGCAAGGAAGAAATTTCTCTATTACATGTGCTGAAGACAGCACAAATAATGATTTTGAAGGTAAGGATAATTTATATATTTTACAGTAATGTAAAATGTACAAAATTTTTATTTAAAGTATAACTTCATTGAAAAATCGTATTTTTATTTAAACTATAGTACAAATTTTATCGTATGCTTGATAATGATGCAGTGGTGTCATCCCCGCCCCAAGAACGAAGAACGAACGAATTAGTTTTATGCTTGTTATTGTCGAAAACTTGTTGCACTGTTACTCACGATGTAGAAAGAGATACTAATGTAAAAGTAAGTCTACTTGCGTTTTAATGTTTTATGGTAGATTGGGATGAGCTCGTGAAATAGCCTGTAGAGCTGAAAATTGAAAAATCCTGATTATTTAGTGAATTTCCCTAGGAATTGCCCGAAATATGTACAAAAATTGTCGATGAAATCTGAATTCGAAAAGGAAAATAATTGAAGTAAATTATCTGATACAACTAATAGCCGCACTTAATTGTAAAGACGAGAATCAAAGGTTAAAAGAGAGGCAGCAAAGGAACAAATAAGATACCGAAAATAGGGAGACAGGAGAGATGACAACAAATTGGTTTGACAGTAAATAATAGCAGATAGTACCAAATAAGGCATAAGTAAGAATTATATTTGAAGGTAGTACCTACGTTATGAGAAAAGGAAACCACCGAATACAAGAGATCAATTCCTTCATCCAAAACACGAAATATCAACTTGAATTTGACATGCAGTTAATTAATAACCGTAATATATCTTTACGGGGCAAATGCAGCAATCAGTTTATGATAGTCGTAATTGATATCCCTCATGATAGTGCCATCGTTACATTACTTGCCAGAAATTAGATGTCGTGGTAGATATCCTACAAGCAGAATGCTAAAAGAAATTTATTAGGTAACACCCACCAAGGAAAACAAAAATATTATTTATAGCATCCATCATGTTTCTCAATCTTTCTGTTTAAGAACTCCATCCATCATTTCGATTACAATAAAGTGCAATTTAATTCTAGATGTTCGTTTTCTTTACCTTCCATTTCCAGATGGTACGGTATATTAATTCCTTCTTTGGAACAGCACAGGATGACTTTGAAGTCATTGATTAACAAATATGACAGCAGCACTTGCCTGGGACTGCTTCGCTATAAAGCCTACAGCTTATTTGATGATTAAAGTTGAATGGATTAGCTTGGCATCTTTTTACAAAAATTTTGTAGATATATTTTGAACTGTCACTCAAAACTTTGACATTATGTATACGCAGGTCTACCATCACACCAAGCGAAGTCTATCAAGATGGAACTGTGGCACTGTGTTTGACACATATAAAAAATCATAATAAAACTTTTTGGCTTTTATGTGACTATACAAATTAAGAAGTCCCTAGTGCATTTTAGTGACAATAACGACTGCATGAGCCTGTTATTAACATAACTAACTATATTTATTAATCTTAAATAGCAATAGTTTTACAACCCAACGATACTAACCCAATATTTACGTATCTAAGTATATTAATTGTTTGCTGATACGATAAAGGGGGGTCGACCTACTGCAAGTGAACCGTGTTCGATAATAGTAAATTATGTGTGCGTGCTTTGACAGTAAAACAGATTTGATTCATTATACCACACTATCACGGTATTTGAAACGAACGAGTTTCAAGATCAAAGTGGTTTAATTACAGCTTCGATAACACTACTGCAATTAGGAATTTGCCGTATACAAGAGATCACCTACATTACCCCCTATACATATAAAGCACGGGGTTGTACGGATCGGCGTTTGCCGTTCGGACTACGAAATATCGTTTGGATTAAGGATCCATAAATAAATATATAGATACATATTACTGAATAAATGTAACTTTATTCGGACGCGGTTCGGACTACTGAGTAGTTCTGATTACGCGAATTACGATTTTTTTTGGCGTTCATTTGAAAAAATGTTAAAATTCAAGCTTTTTCACATCTTTCAGGGTCAGACTATCCCTTTTGTATGCATTTTACAATGTGATTGGTGTTCATTCCATTTATGAACTGATATATATTATAATAACCCTAAAATACTAGTATCAAAATTGAGACAAATGTTTAACGTTACAGAACTACGCAATGGTAAGGACCTGATAATTTTTCCGTTTTGAAGAACATGATATGCATCTAAAGCCATTATAACTTGCTTTTCGCGCTATTTTCAAAAATCGTAAAAATACGCAATTATATTCATTCAAAATACAAAATAATGAAAAGAATAGCTATAGCAATTCATGCAAGAATATCTTTATTATTTTCTTACTCCGATAGACTAACAATAAATGCATCAAAATTTCCCTTATGAGACGAGTATGGCCGCTTTATGTAATAACATAATGTTTTTTTTGTATATTGACCTAACATCTACTGCTGCAGACGAAAGATTATCGTAATTTCACATTATTTGAAAAGATATGTAACTTGACGTAGAAAAGTACTATTTAGCAATTGCATGAGTTTTATTAATTATACTACAACTATGGCAAAATACAATAATTATGCAGATACTTAAAAAGTGATTTAGTGTATAGTGACTATACTATAGTCTATATGCATTGGGAGGCCTAGAACTAGGACAAGATCCTAGCTCGACCATATAATTAAATAACATCTAGTTGAGTCAATTCATTCGGTATTCCTACTCGATGAGTCCAAATAATGACGAAACACGAGTATCCATATCAATACTGTTTATACATATGTGGTATTGAAGACTACTAAAGCAACGAGCCATTTTATTAATATACAGTTATAATGCAATACCAAGGAGATATGGCGAGGTATGTTACTGGGTCCTATAACATCCTAAAGCATATACTAGCAATAAAATCCTTATGAAATGAGCATTGCTATGGTTAGTTCAAGTTACAAGTGATGGTTGCAAAGAACTCGAAAAAACTTAGGGTCGTTATTGGTTTACAGTTGAGACCGGTTTCTCAGTTTTCGTATATACAGACGGTTACATTGGTTAAATATACCAACTTAGAAGGCATTATAATGTGCCACCTTAATAAGGCTCATGGAAAAGCCTGTCTTTAGCGTTATAATGTAGATGTAAAATAATATCTCGGCATGATGAAACGAACAATTTGAACTTTTGCAATAATGGTATGTGTGCTCGTCTAGAAAAACATATAGGATATATATAGGATACCAATACTTGCACTGATTGTGAAGGGAGGACACATAAACATAATTCAAAATGCTTCGCTTGTAGTGTGAGAAATCCAATTAATACAGGTATCAAAATTTCGATTATACAAAGCTAAGATTCCAGAAGCTGAAGATTTTGATTAAATGTAAAGGTGCTAACAGACATCTAGAAAGAAGTGGAAATTCATCACTGTTCATCAAAAAATACACTTTCGCTACTATCTTCAAATGACATGGGCCACGGGTACTATGAAAGCGAAACTTAAGGTTTACAAAAGTCAGGATGATGCTGTTTTCGATAGTAAACTGCACCAAACCTTTAAACTTCTTCAATTTAACGCACTATCTACTATACACGTTAAATATAGGTATTATAAGCAGTAAAGGTCAGTGCAAAAATTCATCCGCGTGAAACCAAGTTTCATGGCCAGTTTGCTTCACCTTGGTAGCATCAGCAGTCTGCAGGTGCGAGACGATTTTGCAGATCGAAGCTACTGCTTAAAAATCGCTAACTGTCCGAGTTGAATTGGCAATTACCACGCGCTTAATTCAAAATTAAATACTTTTTAATGAATGCCTTGTAAACGACCAGACGATGAATAGCGATCTTTTGACACGAAAGGAAGAATGCACTTATTCTAGGTACTTACTTCACTATCAGCATCTTGGGTTCGGATCGAATTCCGATGATTACTGCAATTAAAAAGATCTAAGTTAGTAACGAGTTCAATACAAGATTCTATGGGGAGCACTATCTAGTTGAAGTCTGTTCTAATTGCTTGTCAGATTATCTTAATTACAAAAGGATGTACATGGCTACAAATTTAATTTCAATCGCTATAATTTKTAAACCAAACTGGATAAACGATCAATCTCGAAATCGTTCCTGTAGAATCGACAGCAGTTTGATTGACGTACTGTTGGAAACTACCCCAGCTCTATCAATCCTAATGAATTTTTAAATAACAACCGACCAACACGTTGTAACAGGACCTTTTATTTTTGAGAAATTGAATAAACTTTGTCGACAACTGCGAATACAGCTTGATTCATTTTTGAGATTTTTTTAAGCTGGCAACTACCCATATGTGGTTCATAATGCCGCCAAATATATTACCATACTTTACGCAGAGTTCATAATACAAAATATGCATTAAACGTAATGATTACAGCAACATATCACTCTGCGTAGTCATTGCAAATACTTAAAAAGCAATAGCAACCTTCATTTGTATTCAATTCGTTCAGTTTTACTAGTTTTTATAATGTCCTTTATCAAATCGTCCTTGAAACTTATTTAAAAACTGGAAAAGAAAAACAGATATATATATATAATTATCACCAAATTAATAAAAAAACAGTAGACGCCTGCAGAACCTCATCTGATAACGCTCTTTATTGTGTATTTAAAAACATGATTTTTTACAAAATTATTGTTTTAAAAATTGTTTGTCAGTAAAAAAAGCAAAAAAAAAAGACTACGCGGCCATGAAAATGCATTGTATGTAGTTTTTTCGCTGCGGTCACTAATGTAATGTTACGTAGTCAATGTTTTCTTTTCTTTCCGACGATACTTGCTGCCCTATTATATCGAAACTATCACTACGAGTATCAGAAAAAAAGCACGAATGCAGCTTTTCAAACCAAATAAATCCAATAAAATTCGCACCTATTTTTAGCCGTCGGCATTTTTAGAGCGCTCGAGTTTACTAGACGCTTTCGTTGTTGACGGCCTTGAACGTACTTTTTTAAATAACACCCGCGACAGACAAACAAAGCAAAAAGCCGAACAGTCCATAAAACCGCGTTTCCGCTTTAAACCAACATGTAACGAACACGGGGTTTTACAGGAATGAATCACGGTTCTGGAAAGCAATAAAACGTTTTTGAATATCGACCCCCTTAATCACAACCCCGTTTCTGCGTCTTAGGAGCTTTCCAGCCGCGACGTCTATCTAATTTATCCCCCACTGGGTTTCGGGAAACTTGCTTGAGGCAAATTTGAAATGAAGTAAATTGTCATTTGCGCAGAGAGATGGTGTTTCGGAAAAAATGAGTAGAAAATGCGAAGTGCTTACATTATGTTGTAGTAGCCGTGTACAAACAACTCAGCTAACTTTTTGATTAAACGCAAACGCGTATTACACTAGTTCTATTATTATTCGCTATTTGGGAAGCAGTAGGTAACCACTAAAACAAATAAAAACTGTTTTCTGAACGCCTGTGAGATTTGTTGTGTATGACACACTTGCTAATTAAGGTTATTCGTCTCACAGTTTTGCACGAGTCAAGGCGCAAACTATCTTGAAAATTAATTGATTTGAAGTGTGGTGTATAGGATCTTTATTCTTAGCGTAATAATATTGGCTTCGAGAATTTACCAAGAAAGGTAAGTGTCCGGACAAAATACCCACAAGAAAGGAAAATTTGATGTGTAATGCTCAAACCAAAATGGAAACTGAAATTGATTGAATGAACCACCGGGTCGGTAGTCTATGCTGGATTGGAAAGGTCACACGCTTGTTGTTAGCAAGCTCTCACGTAGCGCATGTTATGCGAAGCTTGAGGATTGGAATTGGAAGATTTACAAGATGTATCCAACCAGTGAACGTTTTCCATAGATGTTGCTGTATTTGATGTTGGCTGCATTATTATTCTTCGTTCTATGGTATGAGCCGCTGCTTGAAGTTATTTACAGAATTAGGACCTCTTTATTTATTATTTTCTTGTCTTTTGCCAATGGCAAATTCCCGTATCTTTCTTAATCCGTAATCTCCTGATTTTCTGTGGCTGAGCTTGCTTGGTTTTTGTACAATATTATCGCGCTATCATTGCGGTTTCTTACTCCTTGAAGTCCACAGATAATGTTTATCGTTCCTTAGTATCCTCTGCCCCTTAAGTGCTCTTGTAGGATTGGTATGTTCTCTTCTTTCCTATTCGATGTAGACTACTACTTTCTTGAATAGCATTTCCAGGAGTTGACGGATTTTGTTGGCTCTTTCCATTGAATTGTATTTTGGTCGTAGTTATCGAACAGGTTTTCCAAGTTACTTCTGAACTTCCATACGTTCTATCTAATGTGTTTTACTGCTTTTCTAATTATTTCTTTTGTAGGGTTTTTGTCCACTTATTGGGTCTTCATATTTTTAATGACACGTAGACAAATCGAATTTACAGTTTTCCTTACAATAATTTAGATTAGTTATGGGAGACGACATATGCGGTTGCATCTGGTCGCTGCTCCTGCACAGTTTAGCACCATCGTGCGGCAATTCTTGGATGAACAGTACGTACCAGGATGGATGAATTATAAGGTTGAGTGGAAAGATCTGAAGAGAGGCTTTTGGATAAATACGGAAATACGAGTACGAGTTTAGTTTCGCGAACTGCTTCGTAAACAGCGAATATGGGTGACATAAAATGAAAATACTAATAACAATGAAACCAGTTAATATAGCTATATGAAATGTAACAGACGTTTGATACATAATTCAAAGCTGTAATAAAAATTTGGGGATCTTATTTGAATAAAAATACGATTATGTAGTATTTGTAACTTTTGAAACTTAAAGACAGAAAAATCCAAAGCCAGAATAATTTGTTTTACATTGGAAAGTTCATACCGCGTCTGCTTTTTCTTTTCTTTTTCTTTCTACAAAAACAGTTGAATAATTCGGATACCGTGTCCATTCAAACCATCCATATCTTGCTCTATGATGGAGTCTTCTTTACAAATACTATTTGGGATGGAAGATATTCAACACCTCAACTACCTCAAACTTTCTTCTAGCTGAACCGGTTCTTAATCATTATGTCCTTGCAGCGTACCCTCTAAGGAGAGCTGTTATAACTGCGTAGTGAAGTTATCGATTACCTATAAGCTATAGTTAGATTGGCATTCAGCTTAGTTATTTGGTAGTGAAATATTTATTGTAATTATTCTGGTACACGCAAGCAGGTGAATTAGCTTGCAAGCCTCACTACCTTCTATGCAGTAAAATACGTAAAATTATGACATATTTGCCTGTGAAAAGGAATTGTATTGGCTGCATGTTCCGTATTGTAGTTTAGAGGAAAACCGATTAGAAGTATAATATTTTTCATGCCAACACGTAGAATACCCATTAGATACATTACGAGAACTTAGCTGCATTAAGCAAAGACAAAAAGACCAAGGTATAAAGTAATTATTGTAATTCTACCCCAATTAACCATAACAACACTGCAGAAAGGCCACACTAAATCATTGAAAACCGGCGTTTAAAAAATGAAAACGAATAGGTTGCGAATTACTACTGATTCAAAAGAATAAAGCTGACTGAAAGATGATAATTTTTGCTTAAAGGATACCCATATCTACATCAACTATCATTAAGGATTTAGGTGAGACAGTTTTTCATCCATTTGGTGTGAACCTAAACACGCGACTATTAAACAAATTATCGGTATGAATGTTCAATTTACTTGGAGCAACGCTACAAAGGGCAAATTGTGAGAAGCATTTAACTAATCAAACTAAATTGCTGCTCCCATTTTGTTCTATAGCTTCCTGCAAGTTATAAACAGCAATTAAGCGCAATATCGCATTACTGCGTTATTGACTTTTATATTTCCCTTTATTGTGGTTGAAGGAAAACTAACACCATGCTTTATCAATTACCCGCATGTTTTGGACTGAGCTCTAGTCTATTAACTGCTAGTATATGTGTAGTAAACACATTTACAACAAAGTACGTTTGAATACAATAATCAATAAAGGTGTGGAATTATAAGCGCTATTTGTTGCACTGGTATTGTAATATAGATAGGCAAATCAACCCTTGCAAGTTTACCTTGTGAAGTGCGAAACCTTCATAATAATAGTAATTTTAACCAGATAATCCCATATAAGTAATTTGTCAAGTTCACAGGTTTCTATCTTGGAATTCATTATTATGCATATATTTTTTACTTACAACTTGCTATAGTAATGTAAATCTTACAGTTTTTTTATACCTACTTCTAATCCCAATCACTTGCTTCTAATAGTGCTAACAACACAACAGTTTTGGGTATATACAAAATTTTCCTTAATCATTAGATAAATAATTTTGCAATTTTCGACCCATTAGCAAAAAAAATGTTTTTTATTGGATCTAACTGTGCCCATTATTAAACAGGAAATTATATTTCTGACTGAATAAAATAAAACATTTGTTAGACAAAACGGAGGACAAAACTATCTTTAGTAACTACAAACAGTTCAGTCATTTTTAATTAATCACCATACTTAATCAACCATATCCACATGTGCATCATAGCAGTGCTTACAACACAGCAGTTATCAGTATTAAAGAAACAACACCAAACACAGTCAACGCTTTCGCCGAAACATCAACKTTGTACTTTGAATCATTTTTCGTCAGCAATACCTGCATCTTCAGAAGTAACCAACCTAACTTACAAATCACGGATCTTAAATACTAATGGATTTCACGGTTTGGTGATAATGTACATCAGTAAATTGGTATGGGGAGTGAAGCCAAGGTCATCAGCCATCAGGTTTATAAAATAAAAATAATTCGGGATGTGACTACAGTAGCTAAATGAGGGTAATAAAAAATAATTGAAATGATACTAATAATATAAAAATCATTAGATTTTACCTACAAGATTTAATCTTTAGTCTGTATAGCACGTTACAAGAATTATACAGGGTGTCCTCGAAATACACCGAAAACGTTAGACAGGTGAAAGAAAACGCAATTTCAAAAACTTTTTTCAATTAAAAACATTTCCGAAAACGCTTTAATTTTTGATATACAGGGTGTTGAAATTGAATTTTAAGAAAATATTTTTTAAGACTATTCCTGAACTATAAAAGATATCAATTGCAAATTTGGTGGAAATCATAACGGCATAAGGTACAATAAAAAAGTAGTGTGTGCTGGAATAATGCACACATCCTCTTTTTAATAGAACTTTTAGGTATGTGGATTTTTAGACAAAACTAATACAGTTTTGTAATCTCTAATCAATTCTAAATAAAACATATATCTTTGAAGTTTGCAGTAAAACGACTCATTCGTCCCTAAGAATTGATTTTTGGGTTGAAAAACACTACACCATTATTTTGTGAAATAACAAAAATGTTATTGAAACTGACGACGTTTGAAAAAGGATATTTTTTTCAACTTTACTTTGCTTTTGATATACAGGTTGTTGAAATTGAATTGTAAAAGAACATTTGTTAAATTCAGTTTCAACACCCTGTATATCAAAAACAAAGCGTTTTCGGAAAAAATTTTATATCAAAAAAGCTTTTATCAGGCGTTGGCAGTTTCAATAACATTTTTGTGATTTCACAAAATAATGGCGGTGTAGTGTTTTTCAACCGGAAAATCAATTTTTAGGGACGAATGAGTCGTTTTACGGTAAACTTCAAAGAGACATGTTTTATTTAGAATTGATTTCACCCAATTTGAAATTGATATATTTTATAGTTCATGAAAATCATTTTTTTTAATTCAATTTCAACACCCTGTATATCAAAAACAAAGCGTTTTCGAAAAATTTTTTATTCGAAAAAAGTTTTTAAAAATGCGTTTTTTATCACCTGTCAAGCATTGTCGGTGTATTTCGAGGACACCTTGTATATAAACAAACAAAGTTCGTTAAGCCTTTACTCTTTCTACGAGAAAATAATTCATACACTTCTTACTCGTATGATTGCCAAGATTGGTTTTTCATACATTTAGGTTCAACCACACTATAAGCCAAAATAAGTTTCCCTACATTTTAGACCGTAGTTTCTGCAGCTGCTGATAATGGGTTATTATATTTCGTCGTAACATACCCAAAATCAAATTATGCTAAGAAATATCTGGCTGTAATGCCCTATCGTGTCGAAACTATCGAATGTGTTGCTGCATGTTTCTTATTTAATCTTTCGCAAAAAGTGTAACAATGTTTTGTCTGTAACTTGGTTAAGAGTGACTTAACAGACGCCCATATACAACAGATAACAACAGATTCAGGAAGCGGATTTGTTTGTCTATTTAGAAAACAAAACCAAAAACGTAGGTTTATTCCTTCTCTAGACTAGGCAACAGTCATTTTTGTCCACCGCATAGTCGTTGCTTGATTTTAATGCCATAGGGATAACCACCAACAGATATAAGAAAACTTATTTCTAGTCATTCGATCGAACCTCACGACTCTTAAGTTTCGACCTTATTATGGACCCGTCAGGTCGTAATTTTGAACAACCACCACGAATAAGCAGTTAACGTGTAAGTTTGTGCAGGGCTTCTTTTCGGAGGCTGTAATGTCTGATCATAAACACGTATTTGATCATTGTTGGCAAAAACTTTCTGTATGAATTACTAGAAACACCCCTCCCTTGGTTGCAAGCGTCATTGTCTAGACGATTTTCATGCGACTGCAATGTTAATATCGGAACAAACGTGACATACCCATATCACTTGCGTAATTCCATTTTCGGTAGGTACTGTTTAATGTGGTGAAAATTGTAGTCAGCGATCCACACTTTTTAATTTTTCAATAACCGAGATTTGGTTTTAGAATACGATATTACTTCCCTTTAATAAATATACGATTGATGACAAAAAGAGAGTGCGAAACTACAAAATGATTATTGGTACGGAAACAACTTATCGAGTCTGAAATACATTGACGAGTTAAAAATATATATTTTGTTTATACATCAACATAAATACTTATATGAATGTACCACATCATACTAGCTAACTGTGGTGCAATGTTTGATACCATTTAGATTTTTATAACAAAATTGTCTATTTATTTTTGTAAAAATCTACTCCAGTTATAGTAAGTATCAACTAATTTTAAAAGAAACACTTAATCCAACTCATAATTCTCTTTGTGGCTTAAAATGGGCATCTCGTTCAAAAATGAGAAACAGTTACACGAAAACGACTGCGACCGACGATTATAAAAATTACCGGCTCTTAATAAAATTACCTAACTGACGTTTGTTCGCCATTATTCGAATTATAGCCAGCGTTACGTAATTGCAGAGTTCGACGCTCTAAAGGCTGGTAGACATAGCGCGTATTTGGGCGGCCGTTGTTACATAAGTGATTCGGAACACGTCGTTCACAGAAAAATGCCTACTGACCGGTACGTTTGATAAACCATCTCGACTAAACTTAATAAGCTACATAGCGTCTAAATTACACAGAACGTTTCTTTTTCCGCAAATGAATTAGACCGCCGTTGTATTCATAATTAGCGCGGTTTCATATACATCGGTAAATGCTTGTGCTCAGGCAGGCGGAAAATCGTGTCGCTTTACCCGCATTTAATTCATGTAATTGTGGCCTGCCAATTGGACAGGTTTTGACAATTTCCATGCGTTTTCGACATCAGCGAATCGACGTTCGCGTTATCTCTCCCGGACGTTATCGAGTGACCTATGAAACAGGATACTTGAAAAGTTTACGCTGTGTGAGTAGTTAGAGGAGATCTTKKTASACGGGATGGTGAGGCAACCCGGTATCAATTGTAGTCACTTGACGTTTTTGKTGCCTACTGCTTCGATACACCATCAAAAAAGGGCTTTAACGCTAAAGCTAAATATTATTACTCGTTCATAACCACTGCATCGGCTAGTAACAATAATAAATGACAGCCACAAAGTAAGGTTCAAATGATTACAAAGCGTAATTCCTGCTCTTCCAACTAATTCTGAAAAAATAGAAAAACAAATTAAACATGATTAGCGCCGTAAAAAAATCAACCCCAACATTCCATCACAGTAATACACACGGATTGATTGATTGATTGATTGATTAAACCAACGTAAGGTCAGCATTTCTGCCACTCCCGAATATACCGCCGGGCCGACAGTCTACGCTGGGTTGGAGGGGTACTTGCTGATTGCTATAGTAGTGCGACTGCCTAGCGCATGTTAAGGGAATATAAGGACTGAATGGGAAGGTTATATAGGTAACATATATTTTCTTTGAATGTTTTCTTGGTGCTGTTGACATCATTGGTCCATTTCAGAGTCGCTTGATTAATTTCTTGTACCTTGTGATTTCTGTTCTAGCCATTATTTTTCATTTTTCGCTGGTTTCTGAATTATCCTCTCTATAGTTGTTTTTCGTGTAAAGCACGGTCTTCCTCTTTTTCGTTGGTCTCCGCTTAGCTCCCAAGTCTTCCGTGTGGTTTGCCTCTTTCCTTTAGATGTATTCCTAGTAATTGATGTGTTTGATGTGCGTTCGGCTCGGTTGCAGTGTTCTTCTTGTTGGTGGTCGTTTAAGAGTGCTGAGATTATGTCGGCATTTTCCATTGAGGTTTACGTTGTTCGTAGTTCTTGAACAGTTTTTTCCAAACTACTTCTGAGCTTCGAGGGTAGTTTCCATCTTCCAGGATTTTCTGTACCACTATTGTGTAATTTCTTGTATACACTCATTTATATACATGGAACATCACTGTAGCGACCGTAACAATGATAATAGTAACGCAAACATAAATACATAACACTAGGACACAATGTGAATTAAACTCTTACAATTTTATGTAGTTGTTCAATTTCTGTATCTTGTTTAGGTTTCTCTTTCATGATCATGTTGGCGTTTCCTTGTGTGATTTCATCTGTTTGTCCGATCGCTTGCTGGAGCTCTAGATGCGGTGATGATCTAGAGGATTATTCTTGAATGTGTGCATTTTTTATATATTATAGATTAGATTATTTACGGCCGTGGGCTTATTTCCACGACTTCCCGGTTTATAGACAAGACTATCGCACTATCGCAGTGGTTCCTTTTACTCCTTCTTTCTGGGGTTGCCTCCAAATTTTGTTTTCTCCAACTGAAGTCTTTTTGTTTCAAGTCGTTTATGAGCGCTGGGATTCTTCTGAGTTGTATTTTAATAGTAGACCTTGTACAGTTTCTTCCAAGCTACTGCCTAACTTCCACATGTTTGTCTGCTGTGATTTTTCTTGCCTGGTTTATGTGTTATTGCTGGACAATGTTCCCCCATATATCTGTTTCATGAGCCAACTTGCTGCGTAGACTGTTTCTGTACCACAATTTTGTAACTTCTTGTATACACTTGGCTAGATACACGGAACTACTTCACTTAAGGACGACAACAATAATGCAACGGAGAGTCAGTGGTATCACGGCCCGCTCAACGCCTGTGGGCAGGCAACCCGACGTACTTGTGCGCTAGAATGTTCGAGATTTATCTATGCGAAAGGCTCTAGTAAAGTCTAGGAACGTTCGAAATCGAGAGCCTTCGCGAATGTGCCAGACACGCCAAGTAAGTGGGGRGTCTGCGGATATATAAGCGGCCAGAGACGGAAGTGAGGGAGTTAGACAGTCTATGAACGAGCGCGAGTTTTGAAAGTGACGGAAAGTGAGATTTAAGTATTGTAAAGTGATATAAGTACAACTGTAGTGTTTTTAAAAGTAGTGTATAGTTGAGTAAAGTTTGTTAATTGTTAAAGTAATAGTGAATAGTGCTTGTTAGTGTTTTGAACTGTTAAATAAAGTGTTTTAAATCAGAAATCCAGGATTTTCGAACCCGAATTTCGTAACAATTGGTGTCAGAAAGCGGAATTTTGGATTTCTGGAGTGTTCTACGGACCGGATAGACAGTGTTTGGAGAAGTTTTAGAAAATTCTAGTTTATGCCAGTAACAAGAAGACAATCGGCCAATATGGAAGCACAACTAGAACAGTTAATGCAAATGATGCAGAAAATGCAAGAAAACATGACAGAGCAGATAAAAGCCTGTCAAGAGGACATGAAAACCGGACAAGAAGAAATGAAGACTGAATTCAAAATCGGACAGGAAGAAATTAAGAAGAAAATAATAATGGCTGTGCAAGAACAACTTAAAACCGAAATAGAGGAAATCAGAACAAGCCAAAATAAAATTGAAGAACGGATCGACAGTGTAACAGAAGAGCTTAAAGTTACACAGAATGCAGTCGAAGAGAAAGTGGAGCTTGTCGAAGAAAAGGTCAACAAAGTAGAGGAAAAACTTTGCAATAAATTCGAAGAAAAAGTTCTACACATGAAAGGAGAATTTGGAAAGGAAATTTTGACAGTAAAAAGAGACCTGGAAAGAATGAAAACCCACGGTATGACGTCTTCGCCAGTTATTGGAAATAACAAGATAAAACCACCGACTTATGATGGTCACACATCATTTGAGACTTACAAGCTGCAGTTTGAAATGGCAGGAAAGGCAAATAACTGGAGTAATGAAGAAAAGGTTATGGCTTTGGTGGTAGCTCTACGTGGACCGGCTCTTGATTTACTTCGTACGCTGCCCGAAGCAGAGAAGGGTGATTACCAGAAGCTTACTGCAGCACTGGAATTGCATTTTGGAGAACAGCACCTACAACAGCTGTTTCGTACCCAGCTGAAGACCCGTAAACAAAAAGTCGGTGAGACCCTGCAAGACTTCGAAGCGGACGTAAGGAAACTTATGCATCTGGCATATCCGACAGCCCCAACTGAGCTTGTGGAGGAGCTGGCAACGCGGAGTTTTATCGAAGGTGTAAGAGATGACACTGTGAGGAACGCTTTGCTGCTAGCCACTTACACCACTACGAGAGAAGCCCTAGGGAAAGCTTTGGAGATCGAGGCGGCTTACAAGGCTTCAGCTGCCAACTGGGGCCAGTGTAAGGTACGTGGAACACAGGTCGAAGAGGAGACCGATTCACTGAAAGCAATCATGCGGGAGTTGAAAGAATTCCTAGCTGCGAATAAATCCGCCGGATGTCAGACCTGCTACCGCTGCGGAAAGACCGGGCACTTCAAGAGAGACTGCAGGGTGTCACTTCCTGCAGCGTCAAGAAGAAGCCAGCAGCAGGAAAACTAAAAACAGTCGGTGTTACGGGGCGCACACCGACTGCCCGAGAAGACAAAGCCCCCAAGATTGTTTCCGT
Source organism: Rhyzopertha dominica (assembly GCA_025024175.1). Classification (NCBI taxonomy): domain Eukaryota; kingdom Metazoa; phylum Arthropoda; class Insecta; order Coleoptera; family Bostrichidae; genus Rhyzopertha; species Rhyzopertha dominica. Next base: position 17,041,216 of record QCXZ01000053.1, on the reverse strand, counting down.
CAACCTGCTACGACACAACAACGTGGATAGCCTAACAATGATGACAACCGTGAACGGAAAGAAGACGCAAGTGACCGTGGATACTGGAGCTATGGTTTCCATCATAAAGAAGAACATCGCACCGACAGTGAGACCCCTGATGGAGAAGGTTCTTCTGCGAACAGTGACAGGTGAAACGTCGCCGGCGATAGGTGAAGCTGAGGTTGAAGTGGAACTAGGGCAGCTTCGTATATGTCACAGGGTATTGGTGGCGGACATTGACGACGATTTCATCATGGGGATGGACCTGATAGGGAAGTACGGACTTGCATATGATCCAGAAGAGCGGATTCTGAAAATCGGAAACGAGAGCTTCGTGCTAGAAACACCTGGAGGCGAAGCAAGGTGCGTGAGGCTATATGCTAGTGAAACCGTCCGAATAAGAGGAAGCAGCGAGCAGATCATCAACGCTGCGATGGGGAACGATCTTGGGAGCTGCGTTGGATTAGTAGAACCGACTGAAGACTCACACAAACACTTGTTGGTTGCAAGAACGCTTATCAAGACCTCCAAGACGGTGCCGGTGAGGATTGCAAACATCGCTCCTGTGGGAACGACAATAAGAAAAGGAGATCTTTTGGCAACATGTACTCCCGTAACGAGGATAAACACCTGTGAGGATATGGAAGACACGCAGAAGACGCCAAGAACGCCGGCACAGCTCAACATCGATTTGAAACATCTTACCAAGGAGGAAGCACGAAGAGCCCGAGAATTTCTACGATGCTATCAACATGTGTTTGCCGAACCGGACACACCAATGGGGAGAACAGACATCGTCCAGCACAGGATCAATACCGGAGATGCTCAACCTATTCGACAGGCACCTAGGAGACTACCGTTGGCAAGACAAGAACAGGTTGAGAAGATGGTGAAAGAAATGACGGAGCAAGGTGTAATCGAGGAGTCCAACAGTCCATGGTCTTCACCAGTGGTTCTCGTCACCAAGAAGGATGGATCGCTCCGATTCTGTGTTGACTACCGAAAGCTGAATGACATAACGAAGAAGGACAGTTATCCCCTACCCAGAATCGACGACACATTGACCACTCTTTCCGGATCTACATGGTTTTCAACACTGGATTTGAAAAGTGGATACTGGCAGGTTGGGATCCATCCAGAAGACAAAGAGAAGACTGCTTTCACCACCAGTTGCGGTCTCTACCAGTTCACGGTAATGCCATTTGGCCTCTGCAACGCTCCGGCTACATTTGAGAGACTAATGGAACTGGTATTACGTGGACTCACTTGGAAAACCTGCCTGGTCTACCTGGACGACGTTATGGTTATGGGCCGTGATTTTGAAGAGCATTTAAAGAACCTACAAGAAGTATTCGACCGGTTTAGAGCAGCCAACCTGAAGCTGAACCCGAAGAAGTGTGCACTTTTCCAGAAGAAAGTGGAATTCCTTGGCCATACGGTTTCTGCGGATGGGATTCAGACCAGTGATGACAAGATCAAGGCAATCCGCGATTGGCCACGTCCTCGGGATAAGCATGAAGTGAGGAGTTTTCTGGGAATTTGTACGTATTACAGAAGATTTGTGGAAGGGTTCGCTAAAATCGCGGCACCATTACACCAACTTACGGAACCGAAGACGACTTTTGCATGGAGCCACGTTCATGAGGAAGCCTTCAGGAAGTTGAAGTCAGCCTTGTGCAGTAGTCCAATTTTGGCATACCCCCGAAGACACGGAAAGTTTATTCTGGATACAGATGCCAGCAAGGTTGGGATTGGAGCTGTACTATCTCAGGTACAGGACGGCGAAGAAAAAGTAATAGAGTATTACAGCAAGGTCCTAACTAAGCCTGAGAGGAACTACTGCGTCACGAGAAAAGAACTTTTGGCTATCGTGAAGTCCGTAGACCACTTCCATAAGTACCTGTACGGACGGGAATTCCTCATAAGGACGGACCATGCAGCATTATCCTGGCTACTACGATTGAAGAACCCGGAGGGACAAGTCGCGAGGTGGATGGAGAGACTGCAGCAGTACAACTTCAAAATCCAGCATCGTCCAGGCAGGCATCATAACAACGCTGATGCCTTGTCGAGAAGACCGTGTGGAGAATGCAAACACTGCAGGAAGGTGGATGAACGAGAAGGCACGGTGGATATAAGAGCAGTCACCATCACACAAAGCGAGGAGTGGACTGCCGAGAAAGTCAGAACGGCTCAGCAGGAAGACAGCGACGTGGGTCCCCTCCTGAAATGGAAAGAAGAAAACAGACAACGACCTGGATGGGAAGAGGTGTCTCCAGAAAGTCCGACCCTAAAAGCGATGTGGGTTCAGTGGGAATCCCTGCGAGTAGAAAATGGCCTGTTGAAGAGAGCGTGGGAGAGCGCCGATGGGAGGAATGTTACCATGCAGTTGGTAGTACCCAAGGAGTATGTACCTAAGGTTTTGGAAGAGGTACATGGAGGATCATCGGGCGCCCACCTGGGAGTGAACAAAACCTTGGGCAAAGTTCGTGAGCGTTTCTACTGGGTACACTGCCGAGAAGATGTGGAAAAGTGGTGCAGGAAATGCTCAACCTGTGCTGCTACCAAAGGACCGACAACACGCCTGAAGGGAAGGATGAAGCAGTACAATGTTGGAGCACCATTCGAAAGGATTGCGATTGATGTCGCCGGACCATTTCCTACGACCACCAGCAACAACAAGTACATCCTCGTTGCTATGGACTACTTCAGCAAGTGGCCAGAAGCCTATGCTATACCCAACCAGGAGGCTTCAACAGTGGCTCAAGTTCTCGTCGATAATTTGGTATGCAGATTTGGAGTGCCACTGGAACTGCATTCTGACCAAGGAAGAAACTTCGAGTCCAGGGTGTTTCAAGAACTCTGTCACTTGCTGGGTATTACTAAAACCAGAACAACACCGCTTCACCCGCAATCAGATGGAATGGTCGAGCGATTTAACCGGACAATGGAACAGTTTCTCTCCAAGGTTGTGGAGCGACACCAGACGGACTGGGATAAGCATCTTCCTCTGTTTTTGATGGCATATAGAGCGGCCATCCACGAGACTACGGGGCAGACACCGGCGAAAGTAGTTCTAGGAAGAGAACTAAGGTTGCCTTGCGATTTGGTGTTTGGCTCTGCCGGAACATCCAATGAAGAGGGAGCAACTAGTTACGTCGAAAATCTTCGGGAGTCGCTATTGATAACACACCAGCTGGTGAGACAGAGAATGAACATTGCGAGCGATCGCATGAAAGCTCGGTACGATGTCAGAGCCAATCCCAGACAGTTCAACGAAGGAGACTTAGTGTGGCTCTACAATCCACAAAGGAAGAAGGGGCTTTCACCTAAGTTATCGCCATCCTGGGAAGGACCCTACCGTATAGTGAAAAGGATTAACGATGTAGTTTATAGAATCCAGCGCAGCCCAAGATCGAAGATGAAGGTGGTACACTTGAATCGTTTAAGTGAGTACCACGGAAATGTTGAGGACTGGAACTGATCGGGACGATCAGTCTTTAAGGAGGGGGTAGTGCAACGGAGAGTCAGTGGTATCACGGCCCGCTCAACGCCTGTGGGCAGGCAACCCGACGTACTTGTGCGCTAGAATGTTCGAGATTTATCTATGCGAAAGGCTCTAGTAAAGTCTAGGAACGTTCGAAATCGAGAGCCTTCGCGAATGTGCCAGACACGCCAAGTAAGTGGGGAGTCTGCGGATATATAAGCGGCCAGAGACGGAAGTGAGGGAGTTAGACAGTCTATGAACGAGCGCGAGTTTTGAAAGTGACGGAAAGTGAGATTTAAGTATTGTAAAGTGATATAAGTACAACTGTAGTGTTTTTAAAAGTAGTGTATAGTTGAGTAAAGTTTGTTAATTGTTAAAGTAATAGTGAATAGTGCTTGTTAGTGTTTTGAACTGTTAAATAAAGTGTTTTAAATCAGAAATCCAGGATTTTCGAACCCGAATTTCGTAACAATAACAACCACAACACGAGCACAAGAATGCAACACTAAAACACATTATTAACAGTTATATACACGGAGATCAAATATTCAACTTATAAAACATCTCTTACACCTAAATTCTCAGAAAATGAAAGAAACAATAAACTTGAAAAAGACAGAAAAATGCAAACCTAACAAGTATGGATCAAATAAGAAAAAAACTGTTTCCTAAAGAGAGGTATGCTCATCAAATTTCAACTCTATACGAAAAACTACCTATATATGCCAGCCCAAAACATTATCTTGTGATACAAATAAGAAAACAATTAACCATCGAAGGTCTCGCAACCTTTTTGTACTTTCTAATTTCCTTAACTTAATGTAGTGTCTACACATAGGCCATAATGGACATCACCATTGAAGTGAGAAGGTACCAGTAACTCATAAAAGCGCAGTTTTGGTCCTGGCAAAGAGTGTGTAGGAAAAAAAACCTTAAGGCCACCATTAAATCTTAGATTTGAATAGATGATTACGGCCAGGTTTCTTTTAAAACCCTTTTTAACATGAGCTTATACCAAACACCATGTACCTAAAGCGACCTTTTACCATTCAGTTGTACTTTTTATTGATAAAATTGACTGCATCAGTCGTCTCCAAACAAGAAACAAACGTCATCGACAAAGAAAAAAGCACTTCACAGTTCAAAAATTGATAGAATATAAAAAAGAGTAGAGGGCCCAAAATTAATTCTTGCGAAGCACCTCGCGATGACGTGAAGAAGAGCCCATTGATACTAACCTAATGTACACAAGCAATTCCCTATAAAATTTAAAGCAGAATCAAAAATTCGCGATTAACCTGTAATTTCTTTATGATTGGTTGCTATGATAATGCTATCATTTATGTGTAGTATTGTCGTATGTAGCAACTAAATATTTCGTTCTTGCCTTTGACTCTTGTATAACTGTCACTCATACCTAGACCACATCCGAACTAGTTGCTAACACTACTGAGGCTTTTTTCCACATTCCAATTTCAACTGACACTGCACCAGGCAACTCTGATTGCGATGTTCTAAAATCACGGACAAAGACACAAAGGGAACCTAAATGTCTATATCCGACAAAATTGTCCCCAATGGTTTTCTGTTTACCTCACCACACCGCAATTTGGACATTTCTCTTGTTGCTGGAAGTCGGTCCCTTACAGCCCAAAAACGCAGGCGCATAACAGTGAACATATTGCATTCAACCATGTCGGCAATCTTAGACGACATCCTAGATTCAAGAAAACCGATAATCCAATATTTTGTGAAGTAATTAAATATTTTTTTGATTAGGTCCGCCCAAAAAAATTCCATCGGTAGCATGAAAATTCGTTATCATGACTGCCTTACATTTTCTTTATTTGTATCTTCCTTAGATCAACTCATGTTACATCTTTATTCATAATTATGATTAGTATTATTTTTAGGTGACTTTTCTGTTACTCAGTATGCATTGGCGTACCCGTACCGTACCCATAGAAGGCAAATGAAACTAATTATTTATTGGGTCTAGACTTAAACTGATCGACATATATCAAGTGGAAAAACGATCCCACGGAAAACTACCCTTAACACAAATCTAGTTCACACACAACAGTGTTCATATGCGAGCCCAATATAATAGACCGACCATAAACTTCCTGTGAATGCGTTGGATTCGATCAATCCATTTCACATAGTGTGAATTTCAAACAATGGAGATACATGTATACTAATTGAGAACACATATGTATAATAAAGTGTCATGACCAACTGAACAGATACAGAAATTTTAAAAATAACCTAGCTATTACTATTGCAGTAACCGAACAAGGAATCGATGTCTTTCTGCACGCAACACAATATTCGACGGATTTCACACAGCTCCATCTATGGGCTACTGTAATCTATTAGGTAGTGAATCTAGTAACATACTGATGATATGGAAATGTCCAGCTACAATTGTCAATTACACAGAATAGTCCTTAACCGCTGGCTGGCGCTTAGCTATAAAAGTTTAAAGTCTGCTTTAAAAGTGGTGGAGCAAGCGAACCAGTGTTGTAAAGTGTTTTTTACAGTATAGAGTTTTAGAATAGTGATTTACTAAATTTGAAGTGTTATAATTTGAACTAATTGTGTTTGGATTTAATGTATTTCGGAACAAGAAGTTGAGTTAGCAATCCGCATTTTTCGAAACCATGCAACAATATCATAATTATAGATTTTGAGGTTACCCGCATACAAGGAGAATTAGATGAACCGAACAAGAACCAATATTGTCAATATATAATTACATAAATAATAAAAAGAAGATCTCTGAAGCATACCCGATGTATCTGACCCAATCTGACCCTAGTAATATTAAATTATTATCTAGTCTTATTTAGCTTACTAATGCAATATAAACTTTATTTAAGTGTAATTCAGTCCAAATGTCGAAGGAGTTGTTTCTGCTCTCTCATACAGTATTATGTTTTTCCAGCTGATATGATATTGCAAAAGAAAACTTCCAATTTCATGCAATGCCTCCCTGTTAAAATAACAATGACAAGGCCATAAAATAAACTGCAACTTCGATGAAACACTCTTTAGGGTTATACACTTTAGTTTTTATTATATACGTAAAAATTATGCATAAACTTTGTAAGGGTCTAACCAACAATGAATTATCGTGCATTTTTTTTCTTATAAGCCACACATAACAAGTGTTACTATATTAACGAAGATAAATATGACTTAACGCTCGGAACTACCCTCTATTAACCGTCGGAGTTTATCTCGCTAAGTGCTGAATTTAATACATAGATACGCAGAACTTGAGAGACACGTTCATAACCCGGAGAGCTCTTGGAGTCATTACTCTTCTGCACTGGAGCATCAGACTAGGTAAAGGAGCAGCACGTTTTAGGAAGATATTTCTCAGATAGTATCATTTGTTTAGGAGTCGCAGTCACCAAAACTTTCAAAGCACTAAAACTAATGACTTGAACGGTTCGTAATGACCCATAATGAGCATTAGTGTAATTGAAAACCATCCCGTATTTTCCGGGAAATTATTTGACCTAATTGAATCTTGGTGTTCTTGTTTATCGAATTACCTATTTTTTAACTTCGCTAACGAATCTATAACCACACAACATCGTCGGTTTGCAAATTGCCTCAAAATATATCACGACGATTGCGCCCATTCCTGCTTTTCCATCACCATCGTCGCCGAAGGTTAGAAAACAAAACCGGGAGGCGCTCTAACGAACTAGTACTATTAATACGTGGGGTCATTAAAATGTGCGCTGACTCTTTCAGTGCCTACATTACATTTTCCGAGAAAATTGCCCCGGTGGCCATAAACAATTCTGTCAAGTTTAAGGAGGTTACAGTGTGCTGAAAACGAACTATAAAACCCTAAGAATACAAGCAAGCGGGAACAGTCGAGAAAATGAAAATCTGCGAATGCTGAATTAACTAATTTGTGGCCGAGTACATAATCCAATCCGGTGAATATTCGATATAAGATTTAATGCAAATTAGAACAGCTGTATTTTAGACAACGTTTCCATGCTATACACTAATCCAATGTTATACCTGTATATGCTAGATCCAAGGCTAAATCTATTTAGTTAAAGGTGAGAGAAAATTACGCATTTTATAATCTAAACCGATGAGCCACAATAATGACGAAACTAAAGTCGTGGGCGTGAGATCTGAATGACTTGACCAGAGTAGATGTTATTTAATTTCTCCCTGTCTGTCTCAAAAACCTTTTCCAAACATTCGAAAACAATAGACCTTAGGCAACTGTGCAAACATAGGTGTGGTTGCCTAATCTATAGGAGCTGGTTTTCCCATATCATAATAATATTAAAAGCTACATCATAACCTAAAAATATTGAAAGTAAAATAAATTTTGCATCTCAAGAAACGAAGTTTGCTTTACACTGCTCTAGTTGACGGAACTGAATTATAGATATTTAAAAATTATGAATTCCCATTGTCAATATTAAACCACTATTTGCCAGAAGCTACTAAAACGAAGGTTGTCAGTTGGTTGGTGAATACCTCAGGTTCCTCTTCCCAATAACTGCTTAATGAATGGCGCTAAACAATAAATACGGAGGTCAAAGGCCACCAAAAACGACTTTTAATGAAATTCTCGTGAATGTGCTCCGAAAGGTTTGCCTCCCTTTTCATGAGAAATCTACTCATTACATTTGTTTTGAAATATAAATATCTTTATAATGTACCTTCATCATATATTGGTGTACTATGAGTAACGAAATTATAAGTTAGTAATGAGCAATATTTCCTTTTAAGAGAGTTCCACAGTCAAGATACAAATGCATGAGTAAATTTATGTGTTTTATGAAATATTTTTGCTCATATTTACTTTTCGCAAAAAAACAAAACGTAGCTCCGTTGACTAATTATATCTAAACGCGTTTGCAAAATTTCAACAAAATTTCCCTGTAAATAAACGAGTATAATGATAATTCGCCCCTCTCTTCGAAAAAACCATGTTACTCGTTTATTTACAGGAAAAAATTGTTGAAATTTTGGAAACACGTTTAGATATAATTAGTAAACGTAGCTACGTTTCTTTTTTTTGCGAGAAGTAAATATGAACAAAAATATTGCATTAAACATCTAAATTTACTCATGCATTTGTACCTTGACTGTGAAGCCCTCTTAAGACAAATGTTCTTACTTATTACTTAATATGTTCTCCGAAAAAGTGACGCAGCTTTAATTGATATGTAGAAAATATTTGCAATTATGGGTGTAGCTGTGAAATAAATAATGTTGAACGTAAAGACGGAAAAGGTGAAAACTTTTCTATTGCTCCCGCCAGTATATTTGCGAAGCACATCAAATTTCGACGCTATAAAAGGATAAAGCTATATTGCAACTGGGAAATATGATTGTGGAAGTTCAACCGTATGCTAATTGTTCAAGTTTTTCATGATTACTACCAGATTGGAAGAGATGGAGTTGAAAACATAATAATCCCAGTTTAACTCTGTAAATCGAAATGTCTTCAAAATAGTCACTCTTATTAATAAAAGTCATAAAATCTTTTTATGGAAAATTTTCTTCTCGACAAATTTGAGCTTTATTCCAAGAGTAACCATTAATGAGATATTGAATAATCGGCGTAATTTTTCCAACGGCTCTAGCACTGACGTTTTAGTCTGGAACACCAGAATCAACTTATTATTCTAATTTATCGGTATGAAACAACGTCAAAACGCTTGATGTGAAGCCAATAAATCGCTAAACGTTAGAACTAATTATTTAATAAGCGAAAAATGTAATAATCAACGACAATGTCAGTACGTTCCGTTGTAAGAGGCAGTGGCGTAAGTTGTTCATTATGTTATTAGTTTCACAGAGCACCCTCGAAAAGCCAAGAAGCCATAGATTTAGCCCTCGCATTGCAAGGCTTCATCAGATGCGTATAATAATAGGCTATTTGTAGCGGAATACGCTGTGTATCCTTCTGTGTGTTCATGAAAGCAGGAAGATTTAAAGAGATAGAAACATTAATTCCTCATGTAAATCTTTTGCTTAGAAATTTTTAATACATCGGTATAGTATATCCTATTGGAAATAGAGGATGGATACGCAATGCAGTCTGTCAGCTTTTTTCTCTCTCGTACCCGGTCAGCACTTTGGAGTTTTACGTTGCTTAATAAAAGCCAATGGGAACTTTATACAGGTTTTCGTGTAAAAAGCCAGTAGAACGAAAGTGAAATCGAACGATGAAATCCTACCGAACCGGGGATTTACGATACAAGCCGACCCAATGGGGCAGAGCATTAAAATCTGCATATAAATTGCTCCTCCGGTAAATAACTGCGGTCCCAGATAACTTTGATTCCCAATGACGAAAGATACGTGTTATGCGGACATTAATTACGGACATGAATCACATGTTGCTCTGCAGCAATGCCGGTTATTGCTTGAATGTCGTAATAAGTTTAATTTATGTTGAACATGACAATTTAGCGCAGGTCGTTTTTTTATGCAGAGATATTTCAGAAATTATGAGTATTCTAACTACTCGTAATTTCTTCATATTAGTTATTCAAATTATAAACAATTATGAGGGTTGTAATTATTGGTGTTTAAAATAAAACTTACCGTATAATTGAGCTGAGTACGCACTGTAACTGGTGGATATTTCCAGCCGTTCAGTTTTAAACATTATTTAGGCATTTATTAAGAACATAAATTTAATAAATTATGTATAATTGGGTGGCAAAAGTACTTATCATTAAGAAGTTCTCATCAATGCAGCTAGGTAGCTTTTTTATCATGTCAGTAAAATGCAGACAGATGGCATTGCCATCTAATTTCTACTAACATCATACCAAGCCTTTGGTGTATAGGCAAAACCAATTCTATGCCATGCTGTCTGCACAAGATCTAAACTACACTGACGAGCTGTAACAACAGCGAAACAGACATGCATTTTAAGTACTTAATATTATTGCTACTTGTTACCATGCATTGCTTCAATTTGTACTAAATTTAAAAAAATAGTAGAGGGAGAAAACATTTAACCAGTAATGCTAAATGGGATTATAACCCGCACAAAACCCAGATTTTCATAGTTGTTTTCTATAAATACTAGATCTAAAAATTTGCAGCTTTAGTTTTCAGTATACACTTGATTGTTAAAAGCATTAAGTTTAAGAAAAAGATGAAACTTTATCAGAGTAAGGTATAGTCAACTTACTTTTACAAGCCTCAGTTATACATGTCAGCTGTAGTGAAATAAATGTAAGTTGGCACTGAAGATGACGAATTTATGGCTGCAGGAGAACTTCACGGTAACTTTTTTATTTCAACGACAACGGAAGACGTGATAAAACAAGTGCTAAAACAATTGCGTTAAAAGTTTTAAACTATTTTGAACCAGTGGCGGCTGGTGACAAATTCTATTGGGTCGGCAGTAAAAACTTTGGTCCACTCTAGTTAGTCAATATTATTTATTTATAAATTAGTAAATAATTTTGTATATACTCGTAGTTGTTGTTGTTTATTACTTGCTACTTCTGTAAATTTTCCTATCGCCGCAAGTTAAAAAGATAGTTCATTTGGTAACAAATAGCCTAATCTGGCAACTAGCTACATAATTTCAACGTTAAGCGTGCACCTGTACTGCACCGGAGAGGAGAAGTCGAGCCCAATCCGAAGATGTATTCGGAAGTCCGGCAGACAGCATTAAGCGATTATTTGGGTATTGGCGCTTACTTATTTTGTTATTTTCTTTTTGTGTGTAATTCTTCAATGATTTCAGATTCACTAAATTTATAACATGTATTTAATTAATTCTGTTAAATGTTTGAAGGTATCTGCTTAAAATTGTTTATTTAAGAGCTAGCTCTTACAATAATCTTGGGAAAATGAAAAATTTCGTAGAACATTTGGGTAGTTTTTCGTGATTTCAGTATTGAACTATATATGCAATTGTTGTTCAATGTACATGTCAAAATCTAAAGGGTGTCAGATAATTTATAATACTCAGTAGAAAACAGAACTATAATTGGTTGATTAAAAAAAACTTAAAATAATTGAAATAAATGATGAAGTTTGTTTTAACGTTTTATGCTGTCTGCCGGCCCCAGGCATTGCAGTCTCGATTTTCGCCTCAGGATTCAATATGCGCGCAGGGTTGCGTCTTTGTTCAGCTCATACGAAAACGATGCTATTGTTTCCTTATACGATGCGGTCTGCCGACCCAGCGCTTGGATCACGGGTTTGGATGACAAACACATACACGGCCCAGTCACGGTTGCCGAGTAACGTAAATTTTTCGGGATAACCCGTAAAAATGTGATTTTAGCTAATTATTAATTTGATGGTAATGTAAAAAAATACGCTCCAACTGTTTCAAGATATCTGAACATAATAAAACAAAATATACATAAAAATACGAAAAAAAAATTTATTCGATCAAAATTCTGGGTCGGCAGTGCCGACCCTGCCGACCCGGACGAGCCGCCACTGTTTTGAACACAGAAGAGCATAGATATCCTGTACCAAAATAATTGTTCTTTTCTAAATACTACAAATATATTCCATCTTGTTTGGTTTCAGTTAGTAATATTTTTGACAACATGGTAGAAAAATACCTTTCAATTTTTATTCCACCTTCATTATTGGTCTATGTTTAATATGACACATGTAGGTTAATAACTTTTTACAAAATTAGCTAAAGGTAGCTTGTTTAGTTTTAGCCTTTAGCTCAACCACTTCAGCTTGTGTAGTATCAGTAGCTTATCTGTAACTTGTCAAATACGTATAAATGAGAACCATAGCTGTAGCTATCACTCAGCCAATTTTTTGCTTGCCAAGCKTTGCKAKTCAGTGAGAAAATTCTCTTGGGGTTCCTAAAATCATTTTACTTCCACATCCAACGGATGGGAAGTATTGTATCGCGAAAACAATTTTCAAAAATTTTTATTTGCTCATTCGTTTTAAAATGGTCGAAAACGCAAAAAAAACAAAATTTGAGCCAAAAAAATTTCTTGTCTGTGTGTGTGTGTGTGTCTGTGGTATTGTTTGTGGACACGATAACTTTCGAAAGACTTAATATAAATATATGAACTTGAAATTTGGCAAACGTATAAATCTCAACTACCCAAAGCGACCTATTGTTTGTGGGATAAGTAGGGTATCGGGAAAGGGGCGAAATTGGGGGGTAACTACCCTCTTTACAAATTTTTATTTTTTTATATTTTTTTCGTTTTAGTATGTGATTAGTAGTATAACTGCGAGTATTATTAGTTCTTATAAATTTTCAGTATAGCAAACTGTTTAGAAGATATTAGCAAAAAAGCGTCACTTAAAGAAAACAGTTTTTCTCTCGGTTTTTCTTAAATATCTCCGAATATATTTAATATATTCAAAAAATGAAAATGCCATCAGATGGGAAATAAAATTTCTCACAAAAAGTGCCTTAGAAAATTTATACAAAATTTTTACATTTTCGAAATATTTCCAAAAAACCTATTTTGGACCCTGCTCGTACGATTTTTTTTTAAATTTTTGTATTATATAGAAAATCAAATTTCTGATCAGAAAGCGCTGTTGTAATTTTTTTGTTAAGTTAATAATTTTCGAGTTATTTGGAAAAAAACGATTTTAAATATGTATATATTTTTGCTAATATCACGAGGACTGTTTGTCTTAGAAAAAAATGTGTAGAGAGAAAAAATGCTCAAAACCTGATTACTAATCGTATAGTATAAGAAATAAAAACGTAAATGTCATTTTGACAATTGGATGTGGAAGTATTGATTCAATTTGCAGCGGTTTTTTGCTATGGTATTACATGTTTTTAGGACCACACCTAGCCGAAAAAATATATAAATTTCTAAATTAATAGATATAACGCTGATATCTGTAGTATAAAGGGTAGGAGTGGACTAAATCTAATAATATAAGCAATATTTTCATTTATACACTCTCTGAGTAAAGCTTAATAATTCGAAACATGTAAGAGGTTAAACTCGTTAACCAAATGTTATAATTGTTATAATAGTGATAAATTGTTTCATTTAACACCGCTGAATCAGTTACATGAAGTTATTGATACATCTAATGGTGGTAACAGTTGTTCATTGTGAATACCATACGCTAGAGCCTATGCTGCATAAATCTCATTTTTTTTTAGAAGTACTAAGAAGATATTAGGTACCCTCATGTGGTATATGCAGGTATACAACAGTGATATTGTTATCAAATAAATAGAATCACTTCGATCTCGACGCCTGGTTATACGGGACAATTTAAATCTATTTTAACAATTTATTTATATATATTTTAACAATTTTAACAATTTATGAGGAATCGGATATTTAAAAATATCACAGGTATTTCTAACACCTTCGCATTAGTGTCAAACTACATGAAATATCGCGAACAAAATCTAGGTAGTAAAATAAAAAATACATATTTTATGGAACTATAATCACTAGATTTTAAAAGATTAGCCTTAGCACGACAATATTACCTTATACCAACGTAATTGTTTCGAAAAAAGCCATGTGGATATAATGTTCCGATTTCAATTACAAATTCCTCGTATTTGATGGCTTCAGATACAGCATATTTATAATAATTGCCGAAACCACAGTACTGTACCATTCTAAACATTTATGCTGAGATTTTATATAATTCAAATTATTAAAGAATAGTATCCCAGATGTTACCATTGACGAGGCTTCCTAATACTGACTGGCATATATACAAAATAGGCATTTATTAGTCCACCTGATTGTTATAAATTGCACTAATGTTTAACAATTTGTCAAGCTACAGGTCACTTCCTTTAGGAAGTAGATCCCGTTATGGCAGTTAGGTGGCTTTGTCACCATGTCAGTGTAATGCTGACAGATCTAAATTCTTATAAACTACTTAATATAATAGTAAATAATAGTAGTTATTAAAAAATCAACAAAAAATGTAGGCGAGACATGATGCGATGATTATTTTAGTTCATTATAGTGTCATTTATATAAAAAAACTTTCTCATAAGCGTCATCAGTTTTAAAGCTATAGGTATAGTCGTATATCTGGAGAGTGCAAAGTTGCTGACGTAAATCCGAAGATGTTTCCGTCTTTTTGAGCAAACTTGCATAAATTCTGCAGATGACATTTATGATGCAGACGAAAAGGGGTTTTATCCCTTTGTGTTGTTTCCAAGAAAACTTTATAACATTAAATTTAGTCATGCACCGATATTTTGCAAAATGATGTGCCAGGGGTTGAATAAATTTAACAAAAAAAATATAACCGAAAGGGTCTCTAGTTTGTACACAACACTTACTCGCGTCCTAGACGTTAGAGTGAAAAATGTCACGCTGATCTGTCTCGCGCATATGTATCATGTATCAAGAATCATTTACCATGATACGATGAGTTCTTAAAAATCAAAAAATTATGTCATTGAAGTACCGTCTCATATATTTGAATCTAGGGTACGGTAAACAATTGTGAAATATGTCATAAAAGGTAAAAAAAATTGTTAAAAGTTTGATCTTATTTATTGTAATCATATATTCTTTTCCCAAATAAATTATTTTGAATATATATTAAAATATTTCTTCCAAAGGTGCATGTCTAACGGAACCGTCAATGCCCATTAAAGAGAGATGATATCACTGAATGAAAGTTAACGTTAAGAAGAGCCAGTAAACAGTTCAGTCCCATTAATACCTTCATCTTGTCTGAGAATTTTTATTTTAGTGTATTGAAAGATAAAGGATTCATTTTTCCTTTTCGTGTTTTATATAATTTATTTAATTTATTGTGGATTAAGAAAAATACAGCTCTTCTTTCATCTCTGGTAGTGTAATTCCATCAACAAAAGTGGATCCGCCGTACATGGGCAATGATGTATTACAGTACCATGTTCACGACAACTAGAATTCTTATCCATAATAGTGCATATTTAAAGGCATTTCAATGTGTACAAAAAGTGTATTTTTAAAAGTCGTTTGAATACCTAACTGCTTGCAATAACTTCAGTTCGTTACGTGGCAAAGCCAAACCCTAATTCTGTCTAGATGTATGACAGAAAACAAATTAACTATTCAAGCAGTATGACGTACAGATGATTCATTTGCTAACGCMAACCGTAATAAATAGCTTCTTAATTACAATACATCTCATATTTGTATCCAATTCTATACACGTTCAGCACCACATAACAAAAGCGGAAGCCCGGGCTACGGAGTTGGAGCTTAAATTTAGGCCTACGAGTACGCTTTCAGTTGCTTTTACAGCTGGTTTTGTCAATATTTCGGAGTTCAGATTGTATGAAATTGGTTCATTTAAAACTCCAAGTTTTAGCGTACTAAAAGCGTTTAAAAATAAGTATTCTTTAACAGATTATTGGTGCTTTTTTAAACCATACTGGCTTCCTTATATCAATCAACGTAGGTTTAAAGGTGTCAGTAACTAACTAGAAAGTATATGTATTATGCAAAATTTTAACCAGATCTGTACCAAAGCAAATGTTCTTGTCTTTAAATAACTTACTATCCACTACCCGTTCGCAAATCTCAAATCTCTTAATCTTGTTATAAATTCTTTTAAAACAATGATAATCTACTATCATAAAATTCTTCATCACACATTTTACTATACCTATGTTAAACAGGCTTTCATCTTACTACTTCAATGTGACCTAAAGTGTTTAAATCAAGTATGCTCGAATATACCATACTGTCAGTGGTAAACACAATAAAAACTTCCGCCAAGAATTTCCTGATAAAAATGCGTGCTTTGCATTATCACGAAAGATATTCATTAAGGCAGTATTCAGAGGTGTAAATTGGTGCACTTTGTGCCAAATAGCGGAATAACTCTACCGATTGTTGAGGCGAACACAATGGAAATACTCTCGCCTTGGGGAGGGTCTCGAAATGGGAGGAGCCTCAATTCAGCCGTACCTGTTGCAGCAACTTTTATTACATACTTAAAATTCAGTCTTTTTATTGTGGTCTTTATACAAAGTCACAGTCCAAGCGATTAGAGAGAAAACAAGAACGATGCTGAACAAGAAAGCAACTATTTACACTAGTAAGGGAACTGGATAATTATATTTGTAAATGTGACCAGATGTACTGAACTTTGGTGAAAGCCTGATATAGAAATGCATTGTTAGGTATTTATTTTTGATATTGAGCAGGCAGCAATATTCCAAATTAATAGAAGTAAAGACTTATAGACAGATACCTAAATTTTAGAAAAAAAAAACGAAGCATGCCTTTCTTTATCACGAAATTATGACTGCGGTTTAGTTTAATATGAACTAAACAATGGCAGGTACTTTGCAAGCATTTCTAAATTGAGTAAGCCGCATACAACGCATGTTAAATGAAATACCTGTATATACTCCAAAAGTTTCTAGATGCTATATTAAAAAAAAACATTTCTGCAACTGATGAATTTGCAAATACAGTTTTTACTATTAATGCGACTTTTAAAAGGGCTTAGAAGGTGTTAACAGGAGCCCAATAAACAAATATAATTGGAAGCAGACTGAAATATAAGTAAGTATGTATTTAGTTTTTATTAAAGGGTTACTAGMGTTATGCTTATAGCKGCTAGATWTTCACATAAAGAATGATGAATGTATATAATGCACATAAGGCTCCGCGTGGAAATTTAGTATGGTACTGCTGTCCTTAAAGAATAAATTTTCACTCTATCATGAAAGATAATCGTTTTTTTTTTCTGGAACTGGATCTATCTAAACGGATTAGGTAGTTATACTGTGGGATTTTGGTTCCACGATATAAAAATTTGTTGTTTTTGTGTCCTTCTTTCAGGCCTTCTTTAGGTTGTTATTTGAAAAACATCAAATGGTAAGAATGTTGGTGTCAAATTATGTATCGTCAACAGACGGACATTAGCAGCGGTATAAGTGGCTTATTCACCGAAACAAAAATCTACTACACACCGTAAATAAAAGCCTGCTTTCAAAATCAGAATGCCCTACAGCCTGCGCGAACTCGTGATTACCCAATGCGCTCAGTAATCTGCTAATTTCCGCTTTGTACAACAAGTTTATTTCAACGTTATTACGCCAATCTATCTTAGTATAGTCTGTAAAATCGACTCCTAGGGCCAGGAGGTAGTCCGGGGTGATACCAGAGGTACCGCCCTAATCTTAGTAGTTGATATTGTTACGGAATTCGGGTTCGAAAATTCTGGATTTCTGATTTAAAACACTTTATTTAACAGTTCAAAACACTAACAAGCACTATTCACAATTACTTTAACAATTAACAAACTTTACTCAACTATACACTACTTTTAAAAACACTACAGTTTACTTATATCACTTTACAACACTTAAATCTCACTTTCCGTCACTTTCAAAACTCGCGCGTTCATAGACTGTCTAACTCCCCCTCACTTCCGTCTCTGGCCGCTTATATATCCGCAGACTCCCCACTTACTTGGCGTGTCTGGCACATTCGCGAAGGCTCTCGATTTCGAACCTTCCTAGACTTTACTAGAGCCTTTCGCATCGATTAATCTCGAACACTCTAGCACGTCTGGTTGCCTGCCCACAGGCGTTGAGCGGGCCGTGATACCACTGACTCTCCGTTGCACTACCCCCTCCTTAAAGACTGATCGTCCCGATCAGTTCCAGTCCTCAACATTTCCGTGGTACTCACTTAAACGATTCAAGTGTACCACCTTCATCTTCGATCTTGGGCTGCGCTGGATTCTATAAACTACATCGTTAATCCTTTTCACTATACGGTAGGGTCCTTCCCAGGATGGCGATAACTTAGGTGAAAGCCCCTTCTTCCTTTGTGGATTGTAGAGCCACACTAAGTCTCCTTCGTTGAACTGTCTGGGATTGGCTCTGACATCGTACCGAGCTTTCATGCGATCGCTCGCAATGTTCATTCTCTGTCTCACCAGCTGGTGTGTTCTCAATAGCGACTCCCGAAGATTTTCGACGTAACTAGTTGCTCCCTCTTCAATGGATGTTCCCGCAGAGCCAAACACCAAATCGCAAGGCAACCTTAGTTCTCTTCCTAGAACTACTTTCGCCGGTGTCTGCCCCGTAGTCTCGTGGATGGCCGCTCTATATGCCATCAAAAACAGAGGAAGATGCTTATCCCAGTCCGTCTGGTGTCGCTCCACAACCTTGGAGAGAAACTGTTCCATTGTCCGGTTAAATCGCTCGACCATTCCATCTGATTGCGGGTGAAGCGGT
Organism: Rhyzopertha dominica; assembly: GCA_025024175.1. Lineage (NCBI taxonomy): Eukaryota > Metazoa > Arthropoda > Insecta > Coleoptera > Bostrichidae > Rhyzopertha > Rhyzopertha dominica. Next base: position 17,022,494 of record QCXZ01000053.1, on the reverse strand, counting down.
GTTGTTCTGGTTTTAGTAATACCCAGCAAGTGACAGAGTTCTTGAAACACCCTGGACTCGAAGTTTCTTCCTTGGTCAGAATGCAGTTCCAGTGGCACTCCAAATCTGCATACCAAATTATCGACGAGAACCTGAGCCACTGTTGAAGCCTCCTGGTTGGGTATAGCATAGGCTTCTGGCCACTTGCTGAAGTAGTCCATAGCAACGAGGATGTACTTGTTGTTACTGGTGGTCGTAGGAAATGGTCCGGCGACATCAATCGCAATCCTTTCGAATGGTGCTCCAACATTGTACTGCTTCATCCTTCCCTTCAGGCGTGTTGTCGGTCCTTTGGTAGCAGCGCAGGTTGAGCATTTCCTGCACCACTTTTCCACATCTTCTCGGCAGTGTACCCAGTAGAAACGCTCACGAACTTTGCCCAAGGTTTTGTTCACTCCCAGGTGGGCGCCCGATGATCCTCCATGTACCTCTTCCAAAACCTTAGGTACATACTCCTTGGGTACTACCAACTGCATGGTAACATTCCTCCCATCGGCGCTCTCCCACGCTCTCTTCAACAGGCCATTTTCTACTCGCAGGGATTCCCACTGAACCCACATCGCTTTTAGGGTCGGACTTTCTGGAGACACCTCTTCCCATCCAGGTCGTTGTCTGTTTTCTTCTTTCCATTTCAGGAGAGGACCCACGTCGCTGTCTTCCTGCTGAGCCGTTCTGACTTTCTCGGCAGTCCACTCCTCGCTTTGCGTGATGGTGACTGCTCTTATATCCACCGTGCCTTCTCGTTCATCCACCTTCCTGCAGTGTTTGCATTCTCCACACGGTCTTCTCGACAAGGCATCAGCGTTGTTATGATGCCTGCCTGGACGATGCTGGATTTTGAAGTCGTACTGCTGCAGKCTCTCCATCCACCTCGCGACTTGTCCCTCCGGGTTCTTCAATCGTAGTAGCCAGGATAATGCTGCATGGTCCGTCCTTATGAGGAATTCCCGTCCGTACAGGTACTTATGGAAGTGGTCTACGGACTTCACGATAGCCAAAAGTTCTTTTCTCGTGACGCAGTAGTTCCTCTCAGGCTTAGTTAGGACCTTGCTGTAATACTCTATTACTTTTTCTTCGCCGTCCTGTACCTGAGATAGTACAGCTCCAATCCCAACCTTGCTGGCATCTGTATCCAGAATAAACTTTCCGTGTCTTCGGGGGTATGCCAAAATTGGACTACTGCACAAGGCTGACTTCAACTTCCTGAAGGCTTCCTCATGAACGTGGCTGCATGCAAAAGTCGTCTTCGGTTCCGTAAGTTGGTGTAATGGTGCCGCGATTTTAGCGAACCCTTCCACAAATCTTCTGTAATACGTACAAATTCCCAGAAAACTCCTCACTTCATGCTTATCCCGAGGACGTGGCCAATCGCGGATTGCCTTGATCTTGTCATCACTGGTCTGAATCCCATCCGCAGAAACCGTATGGCCAAGGAATTCCACTTTCTTCTGGAAAAGTGCACACTTCTTCGGGTTCAGCTTCAGGTTGGCTGCTCTAAACCGGTCGAATACTTCTTGTAGGTTCTTTAAATGCTCTTCAAAATCACGGCCCATAACCATAACGTCGTCCAGGTAGACCAGGCAGGTTTTCCAAGTGAGTCCACGTAATACCAGTTCCATTAGTCTCTCAAATGTAGCCGGAGCGTTGCAGAGGCCAAATGGCATTACCGTGAACTGGTAGAGACCGCAACTGGTGGTGAAAGCAGTCTTCTCTTTGTCTTCTGGATGGATCCCAACCTGCCAGTATCCACTTTTCAAATCCAGTGTTGAAAACCATGTAGATCCGGAAAGAGTGGTCAATGTGTCGTCGATTCTGGGTAGGGGATAACTGTCCTTCTTCGTTATGTCATTCAGCTTTCGGTAGTCAACACAGAATCGGAGCGATCCATCCTTCTTGGTGACGAGAACCACTGGTGAAGACCATGGACTGTTGGACTCCTCGATTACACCTTGCTCCGTCATTTCTTTCACCATCTTCTCAACCTGTTCTTGTCTTGCCAACGGTAGTCTCCTAGGTGCCTGTCGAATAGGTTGAGCATCTCCGGTATTGATCCTGTGCTGGACGATGTCTGTTCTCCCCATTGGTGTGTCCGGTTCGGCAAACACATGTTGATAGCATCGTAGAAATTCTCGGGCTCTTCGTGCTTCCTCCTTGGTAAGATGTTTCAAATCGATGTTGAGCTGTGCCGGCGTTCTTGGCGTCTTCTGCGTGTCTTCCATATCCTCACAGGTGTTTATCCTCGTTACGGGAGTACATGTTGCCAAAAGATCTCCTTTTCTTATTGTCGTTCCCACAGGAGCGATGTTTGCAATCCTCACCGGCACCGTCTTGGAGGTCTTGATAAGCGTTCTTGCAACCAACAAGTGTTTGTGTGAGTCTTCAGTCGGTTCTACTAATCCAACGCAGCTCCCAAGATCGTTCCCCATCGCAGCGTTGATGATCTGCTCGCTGCTTCCTCTTATTCGGACGGTTTCACTAGCATATAGCCTCACGCACCTTGCTTCGCCTCCAGGTGTTTCTAGCACGAAGCTCTCGTTTCCGATTTTCAGAATCCGCTCTTCTGGATCATATGCAAGTCCGTACTTCCCTATCAGGTCCATCCCCATGATGAAATCGTCGTCAATGTCCGCCACCAATACCCTGTGACGTATACGAAGCTGCCCTAGTTCCACTTCAACCTCAGCTTCACCTATCGCCGGCGACGTTTCACCTGTCACTGTTCGCAGAAGAACCTTCTCCATCAGGGGTCTCACTGTCGGTGCGATGTTCTTCTTTATGATGGAAACCATAGCTCCAGTATCCACGGTCACTTGCGTCTTCTTTCCGTTCACGGTTGTCATCATTGTTAGGCTATCCACGTTGTTGTGTCGTAGCAGGTTGACGGAAACAATCTTGGGGGCTTTGTCTTCTCGGGCAGTCGGTGTGCGCCCCGTAACACCGACTGTTTTTAGTTTTCCTGCTGCTGGCTTCTTCTTGACGCTGCAGGAAGTGACACCCTGCAGTCTCTCTTGAAGTGCCCGGTCTTTCCGCAGCGGTAGCAGGTCTGACATCCGGCGGATTTATTCGCAGCTAGGAATTCTTTCAACTCCCGCATGATTGCTTTCAGTGAATCGGTCTCCTCTTCGACCTGTGTTCCACGTACCTTACACTGGCCCCAGTTGGCAGCTGAAGCCTTGTAAGCCGCCTCGATCTCCAAAGCTTTCCCTAGGGCTTCTCTCGTAGTGGTGTAAGTGGCTAGCAGCAAAGCGTTCCTCACAGTGTCATCTCTTACACCTTCGATAAAACTCCGCGTTGCCAGCTCCTCCACAAGCTCAGTTGGGGCTGTCGGATATGCCAGATGCATAAGTTTCCTTACGTCCGCTTCGAAGTCTTGCAGGGTCTCACCGACTTTTTGTTTACGGGTCTTCAGCTGGGTACGAAACAGCTGTTGTAGGTGTTGTTCTCCAAAATGCAATTCCAGTGCTGCAGTAAGCTTCTGGTAATCACCCTTCTCTGCTTCGGGCAGCGTACGAAGTAAATCAAGAGCCGGTCCACGTAGAGCTACCACCAAAGCCATAACCTTTTCTTCATTACTCCAGTTATTTGCCTTTCCTGCCATTTCAAACTGCAGCTTGTAAGTCTCAAATGATGTGTGACCATCATAAGTCGGTGGTTTTATCTTGTTATTTCCAATAACTGGCGAAGACGTCATACCGTGGGTTTTCATTCTTTCCAGGTCTCTTTTTACTGTCAAAATTTCCTTTCCAAATTCTCCTTTCATGTGTAGAACTTTTTCTTCGAATTTATTGCAAAGTTTTTCCTCTACTTTGTTGACCTTTTCTTCGACAAGCTCCACTTTCTCTTCGACTGCATTCTGTGTAACTTTAAGCTCTTCTGTTACACTGTCGATCCGTTCTTCAATTTTATTTTGGCTTGTTCTGATTTCCTCTATTTCGGTTTTAAGTTGTTCTTGCACAGCCATTATTATTTTCTTCTTAATTTCTTCCTGTCCGATTTTGAATTCTGTCTTCATTTCCTCTTGTCCGGTTTTCATGTCCTCTTGACAGGCTTTTATCTGCTCTGTCATGTTTTCTTGCATTTTCTGCATCATTTGCATTAACTGTTCTAGTTGTGCTTCCATATTGGCCGATTGTCTTCTTGTTACTGGCATAAACTAGAATTTTCTAAAACTTCTCCAAACACTGTCTATCCGGTCCGTAGAACACTCCAGAAATCCAAAATCCCACTTCTGACACCAATTGTTACGGAATTCGGGTTCGAAAATTCTGGATTTCTGATTTAAAACACTTTATTTAACAGTTCAAAACACTAACAAGCACTATTCACAATTACTTTAACAATTAACAAACTTTACTCAACTATACACTACTTTTAAAAACACTACAGTTTACTTATATCACTTTACAACACTTAAATCTCACTTTCCGTCACTTTCAAAACTCGCGCGTTCATAGACTGTCTAACTCCCCCTCACTTCCGTCTCTGGCCGCTTATATATCCGCAGACTCCCCACTTACTTGGCGTGTCTGGCACATTCGCGAAGGCTCTCGATTTCGAACCTTCCTAGACTTTACTAGAGCCTTTCGCATCGATTAATCTCGAACACTCTAGCACGTCTGGTTGCCTGCCCACAGGCGTTGAGCGGGCCGTGATACCACTGACTCTCCGTTGCAATATCAAGCGGCAAATCTGGTACTGCTACCAGTAAGTAACAAGAAGGATCGGTGTGAATTTGTGTGCCGCTCGCAACTCATTGAAATTTGTACAGACAGATGGGTGGACCAAGCAGGTATAAGCAAAAATAGCCCTTAACCCAAATGATTAGAAGAGTTTAAATTGTATGAAGCACTTTGGAAACAAACATAAGTCTAACGTCCCCTAAACTGCAGTTCTCAAAATGTTTATCAAAGTTTTTGTAATTTCTCGTACGGAACAATTATAAGAAATTAAAATTAAAACAAAGATTAAATCCTCTAGAATATACAGATTTTATTAAATATATACACAAATACAAAAATATATACAAAATAAAAATTTAAAAATCCTCGAAGGAGTCCGAATCTTCGTCCTCACTATCCTCTGTGATTACAGTAAAAATTAGAGGCCTAATTTCATCAATAATTTTTTCTTGTTCTGACGAATTAATAATAATTTTTTCTGTGTGTTCCACGAACGACACCCATTTTTCACTTGGAATTTGGTCCAAAGCTTCTTCCCACATTTTTAATACATCCTCTTCTTTCGAGCCTAACTTCGCAATGTTTTTGTCGAAATAGTTTTTGGCTACTCCCCATATCAGCTCAATAGGATTGAAATGACAATGATATGGGGGTAGCCTTAATATTTCATGCCCATATTGATGAGCTAATTCGTCAACATAATACAAACATTTTTCGGTTTGGCCACTTTCTTTGGCCAATTTCAGTAAGTCGGATTTTAAATAGATATCTGCAGGTATGTGAACGTGGTGTTCATTAAGCCATCTGATAATATCATTTTTTAGCCATGAACCAGTTGGCTGGGGGTTTTTTCTGCGACTATGATATGAGGCATTGTCCAATATTATAATAGATGGCTCTTCAAGTTTTTTTAAAATAGACTCCTCAAACCATTTCTCGAAGAAAACGGCGTTCATGTTTTCGTGGTAGTCGTCTGACTTCTTGCCGCTTGCGAAACACTGTCCTGCTTCCGGTATAAAACCCATCTTGCCCCCCGCATGCACAATAATGTAACGTTTTCCACTTCCACATTTCGTTGGTTGTTGGTAGCAACGCACACTGTTGTCTTGTCAAGATCTCTTTTCTCCACCTTTACTAAATATCCAAGTCTCATCTAAAAAGACAAACGGTTTTGGGGACTCACTTTTTAAATTTTTTATATAGTTTCGAAGAAACTCGTGGCGTTTAGAAACAATGTGAGACATTTCACACAAACATTTTCTGTTTTGCGTTTTTTTGTAACGGAAGCCCAAAGATTTTAGTTAAAGAAGCTTTTCGTTGTAAGGCCGGTTTATTTACAGATCCTAAGGAAAAATATATTATTACTAATTATTCTAAACCGCCTACAAAAAACTTACCAGTATTTCGTTGAAGACGCAAATAATTTTGCACGGATGTAACACTAATGCCACATGCTACAGCAGTTCTTTCTTGCACTTTTTTAAAGTCAACAGGAATTGCACCAGAAGCTTCAATACAACGTTTTTCATTTGAAAAAAAATCGTGCACTTTTAACACCATATTACGACAACAGTCTTTTAATTGTTTATACAGGGGCTCTTGCTTTTCGAAAGTCACTTCCATATTTTACAATAACACGACTAACACTAACGAAAATTCAATCTGTTCTAAATGCAAGAGAAAGCGCTTTCTGTCTAAAAGTGCTACCGTCTTAAACAGGTATAAATTAGTTGCCCAGGTACTCTGGATAATTGTTATTTTCTCGGAAACTGTTGATGTTATTGTAATCAATAATTTTAAGAAACAGGATTAACTCGCAAACCTAGGTAAACAACCACCAATATAAATCTGAAATTACTGTATCTTTAAAATGGAATCATTTGTTTATGTTGTTATATTTAGATAGTTTTAAATTGTTATCAAAGCCGAGTTACAGAATACAAAATTTATATAAAATATTTGTAATGAGAAGTTATATATTTACGGTAAAACCCGGTTATCGGAAATCGGGTTAGCCGAAACGAAGACGAAAAACAAAATCGCCAAAATATCCGAAATTACACTTATCGTTCAGGAAAATTAGTCCCAAAAAAAGACCGCATTGCCGAAAAAGTCGTACAAAGTTGAAAATGTTTTTGATCGACTTTAAACATCCCAAATTTCAAATTTAAATGTAAGATTGTCACGTCGCGTCGACTTTTTGCGACCGATTTTAATTGCACATCAAATACTAGTTGAAAAAACTGAAACTATCTCGAAATGTAATGCCTAATTCGGATGCAATTCAAGACGGACAGTCAAAAAGGCATCTAGCCGATATTATGTCTATGGCGCCGGACGGCATGAAGATTCTAGCGCGCCAAAAATAGAAAAATCAAAAATCGCTAAAAGTACTTATTAGACCATGAATAGCTTGGTTAAAGTTTGATGTTGATTGTACTATTGCCGATTGAACCTGGGACTGACATTCACATTTTAACATTTTAGACGAGATAAAATAAAAACTATGATCAAATCAGAATTTAAGAGAAATTACAAAAACTTTGATATACATGTTGAGAACTGCAGTATACGGAATGTTGGAATGTTTGTTTCCAAAGTGCTTCATACAATTTAAACTCTTCTAATCATTTGGGTTAAGGGCTATTTTTGCTTACCTGCTTGGTCCACCCATCTGTCTGTACAAATTTCAATGAGTTGCGAGCGGCACACAAATTCACACCGATTCTTCTTGTTACTTACTGGTAGCAGTACCAGATTTGCCGCTYGATATCAACTACTAMGATTAGGGCGGTACCTCTGGTATCACCCCGGACTACCTCCTGGCCCTAGGAGTCGATTTTACAGACTATAGTGTAGTGAATCCAGACTTGAATGTGGTCGTACCAGTACTTACTGAGAAGCGTCTACTTTTACATTACATTATATAAGAAAACATTGTGGCAGATGGCAATAAAATCATTTTTGAAAAATGTAGTATGAATTTTAGATTATTTATAAACCGCGAAAGAAAAAAAACATTTTAGTCTTGTATAACAGATTATCAAAACTCGATAAATTTAAAACATTTTTAAACCAGCTGATTTCATTGCAGTAACACCGTAGTGCAAAATTTGRGGGCACGACCCCTTTGGGGGGGGGGGGGTGGCTTTAATTAAAACTTACTTGGGAACGAATTATATTTTTCTTCTGGCATATAATCCCAAATTCAATGCTCTTTTGAGTTAGCAAGTCTCTGAAAATTGCATAATGCTTTTTTTACGCATAATGTTCTAGTGTCGCATGAAATCATACAACCCGTAGTTGTTCCAATCAGGCGTTAGCTAGATGCTAGATGACTCAAACTAGACAGATAAAGTCCTGTTGAATGCACACCCAAACGGCCAGATTTATCACCATATGATTTCTTTTCTTGGGGTCATCTAAAGTCAGTAATTTACAAACAACTTGCCACGACTGAAGAGCTAAGTCTCAATTACAAAAGGTGCTGTTTATATCAGAGCGGGAATCATTTATTATGAATCTTCTTTAACATAAACTTTTCCGCTACATATCAACATCTCATAGTCGACTTAAAATTTCATTTGATTTTAAATCAAAATCGTGACTGATCTCTTCATTCAAGTTGATCTAACGAATTATACAAGCTTGTTCAGCAAGCACATTTAAACCAATGTAACATTAATCCTGTTAAAAGCTTGCCGCATTTTCCACCAAAATACATTACTAGGTATCTGTTGTTCGTGCTTTTCATTTAGTTAACTGTCCTAATTGGGATTTACAATCGTGGCATACTTAGTTGTTTGCATTCGCCGAAGATCTAAAATCTCATCCAAGGCAATAAACACCGTTTCCTGGCAGCTTTCGGCAATATTCCCTAACTGTCTAGCTCTTTACCAATACCCACTATGCAAATTGGTACTAATTAATAATCCTGTTTTTATAAATCGTGAAAGTGGGTTAAAGACTAAAGTTTGGCTTCCTAAAGCAAGGTTATATATTCTGGCAAGTGACCAAAATGTTGCAAACTGTGTAGTATCTCGTCTTGCGGATAACGGAAATGAAGCTCAAAGTTTGTTTCGGATAAGATTTTCGATATTGCATATTTATGAAACAGCAGTGTAATGAAATGAAATTTTCTTGTATGCGCCTATGTTTCGTATGAAAATATACGATTATACAACGATGTAACCGGACCCAGATAATTTCTGGGCCATTTCTGTTTGCGAAGATAACAAAAAACGGAAACAACACAATGAAATTCCCAAACAATACGCAATAAATAACATGATTGGCCATTTGAACGGCTATCGTCGTAGATAAATCCTGCTTTTTGTCTCCTGGCCGTAACAAAAACGTAAAAAATTAACATATCATGAATGGTGTGGTAGGGGCGCAATTAAAATACACATTATGGACTCTGTAAATCCGAACTCAAGACAGCGTTGCCAGATTCAAGATTCGTTTATTTGACTATGAAGCCCAAAACAAAATCACAAGGTTATCTCATCACTTAAAGTCAGCTGTGGCTGTAAAGTCATAAAACAATTGTAAGCTAATTAAATAAATGGGAATTAAGATTGTAAGTGTACATTATTTTATTTGTAAAACAACACTAATCAGAGATGTAAAAAACAGTAGATCACTTGATCTGCTATGAAGTGTTCCAATTACGTAAGCGAAAGCTGTTGCTACTATATTAAACATATTAGAACGTAGAAAAATATAGTAAATTACTATATAGAGATACTACGAATATATCTAATGCAATGTACATCTAACACAAATATTCAAACGAAAATAAACTTCAGAATATTTCTCAAAGTAAAGTATTTCTGGCAACACCGTAGTGCTTCCCCGTCAGGCCGTCTGATTACATTCAGCTCTTGTTGGCTTTAATCAACAATAACGTCAGTTAAACACGCATCTGCTTATAAAGATAAGAAAGAGATCCAGGGAAGGTCCCATTTTACGATCCGTAAAGCATGCTGGTAGGTATACGTATAACTGGTCCCAGACTACAATCATCTCGAGCAGAAAGCCTCTGCAACACAATGCGTGACAAAATCAGTGATCGATGCCGGTGTTTTCGAAATACGTAAATTTCGAGAAGAAGGAACAAAATTAGGAATGAGCAAAAGTTATTGAACTAACCACAAAATTCCACGATTCTACCACGGTTAATTTTCTTTGCCTACAGTACGCGGTCTATGTTGTCATGACAACCACATCACAATTTGCGGTATCGCTACAATAGATTTCATTCTCCGGTGCTTTAACCATGATTTATAGTTGTATAAATTTATTATAGTGTCGTTTCGGTGTTTGAATCCTTTCTTGTATTGCCCACCAATTGTTTGGGAGCATCAATCATCCGCGATAATTCCTTTGGCTTATTGTATTTTATGACGTAACGGCAAAAACTTTTCTTTGTGAACCAGGCAATTTCTCAACGGGTCGAAGCACAAAGGATAATGATAAAATAATGTCTCATCCGAATGTGGATCAAAATCGAGTCATTACTTAATTCGCTTTGGTTAATTTTTGTTTCGCCATTTGTTGACTGGCGAAAATATACTTCTGATACTGCAAGAAGGGCGTTCATCGACAAAAACAATAACGCCGAGAGCGATATAAGCGATATAAGTTTAATGTATTAATCCCAGTTGACCTATTACTCGGAAAATTGTTTTCTCTCACGATTCCAAGAACGCCGCCAGGCGCTTGAAATGTCAGCGAGCCTGTTAGAAATTAACAACCAATGCAGTCGTTCCAATGGATTGATAAAAATTCCAGTAAACTGCTCTAGCGATGTACCAATTCATGTCGCTACAAATATCTTACATGTGTGCGCTACTCGACTAGAAAATGCAGTTACCTGAAAGATTAATACTTCGCCTAATTTGGCTATTCTACTCTTCAGAACTTTTCAAATGGCTTAATGTTTGAATGCAAGTTATATTATCCTCACTAAAAACCTGCTGGGATAAAAACAGTTCCACAGTCAACCCCAATTCATGTCGGCGAACAATCAACCTGCTGCGTATACATACACGATGTACGAACATCAGTTCGGAACTCTTGTTTTGGAAATCTGGAGAGCGTCACTTTTCTCACGATAAAGGTGGGAAAGTTGAAGTTTAGCCATATTTTGGACTTTGGATATAAACGCAGTGCAGAGCAGCATAGAAGAATACGGCAAGCAGTAAGGGCTGCAAGCATTACGGTCTGGCACACCCCTCAGAGATGATATTCTGGTTATTAGCAATGGCGTGTTAGAGGTGTACGGTGTGATTATATTACGTATGCCAAAAGGTTAAAGGAAAGAGTTTAGTGGAGTAGCACGAGGGAAATAGAATATCATGCTTACAACTATATCAAAAATAAGAAAAGAACTGCTGAATACAACGGAAGTTTAGGTCACACCTATCTAGAGAATTGGTAATGAAGGTGATAGTAATACATCCGAGAATAGCGGGATTCGAGTCTTCAAGTCACATGGAAAGTATTCAAGACATATTGTAAACAAATTTTATAAAGCTGAGGAAAATTGCGTAATCTTAGCTAACTTTACCAACAAAATAAAGAATGGCATGGCTGGAACGAAACATTAACAGCTTTTTGTGCCATATGGGGTTCAGGAACGCAGAGCAATCGAAAAGTCCGATTGAGAAACATGAGATCAGATCACCCCGCATTCGTTATTTAGAAGAATATCGAAAATTTCCTAGGCAAAATATGCCAATTGTCTACCTGGACGAAACTCTTCTGCACATTGGATACACTTTCCCGAAAAATCGGACAGACCATTCAACTAGGTTATTTGCGAATATCTCTAAAGCAGCGACTTACTATAGTACATTCTGGGTGGGAAAAAGAATTTTTACATGAATGGCTCTTATTATTTAAAGCGAGCACTAAAGCAGGTGACCATCATTCCGAGATGAATATTATTGATAACGCACCTTGCCATAATGTACTAACAAATCCCGCACCATCATGGTTAAAAGACTTAATGGCAGAAATATATATTTCCACCCAAATGGTCAGAAACCGAGTTGGAAACGCTTATTATAAAGAAATCATAAAACGTCACAAGAAACAACACATTATCTATAAGTTAGACACGTTATTATAAAACCAACGACATACAGTTTTACATTTACTGCCCTACTATCCGACTTTTAACTCCTTCGAGCGAATATGGGCTAAAGTTAAAAAAATGTTGGAAAGTAGTCGAAATGGATTTATCTAGATTGTAGAAGAGGACTGTAAGAAATGTTAAGAAGAATGAAGAAAAATATCTGGAACATGAAGTATGTTTTCCAACAACTGCCGAAGTATAACCCTTATAACAAGCTTAGAAGAAAGCAGTTAACAATTTATTCGGACGCACTTTGTGTCTTTTGCGACCAAAACATTTTAAAAATTAATAAGAAAATTTATGGTGTTACAAGGAAAGACAATATACGAAAGCTGTTCGAAACACTTTGCGCCACTACAAATGCACAGCGTGATCGAGTATTTTTTAATGAATCTACCCTAAATTTAAGAGTTACTCAATTATTAAAATCTACCAAAACAATTGCATACATCTACAGGTAATCTACCTGATAAATGCGAGTCAAAATGAAATAAATTAATTGCATTTAGAGCACCGGAAAAAACCTGACAACCCGACAACGTCGCCGTCCACCGTATCAACTGGCAAGCGATCAGTTTGTGCACCGACTAGCGAAAAAGTTCTATTTTCTTTTAAAATATTTTACTGCCGCGAAAAACAGGTATCAAGACGTGGTAGTTTTATGTTTCATTGGTGTACTTTTGAAATTCGAGTGCAATTATTAGGCATATGTTCTAGTTGGTGCTCGTGTTATAAGTTGTTTTTTTTAACAGAACCTTCTGGGCCGAAAATGTGTTTAGTGCTATTACTGACATTTAGGGACAAAAAATGTGTAACTGCAAACTTCTACAATTTAAAGGACTGGAAATCTACTAGAATCTACTGCAGATTTCTTGTCTACTAAAAATTATTAATACAAGTTGCTGAAAATTTATCAAAAAAGTAGAAGTCTACCCAGACTATGCGGTTACAATAGCTAGGCAACGCTAAGAGTTAATGACAGACACACTGATATTCAACTATCGAATATACTAAATAATRACAGACATAACTTTGAGAAAGACAGTAAAGTATTTACAAACGATGTTAATTATTGTCACAGATAAATGTGTTTTAAGAAATTGAGATTAGATCCTGGCAGTGACCCAAAACTAGATATACTCGAAGAAAAATTGGGTTATGATTAATGTTCAGGGAGCCTGATACAAAATAATGAACTCCAACATATTCCAAACAAAGTACATTTGATTAAATGCAAACGACAATCGATCCAAAGGAGAGTTGATACAAATGTTTTCAGTTTGTCAAAGAATCCCTTTATTCAACAAAACAATGAAGTGTCTTATAATTAGAAAATATGGTAATAGTATAAGTGGACGAGTTGGCTAGCCTACAGAATAGTAGGTGATGAAAAGGTATCAAATTTATAACAAGAGCCCTTTGTTACATAATCTGTGTATCGAAATTTTCAAAGGCACAGCATCCCAGGTAGAAGCCTCATGTGTCTTAATTCATGAAGCCTAAATTAATCTCTTAGTGCTGGGTTGTAAGTTGCTATATTGTTTCTTAACCAAAGAATTCAGCAGAAACAGTGCCTGTATTTGCCTTAGCTATATCACCGGTGGAGCGAAAGGAAAAGAAAACGAAGAAAAATTTCACACCAGCATGTGTAGAAAGTAGTGCATTCGTACCTATTCCGCAAAACTGTTATTAAACGCAAGAAACTGCAGCCAGGGAATCGTTAAAGACTGATCGACCCACGCAAATGGTTTTGGGCGTAGCCGCCTTCTTATGCCACTTGTTGATGAAGCAATCGGCAAATACCCTGTTAAAAGGTCAGTAGCGTCGATCAGTCTGACACTAATTCGAGAAAATAACAGCGCCCCGAGTATTACGATCATAAAGCCGGAAAGAAGCATTTCCAATGACGTTCTTTAATATGGTGGTGATAAACACGAGAATGCGAGCTTATGAGGAACCATTCGGGATGAATTGAAAGAGTTCGAGCGGCATTCGATGCCGTTATCTTGACATTTGTAATATCACTGATTAGGGGAAGTTGGCGTATCGCATTCTTTCACGTTGTATATGTAAACAGGGAGATTCCTATATTTATGCATTTGTAATATTTTTGTGTTCTACATTTGATTTAAAGACCAAAAATGGGTTTAACAACAAAAGCTCCTAAGTGTAACGTGTATTTTAAATTTTTGGTGGAGTAGTTAACTTGAGCTAAAATGAATATGACAAAGATTAATCATTCAAAGTAATTTTATTTGACTTGACTCTTTTTCTCTGGTATTTTCCTGTACTTATCAACCGGAATACGTCGTAGTTCGTAGAGCCACCGCTAGATGATAAAATTTAAAAAAACTATCAATTTACGAAAAAAAATTGCAATTGATAAATAATTTCTTAAAACTGTTGCTTATTCACTAAATGGAAGCTTCACACCCTACTTTCCACGTCGCCAAAATAAAGAACCAAACATTTGCTTGTAAGCATAAAGTTTACTAACTTAACAACCTGTACACGTACCGGTCTAACAGACGTGGACCACTGGCAAAGTTCCCTGCTTCCTCCCACTACGGAATTTTTATGGTCCCAAAGTTTACAAGTTTACTTTATGTAACGACACTGGCATTCCAAAAACGTAAAAATGCTGCTGTAGCGGACGGGCTCTCCGGCTTGGAAGGAATAAGAATCGTACCAAAGCCGACTCGACCTACATTTCTAAGCGGGCAAAATTCAAAAAGGCCTTCTAAAAATAAAAGCTGATGGGCTTTATGGATTCGTAAAATTGCAAGCTACGCATGGGTTACGCTAACGCCCACGTTTCAGCACAATAATTTAATTGCAATTTATTAAGTTTATACAATCGACGTAGTTTTGAAATCCGCTTTTTGTATTGAAAATAATTTTTGTTTCGGTCGGTTGTTGGTGAGATCATGAATATACTTCGTCTTTATACAAGTTTTTAATGCACATATTATATTTTTCCTGAAACTGATAAGCAGTATTTCAAGTGTTTTGATGAAACAGAATACTTCGTTTCATTCATTTATCCCAGATAATTTCCTGGCCATTTTTTAAATTATTGAAACCATTAGGGCTATCGTACCACATACTATTCCTGCATAGTAGAGGCTCTTTAACCTCAGGATGATCAACCCCTAGTGTCTATACATTGATAATTTAAATGGTTATAAAGTAACTCAAAGAAAGGAAGTAAAAGTTGCTGAATTTGATGGTCAACAATAACACGTTTTCAAATAAGAAATCAGCAACAGTTTGCGAGTTATTAAGAAACAATTACAATGTGTAGTTCTTAAATAACATGTAACTTTCTTCTTTGAACTTTTTTATAACCCGAAAGGTAATTTTGATTAAATAGACGCTTCAGAAGCTTGTAAGTATCAACAATATTTTTTTTGCTACTTCACATTACATTTTATAGAACTATTAGCTGAGAAAAACAGTTTTTTATTGTCAGTTGTTAACTTAAAATAATGTAAATTGCCCATTGTTATTCATTATGTCGTGGCAGTACTACAAAATGATATATTACAACTGTACGTTTTGTCAAAAGCACAAAACTAGCTCCCGCCAAGGCTCCCCCTGAATATACCAGTAGATAACCGCAAAACTTACAAAAGTTACATATAATTTTTCAACAAACCGGTAGTGTGGTAAAACCCACAACTACAAATTTTATACTGAACAAAGACAACGATCTGCGCCAGCATATTTTACAATATGTATATATAGATTTAATTTCTTATACATTTAATACACATATAATTTCTTATACAACATTTTTTAGATTGCTGAGAATTCAATGCAGTTTTGAGAATTAAAAAGAATGAAAGTTAAACACTAAATGCAGGGACATTAATTTCATAAATAAAATCATTTAGACGGTTGAATCAAAATTTACTGATTGGAATATTTATCCGAAAAACGAACTTATTACATACTGCTACGCGTCAGCGGAAGACGTAACACCATCAGCGCCATCTATGGGCCATATTTCCAAGCATGCAGCAAGTTAATAGGACACTGCAATACGTAAGATAGTGATCCTAGTAATAGATAGATGGTGAGGGAATTTCGAGCATAGAACAGTCTAGTCACTTTCCTGAAACATCTAGTGAGATTGCGCAGGCGGGAAGCTACCTTATATACAGGGTCCGCCACCTAAAACTCCCCAGACTCGTATTTTCTTTATTTTTTTAGGTACAACCTTAAGTTATATATCAAACTGTAGGTCTTTTTAAACTCTTTAAAAATAGAATATTGGGTGTCCAAAAATTTTTTTTGCAGATTATCGTATTTTGCAAATAAAGTTTACTGTTTGTAAATATTTTTAACCTTACCCCGTATAATAAATATTGCTTTATAGTTGGATGCCGGCTTTTATTTTCTTCAATTTGTGTCTTCACCATGTATGCGTAATTTTTACTCCTTCTTATTGAAAAACAAGAAGAACTAGTCGCCGCCATTTTTGTTAATAGGATTGTACTGAATTTTTTAAGTGTTACTTTAGTAGCTTATTGCGGTACAAATTATGCCTACATACCCACCGCTGATGCACACCAAACCCCAAAATTTGGAGTAACTTTTAAATAAATAAAGTACAAAGTTCGTTCTACAGAGAGAGGCTAGGAAACGAAACCCTGCGATGAGACTAGTGCATGATGTAGAAAACCAAACTAGTCTCATCGCAGGGTTTCGTTTTCTAGCCTCTCTCTCTGTAGAACGAACTTTGTACTTTATTTATATAAAAGTTACTCCAAATTTTGGGGTTTTGTGTGCAACGATGGGTATGTAGGCATAATTTGTACCGTAATAAGCTACAAAAATAACACTTAAAACATTCCGAACAAACCTATCAACAAAAATGGCGGCTAATAGTTTTTCTTGTTTTTCACTAAGAAGGAGTAAAAATTACGCATACATGCTAAAAACACAAATTGAAGAAAATAAAAGGCGGCATCCGACTATAAAGCAATATTTATTATACGGGGTAAGGTTAAAAAATATTTACAAAAATTAACTTTATTTGCAGAATATGATAATTAACAAAAAATTTTTTGGACACCCAATATTCTATTTTTAAAGAGTTTAAAAAGACCTACAATTTCATATATAACTTAAGGTTGTACCTAAAAAAATAGCGAAAATACGAGCCTGGGGAGTTTTAAGTGGCGGACCCTGTATAGCACAGGCTGCGCTTGGCGAAAAACCTGGAGTCTGATATGAAAAGAGAAAAAGCTAGCGAGTTACCCCGGTTTTTCTAATATAGTATAGTTTTCTTAATAATATTGAAGTAGTAGGTAGTGTTTTGAATAATCGCCTAGATAAAGGGAGTTATGTTATAAATCCACATTGGTCGAATTCGTACAAGTTACAGTATTTTAGCAAGGTACTTCGTTTATTTTCTTTGAAATAAAGTGAAGGTAACCTTATTTAAGATTGGACCTACAACTGTCCACTTAACTATCAGACCAGCGCCATTTCATTGAACTGCATCATCCGATAAATAATAAGAGCCTACGAAAAAAGTTCAATAAATTGAATGTTCTACGATCTTAATTACCATTACAAGTCCAAGAGGCACTGTGTAGCAAACAAAATGAAACTCGAAATGAAAGTTCTGAATAGCGCTGTTTCGACATCAAGCAAGTTTTTAAGCTCTTCTGAACCTGGCTGATTGAATGTAGTTTATGTTGTGGCTTTTACAAACATTTTATGTCATGAGTATTAAACCCACTCGACCAAATTTGTCGTGTATTGCCGCATTAAATTAATACGTGCCACCTGCTACCCACAACTTTTATGCGTTAAACAAATACCATCACAAATACACCAGAATGGTGCTCGACTTCAATTTCATTAACGGGGCTTGACAAAACGGTACACATCCAGTGTTTACTTATATTTCCCTCTATATTAATATACCCATGCAGGAACTCTCTCATTCATTTGCGGTTCAATTCGTCGACAAACTGTATATTTAACTAATTTCAATTGTTTTTCCAACGTTTCCGTTTGTTTATTCGACCGCACTTAATGGTATCGATATTACCTACGAGGCTGAAATATTTATACTCTCCAACGGCGGCAGAAGCGTGAGTTGTTGTTTCCATTCACCTTCGCGGAGTTCCAAAGTTTCCTGTTGAAATTCAAATTAATTCCTACGCATACATTCGTTACAGAAAGCGCGCTTTTGTTCAATGGCGAATGCGTTTAAATCTATGAAGGCGATTTTTAGCCGTCTATGTACGAATAAGAGTTTGTTCAGATCTAAAAATACATTGAAGGTATAGAATCAACAAAATATGAAAAAAACCAATAATTGCTAATGTCAATGTCACTGGTTGTTTACAGCTTTTATCAAAGGCCTTTAGAGACCAGTTAAATGTACTGTTATTGGCAATGTTTACAACAGACCTGGGCTAATTTAACTAAGAAATCCTCATCGGCAATAATATTTTCAACCACAGAGTACACTGGATCAAGCATAAACGATGAATAGAATAATTTCATTTAGATTGCTGTTATTGTTTTACCTTGTAAATATTATATAATAAAATTATAATATAATTATAATATAATATTATTATTATTATTTGTTATGATGTGAGGAAACCAGCGCCTGTGAGTTGGGCAGCCAGCCTAACGGATGACGCATGACTTTCCGTTTATCTGTTTATCGATCGAAACGAAGTCTCTCGAATTTCCGTGAAGGTGATCGAAGGCTCGACACCAATCACTAGGCTCGAAATCCCGTGAAGCAAGTCTGATTTCAAAATCTGCTAAGCGAAGAACAAGCGACAGTAAGGGCGATTTCAATGCTAGTGAGTGACTGTAGTGCAATGTAGTATTTCAACTAGTATTGAGGTGAATTAGTAGTGGTATTGTGCTTGCTTTAGACTATGAATACAGGAAGTTAAGACAAAAACCGCATTTTTTCCCACTAGTACACATAACAATAAGTTGGCTAATTTAGTTAGACGTTGACAATAAAGACATTTCATCCTCGCTTTCACCGCTGCTATTTAGTATGACTTGGTGTTATTTGTAACGAATACATATGTATATCGAAAACTTGTATGGTATACATGTATCAAATATTTGCATCGAATACTTGTATCGAATACATGTATCGAATACATGTATCGTATACATGTATCGTATACATGTATCGAATACATGTATCGAATACATGTATAGAATACATGTATCGAATACTTGAATCGATTACTTGTATCGTATACAGGTATCGAATACTTGTATGGAATGCATGTATCGAATACGTATTTCGTATACATGTATCGAATACAACAAAATGACGGGGGATGGCATTTGAATATCAGGTTTGCAAAATTCTAGTCAGACGGTATGATTAGCAGATCACTACATATGAGATGTTTCAAGTTAGGACTGTTTTCAGCGTTATAAAGCTGTTAGGTTCCGTGGAAAGTATGGAAGCTTGCTTATGCTCTTACGATTAAAAAGAAAATAATCTATTTATGAGCTGAAAGCGATAAAAAGAAAACTGTGAAAAACATTTTCGTGAAGCAAAAAACAACGATATGACTTCTAATGTGATTAAGAAAGCAATGCTGTAGAAATGTGTCTTCCCACTTTTATAACTTACTTCCACAACTGGTACCTAGTACATAGAGTACAAACTTTGTGATGTTTTACGTGGTTAAATAGCATATAAAACAACAAAGTTCACAATAAAATAATAGATGGATAACATCTATCTGTGGGAGAAAGTTCAGAAGTTCCAGCCACGTGAAACTATGTTGGCTTCGCAGCTTACTACTGTCTACGTAACAGACTCGATAGATAAGATATGTGTGTTGCGTGTGCTGCTATTCTACCAAGCATGGGCGTTGGGTGCACAGCATATCTGGTTGTCTTGCGTGTTGCGCCATTCTTACGAGTGGCTGTTCCGCTGCCCCCCAGGATAGGCAGATGGATAGGCAACACGCAGACAGACGTGGATATAAAAATGACACAATTCTGTAGACGTGTTCAGAATATGGCAGTGTTGTGGCGTTAATTTAACATTAAGCACCATATCAAAGTGCTAAAAAACAAATAGCAACATTTTTTTGTAATTAACTAGCGATGAAATATAACAAATATGACATAAGTTTGAAATTGGCGATACAATGTTGTGGTGCTAACTTAATGAACGTGCTCGTTGATTATGACGGTCCAGACGCTTACGGTTTTTGCAAATACCAAAGTTGCTTATTATTAGGCCCAGACTTCCACGAAGAAATGGCTACAACATGCAATGGTTGACTCCTACGTCAACCCGGGTCGTGGGTATCGAAGAAACAACACAGCCTTAAGAACACAACTCTATTGATATTTTAACAATATTACAAAACCAACTCGCTATTCGCTAAGGTATACGTTTTGCCAGATGCCCGGCAAGAACGACGTTCCAGAGCGTAATGTCCCGTTCCGCCCAGCGTTGCCGCAGTTATCCCTCTCGCGTTTTAGCGCGCACGCGCACTAACACAAACCACTACAAACATAAACAGCAATGCAGGTAAAATATAACAGTAAGCGTGCAATTAAAAAAGGAACAACCAAGCTCTACGTTCCTCAAGCGTATTGTACTGATTTTAATTTAATAATATCTGCAAATCAAACTTCAATTATTTGAGTCTAGTATTCTCGTTGTTTTGTAAAAATAATTATGCATAAGATCATATATGTGGAACCTCAGGCTACCAAGTAGATTGAAAAGCTTGCTAAGGTATATTTATATTTACATTTACAATCGAATTATGATTAGGTAAACATATCGAGAACGCTGACGCATATAACGCACGTAATCTATGGGATGCTGATAACGCTGTCATCGTGTCGTTCGACAAATCCAGATCTGGCGCCATCTGACACCAGAATCGTTGCCCGACGACTATTTTCAGAAACCGAAAGCGCTATTTTTTCATGCCCGCCCGTTATCTGTTCTATTCCTGTAGACAAGTAAATATTATACTCGGACCGGATCGATCTACGCTTCCCACTCTGTGTCCGGCAACATGTAGGGGAATCGCTTTTGATAGCGGGGCATCAGTCAAGATGAGATCGATCAGGAACGTGCCAATTTTTTTTTGATACAGTTACATAATTTTACCAGAAAGAAAACGGAGTTGTCGAAATTATAAATTTGGAATTGTGTCCGACAAAATCAAGTGTAACTTCGGTAAAAATAAGTAGCAGGTACTCGAGAAATGCTAATTTGAAAAAAGGTTGCAATTATCCATGGCGATGAGAGGTAATACATTGTTGAAGTAGGATTGCGTTCGGAATTGTATAGGTTTTTATTCGTATTATGTATAAATAGTTTGTATGTAGATTATGTCGATTTTAACTACATGAAGGCCTGGTCTATTTGCAACCAGCACTCCATATACAGTAGTGGACAAAAGTTAAGCAATATTCTCAAATTTGAGACGACAGAAAAGAGATATAAATATATTAATGCTGTGTTGTAAATAATTTTATAGAATCGAAACGAACAATATATAATTTATGTTTATCTAATCAGTATATATATAAAAAACTTACAGAAATTGCTGCCAAAAGTGGTCGGACGAAAGTAAAACAACAGTTGATCAATCGCTACAAAACAATTTGGTATGAACGAACATAGTAAGATTCGTAATTTATAGCGCACCCATTATTTACAATAATTTTGGCACATATTCTTGGCATCGGGAAGACTGATTAATATTAGTATTTTGTTTTGCGAAATTTTGTTCAAAACTTCTCTATTCGAATTTTCCTCTCGACAGACGCCTTTTAACAAGTTCTCTGTGGAGTTCGGATCAGGCAAGCACTCGGCGATCATACGTAAATTATTATGCTGTGGGTCATTATCGCGCTGAAAATAGCGCAAAGATTGCTTCTACTCTGCATAAGGAAGCATTGTGTTTTGAAGAATATCCCATATCGGTCCAACGCCATTCCATGACGAACAACCCCATAAAAATACGCCTCCCCTACCATAATTCATAATTGCTGTATTTTACAGGGTGGGCCATGAATTGGGTATTTGCCATGTATTTATATGTTATTAAATTGCATATTAATAGGTAGCATCTAATCCACAAAACAGGTGTGACATCTTATAAATTCGAAAATATGGATCGTAAGATGTATTTTTTAACATTAAAAATGTGAATATTTAAATGAACCGCCAAAAAGCGAACATATTGGCCGTGACGTCAGGTGTCTTGTAAATGGCCGCTTGTTTACATCTGGGGTCAGGGCGTCACGCGTCAGCCTCAGCCCGTCAATTTATTAGTTTGTTGTTTGCGTTCATTTTGTGACAAGCGAATTTAAAGACGCCAAGAAAAAATGAAATACTTATGAGTTATGACTTCTGAAGGCATGTTCATTGTTATGAAATTTGTTTACAACGACGAGCGGTTCAACGCGGTGGAGATGAGGAACGTAAAAGCAACAGCATAATTTTATCAAATTAACGTAGCATTGATAATTTAATCACAGTCTCATCACATACTATTTGTAAACATAAAAATGTAAGAATCAAAAATGTACCCTAAACTTGACATGTTTGTAGAGGTCAGAATAAATATAAATTGCCATTTATTTTCGGGGCTCTTGCGGCTCGTTTCCGGTCTGCCTAACAGTCGAATATATGGGGAACAACGTCGTTCTTTATTATAACATTTCCCTCTATCAACTTAAAACGCATATAATTTTTCATATCCTCTTCAAGCTATAACAAAATGGAAACTGAATGGTAAACACTTAAAACCCCAAAAAGAATAACAAAACTTACAGTAAGAATTAAGACTATCGTCACAACAGAAAAACAAAATTTGCGATTTCGGCATATCACGTCTAGGGGCCTTAAATAACTTTTTCATACGTTGATAATCTCGAGGAACGGTTACAAAAATTTTGTTAGCTATACTGTCCGAAGTACTTTTATAACCATGTACAGAACAACACTTGTTTTGTTTTCCATACATAATAGATGGTTGTAAAACTACACAAATCACTTTTTGGTGCGACCTCTTACACCGTCCTTTCAATAAACACCACACAAATGCTTTTCCAATACAAGAATGATACTACACCATTAAACAGCACGCTCCTCGGGAATATTTACATGACACTTGACGTCACGAGTTGAATAACCTTGGATAGAAGTGTTTTGGCGGCGACTCCTAAGGTTCAAATTTCGGACCTGAAATTCTCTAGCTACAAATATTTTTTTTATTTTTTTTTAACATGGCGTACGATATATGCACTTCAAGATTCATTTTACGTAATTTAAAAAAAAGTGATAATACCCGATTAGTTGGTTTGAAGGCTTCCGTGGTTGTTGTCGATGACATGTTGTTTTCCGGGCTGGTTCCCACGTTGGTTATTAGACCTTGACGTGTTTCAGTTTCAGAGCTACTTCTGAGGAAGACACCGACATGAGTGTCGAAACGTCAAGGTCTAATAACCAACGTGGGAACCAGCCCGGAAAACAACATGTCATTACCCGATTAGTTAACATTTAAATTTGATTTCCCGCGCAAACCTGAGCGGCGTCGGGGGCGGAGAGGGGTCTAGTGGCTAGCTCGTTTTTTGGAAATTTTGTCGCAATTAATCAGTTCCTGGTGCCGCAGCACATCTTCTGCGTAAAACAATTTTATCTAAATAATGGATCTCTCGTTACTGTGAGGCGCTTCTTTCGCGTTGAATGCCATTTACATGACTTAAATCAGTGTCTATGTCCAGTTTTTATAAAGAAATGGGTAAAGAAGTTCGAAGAGACTGGATCGATACTAAATGTGAAGCAAACCGGCGGTCCGCAGACTTCAAGAAGTGAAGAAAACGTGCAAACAGTTTCGGCTTCAGTTCGACTTGATCCTGGTTTATCGACGCGAAAACGTTCAGCTGTATTAGCAATATCGCGCACATCCTTACGCCGCATTTTGAAGTTACATTTGAAATTGCACCCGTATAGGATTCAGCTAGTACAAGAACTGAATCCTAATGATTTGAATTTACGCAAATTGTATGCTGAAACAATGTTGGATCGCTTTCGTAACTTTGACAACATCTTGTTTTCCGACGAAGCGCATTTCCACCTCAACGGGCATGTCAACAAATAGAGCTGCAGGTACTGGAGCAGCGAAAATCCCAAATCAAAACATTCAAGAACCTTGCATTCGCTTAAAGTTACTGTATGGGCAGCAATATCTGAAAAAGGAATAATTGGGCCCTATTTCCTCGAGAATTTTCGCGGCCGTACGGTCACTATCAACTGCGCATATGAGAATGTTACGGTAGTTTTTGTCACCACAACTGCAGGAATTTGCTGGTTATAATTAGAACACGTGGTTTCAGCAACGGAGGTCATTTAAATGAAATTATTTTTTAAAAAGTAAATTAAAAAAAAATTCTTTTTTAAGTAACTACTGAGTACATTCAAGATGAACCCCAACCCCTCTATCTTTTCGAGGAAAGCTTTAGCTATATTACAKGMACTAGAACTTATTAAAAGTAAAMGGTATACGAAAGCTACAATCTTATCAGACTCTATGTCTGKTCTTAAGAAAATCTCTTCTCCAGTCGATATCGACAGTAAAACTAAAACAAGAATTATACAAATTCTCTTTAACAAACAGTTCTGTAAAGTTACTCTCGGTGAAAGTTCACACTGGTATAATATCATTAGCAACACCCTTCCTCTTAAGGAATGCGCAAACATCTGTAAAATGAAGCTTAACATCGGCTGGGGGCATCGATGGATTCATACTTCATTGACTTATCACAACCATAGCAATACTAAAGTTTGACCATGCATGTTATCCTAGTTATTTAAATATAATTGGAATATTAAACGACTTGTGTACTAAGTGCAATGTACATGGAGATCTTAGGTATACCTTTTTCGGATGCAGACTGTTTAAGGACAAAACCAGAGAGCTTGCGATTCAAATCATACAATAATTAAGAGTACAGACTCCTTTTAACCTCAGTTCTGTTAATGGTCCTAAATAGGAAAAATACATTTTGAAATTCGTACATGATTGTGATTGCGTAGATTAGTTTTGTTACTGTCTTTTTACCTATTGTTACTTAACCTTTCGTCCACCTGTGACGTATTCAAGTCGCATTAAACAACCACAGGCGTGAAGAAGTGACCTTTGTTTTCTCCCCTTGGTCGAGTCCTCTAATCCTGTTTACCGTCGGCGTAGTAGTAGGTTAGAGTACATTTAAATTAAAACTTGTGTTAATGGCTAATTTAGCTTTATAGCTTGGAGCCAAAAAACTATAGTCTTCTTTGATAGTCCTATATTGAGCTGTAGCATTTTGATAGAAAAGCCAGCTGAAAAAATTCAGAAGTTCCACCCGGGTTCGAACCATAGTTCTGCTGCTTAGGAAGCGTGTACTTTACTGAGCTAATGGAATTCCGTTAGTTCCGTATAAGGGCTGCCTCAGAACTAACGTCTAGTCTGGCAATTTTAGATTTATTTCTTGGAGCTGGCTCATTCTTTTAATGAACGGGTCTATATAGATTACAGTTTTTCGTAATCTTCCCGATTGGAAATTGTTAGTAATCGTTGAAACAGTGTAACGATCCATTTCAAAACGCCCTGCAATTGATGATTGCTTTTCTCTGTTGTTAAATGGATTTAGTACGCCATGTTTTATTTCAAAGCAAGTTGGTACGAATATTAACACAAAATGTTTTATTTCGAGAAAAGCGGCCTACTACATAATTTTGATACAATCGCGTTCATATTTCTCTGCAGCATCGATGATGTGTTATATTTATCAATTTGTTGCTTTACTTTTGCCAATGCAGTTTAATAGTTTTTATTTGTTTTTGTGTTATTCTTTTAAATTAATATTTACTTTAATTATTTCTCAAAGATCTAAGAACGACAGTATAAAATTACTTCGAACGGTCCAAAGGAAAAGTGAACTATAAATATTAGTAGAAACTAATTTTGTTTTCCCAGACTTTACTGCATAATATGGGAAACGTTCAGAATTATATACTCATATTGCACTAGCAACGTTAGATGTATTGCTGTCCCTAGGGATATAAATTTCACCGTCGCTGCGTTATTTGAGATGGTTTTTCTAGCATTTAGAACACGGCTGCTGCCGAAGCTAGAGTTTAGGTGGAACAAGTAAAAATATGTCTGGGGTATAATTTTTGTAGTGTTAATAAAGTAATAAACCAATAAGAAATAGACCAAGTTAAATTCTAAGAAACAATAAAGGTACAAACAAAATATATTAAAATTAAAACCTTTCAATCAGAAATGCTGACAATGCTATGATAAGATAAAGCGATTAACCCAAATCAACTTCATAAGTCTGATGAAAGCCGGATTAAAATGCTTTATAGCATATAATATGGAAAAGGAAACAACAGTCTTGCAACCACTACCGACGCCAACTATTTGTGTTTATACGTAGCAAAAACATCTCCTAGGTTGAATAAAATTTCAAAGTTACCAAGGATGTGGCGCAAAAAAAATCTAAGAAAGACACAAATGTAGACCTGTTTCGTACATGCTCGATATCTACAACACGCAGATTCTTAGGGCACATTTTAAGTTTATAACACCAAATACCTAACAACAGAACGATAAKTTKCTGGCTAATATKATTTGAAGTGCGACGAAGCCAAATTTACAAATAATGGATATTTTAGCAGATGAAACATGAAATAAGACACCGGCACTACGAAGATTTATGGTAATTTATCGTTTATTCTTCAGGTAGGTGTCGACAATTTGCCTGCTAACGAATTCATCGCTGTCCGGTATCATGCACCAGTGGTGCCTCTTCATAACGCAGGTATTTTGGATAAATGTTTGAACTTTAACGGACGGAGAACAAATGGCCTACGCTTTCAGAAAATTTGATCCCACAAATTTCTTCATTAATATGTTATATAGATAAAACGTAAAGGCATGCAGAACAGAAAAAAATGTCTGAATAATATAACAGCTGAGGATTTTATCACTACAGCTACATACAAACAAATCCAGCAGGGATAGGGTTGATTGTGTAGCAGAATTATGTTTAAATAACCCCAACACTCGAACTCATATGTTGACATAACTGCCGTACTCAAACAGTTTTCAAATACACTGGAAAAAACCGCTGCAAATTGAATAAATACTACCACATCAAATTGTCAAAATGACATTTACGCTTTTATTTCTTATATTATACGACCAATAATGAGGTTTTGAGCATTTCTTTCTACACATTTTTTCTACGACAAACGGTTTTCGTGATCTTAGCAAAAATCCATAAATGTTTAAAATCGTTTTTTTTTTCTAAATAACTACTCTATTATTAACTGAACAAAAAATTGGAAGAGCGTTTTTCGATCCCAGAAATTTGATTTTCTATATAATAGCGAAATTTAAAAAAATCGCGTAGACAGGGTCCTCAATCCAGTTATTTGGAAATATTTCAAAAATGTTAAAATATTGGAAAAATTTATTAAAACACTTGGTGAAAAATTTAATTTTCTATCTGATGGTATTTTCACTTTTTGAATATATTAGGTATTTTCTGAGATATTTAGGAAAAAACTGGGTTTTTAAATGAAGGTTTTTTTTTGCTAGTTTTCTTCTAGTTTGCTGCACCGAAAATTTATAGGTACGAAAAATACTCGCAATTATGCTACATACTGAAAAGAAAAAAAAAATTGCAAAAAGAGTAGTTACCCCACAATTTCACCCCCTTTCCTATGCCCTACTGACCCCAAAAACAATAGGTCGCTTTGAGTAGTTGAGATTTATATGTACCCAAGCCAAATTTCAAGTTCATATGTCAAGTATTTCGAAAGTTATCGCGTCCACATACAGACCGACACACACAAGAAATTTTTTGCTGAAATTTTGGACTTTTTGAGCATTTATAAAGCGATTTAGCAAATAAAAATTTTTGAACATTTTTTCGCGATATAATACTTCCCATCCGTTGGATGTGGAAGTAAAAATCATTAAAAGGGAGACTAGATGAACGGCCAAAGAAACAAAAAAAAAACATTAATATGAGATGTAAGTAATGACATTCTAACATAGGCTGCTTCTTCTCGTGATCCAAAAAGTATGTGAAAATAAAACCCATAACACAGGAATATAAGCAGAAAATAGTAGCAATTAAGGGACAGTTTCGGCAATAAATATGTAGATTACATACAGGTATATTTCAAAACGATTTTCTTGACAAAAGAACATGGTAAAGCTTCATCCGAGAAGCACAACCTCTAGAAATATCCAAAACATGTCCCTAGGAGCTTTAAAAGACGTTTTTACACAAATGAGCAATTCTTGCGTGAAAAGGAGATTTCCAGAATATTACTTTTGACTTGCGATGCTTGCACTTATTTATGTAGATACTTCCGCCCATTTCCGTAAAACGATCAACACACTCAAATGCGTGATTTGAATGCACATGTTACCCGAGACGGTTGTGTATTTTTCCAAACCAAACCAAACCGTTCCATACCCTTATGACCTAGACCTCGACGCGGGTCGCATTGTTTAACTACAGTCCAAAAATAACGCCTAGACACATTTCCAAAGTGGCAAACAAGTTCGTTCTCTCGTCCGAAGACGCTAAACATCCTTCCTGGTACATCTCTCTGGACCTTTTTGCGTGGAAAACCAGTTGCGGTCCTTACATAATTGTTACCTGGGCGGCCGGTTACAAAATTTCTCGGAACGTAAGAGGCTGTCGTTTTTTCGCCTGAGATTTGTAGAAGTTTAATTAAAGCAGAATTATGCAGATGTTAAACGGTCGTACGGTTTGACTGACAGCCAGTGTCTTTTGTAACTAGCCATAAAGTTAACGGTTAGGCTGGCATTATAGAAATGCTAATTACGGGCGGAGATTGAGCTGGCGGATTGGCGAAATTGCCGCGCGCATGTGTTTGAGTTTGCGATGAGAAAGTTCACGAATATTAGGTTTGGTACAACTCTAAGCAAACTAGCTTATACCACGTGGCACCTACTTTTTTAGGGTTTCGCGGATAACATAACAGGCTGTACTACCTGTTTGTTCTTAAAATGTTGTTACGCGCGCAATCTTTTTTAATCTAACGCTTCCTGATGATTACGTTTACTTCTCATATTAAATGCTGCAGTAATTAAAAACACTTTTATTTGTTGTGAGATTTGTTCAATATAGGTATATTATCCTTTAAGAGATTTCATATAACGCAAATCACACTCTTAAAAAAGACGCACAGCAGAAAACTAACCAATCGTATTAAAACATACAAGGCGACAAATAAAAAGATCAAAACTTGTTAATACCTATAATAGAACTGTTTCGTGCTGCTTATAATTAAAACCAGCTATATAATTATAGGAAAAGTAATTATTAAAACTAAAAAAATTTTCTATAACATCAAATTCCGTAAACAATCTTTAAGGAAATTTTGGTGGATGATATTCAACTAAAAAATTGTTTTATTATTCACGGCCAAATTGAAATGATTGGCAAATATCCGAAATTACCAAGAGCAGTATAGCAAAATAATCAAAGATTTAATAAAAACTAAATATCGCAATGAACATTCGAGTCACCGTAAGAAAAGGATAGCACATTAGGAGATTCAGCAAGAGCGTAAAGGAGCGGCGACTTATACCACGTGATTTTGGGCAAAAAGGTCAACGACATGCTTTTATTTGCGTTTTTGCAATAGCTGATCGATCCTGTACTTTGCATTTTGTCAATATTTTCTCGTTGTAATTTTAAGTTTGTCGAAAAGTAGTCGATTTATAAATCGTGAGATTGTCTTTATTGGGTTTTGTGAGTGCTCTTTTATTTTTTCTAGTTAATTTTTACAACAATCAGTAACATAAAACATCATCACGGTTGCTTTTTATTTAAATAGGTAATATCCATTATTATAAAATTGGCTTTGATAAATGCTAGCGCGTAGCTACGTGTACAATGTCGAACTGCCGACTGTTAAAAAAAAGGTGGGTTCGCTAAATATAGCGCGCCGTTCCCTAAATAATATAGTCAATAGCTGCTACTTGGTCATTCATATTTAGTGTTATTGAATCTTTGAAAGGTATACAAAATATTAAAGCCCCTGTATTTTCAGCCCATATTTTGAGTGTATTTCTCTAATATTTTTCAGGTACTTTTTATTTCCAAAAATATATACCTACAATTAAGTATTGTAGGATTTTAAGATGTTGCTTGAAATGTTTTAGAAAATGCTTTTACTTTGTCTGTACTTTAAAGCGCGATATGTAATACTTGTTACTTTACCTATTACAGTTACTTATTTAGAGATTTGTTGTAAATACACTTCCATACGGACTAATTGGCATGTTAGAAAAATCCACATTTAATAGTCTTAGGGAAGCGGGTGAATTAAAAGGTAATCTTAAAAACGCCTTAGAAAGTCTACAGAAGTCTTGGGAATTGACAGGTGAGTTTGTTCCAGATTATATACATTAGTTTAAAATCAACAGATTCAGAGATATCTTATTGATATCTGAGGAAAAAAACATCTGCATGGATCCCTTCACAATTCAGTCACTGCAAATATGTAAATTTTCTTTTGGATTGATGCAATATTTTATTCTACATCTGTTTCCGATACCTATGCCAGACATTTATAAGCAGTTTCCTCAAAACTCTCTCGTCTGATATTAAACGATTATTTGACTATATATATAAAACGAACGACTATTTTTTTATTAACAGTTTATTATGGCGAATGTGGCAAGATCGCTAAAAGAGTCTGTGACACTACCTAAGATGACAGTCAGTGTATATAAAATATTACTGTTTTGCAATGATGTAGTTATGTATTTGAAAAAAAGGTCCATTAAAACTGTTAGCTAGCTAGAAATTATTAAAAATAATAAAATTCATACACAAAATACCCGCAGAATCAAATTAGGTACATACATAATTTTAATTCGCTCTCTACATCGAAATGTTGAAAACACTACACATAGAAACATAATTATTATTAGAATGAGACATAATCTTTACTTGTTGAAATATTTTTTCTGTTAACAAGAAAGAATATACGTACCTTAAATTATGCCAGTACATACTGAAAACTTAATGAATTTATCCACTCCCATAATATTAATAATAATAATTTGCCGTAGGTATATGCCATTTTCTCCAATGTATTTCGTATTTATTTCATGTGAGGATTGAATAATTGCATTTATACCGTGTTTACTTTTTAAATCAAATGTTCATTTCTATTACTACGTTTAAGTTTCTGAACATTAAATAGTAAAACGGTGTGCATAAATTGTGCGACTTGATACTACGGAATGACTTCCACGACGTGAAAATATCTACCTATTCAAAATGTCAGTTAATGTGCAATAAACTGTTTTTATTTTATTTTCAGACTTCTTGCACAGACACCCATTCTATGAGTATATAACAGAGTACAGAGCAAACCAGTTTAGTACAGCTTTCTTACACCACTTGATTTTAAACTCTATAGTAACTGTAATACAATCCCAGTAAGTCGGAACACCATCCAAACTTTTACAGCGTGGGCTTAAAAGTTAAGCGGGTGATACCACAAGTTAAACTTCAGATATAACTAGCTGAAGGAAAAGAATCGTCGCTCACACGAGTTTACCGATAAAAATTCAAGTAGATACATCGAGATATCCACGACAAATCTATTTAGTTGAGTTGTGCCTGCACATCGTACATTTTAGTAGTAATTTTGTGTTCGGCAGTAAAGATGAAAGGCCGTAGAAATCAAATTAATCGATCCGGAGGAAATTACAACAACAAGTGTTATTGCAGCGCTTTACGTTTACCCCAAGGAAAGACGTCATCGCACCAAAGCGGGGAGAATAAATGACTCAAATCCACCCCCACCAGTAAAAGCAGAGAGCCTGGGGCTTTGAGATCCTGAAAAACCGCGTTTCATTAGTCGAAGTTTGAAAACTAATGTAGATGTGGTGTAAAAAGGATTTTGTTCGTTTAGAAGTATTCTGTACTGTACAAATAGACATAAATGGAATAAGTAGGTATAAAATTCGGCGTAAGGTTGATTGGTTGGATTTTTGAGGGTTTATCTTGACGCTGATTAGTGGAAACATACATCTTCATCCAAATATACCAAGGCAGCTCTAAATCTATGAAAAAAACTGACAGATTAGTAAATATGCCCTTCGTTACAAATATGTAACATTATGTAAGAATATACGAAATATCTGAGACTGCAAACTAATGGTATATTGAAGTATCAGTCAAAAACACAATGATAATTTTTTTATAACTATAAATCATAAAAAAATAATGCAGACTATGTTGTCTTCAGTTTAATAGTAACATATATTTCCTATATTGGCAGTATATTTGATACATTACAWTTACAACGAAAGGTAGATTTATAACTKCCTGTAATACCACTAACTAATAGGAAAGAGTTGCATGCAATACAAGTACCATTACTTTTGCTGCAGTACTCTCGAAGTTGTTCAAGTATCAGGTAAAACAAACTGCTGTACTGCCCACTGGCGGTGGAAAGTCTAATCTAAGTGCAATTTAAGCCGGTAATCCTTCCTGCTGGCTGTTGCATTTATTAAGGAACTAAATGTATATTTCCAGAAAAATAATTAAGAGGGGCATTTACTTGGAGCGATCGGGCAGAAATGTAAACTGTGCAACCCGTATTACCAGCGGGACATAGGACGTAAGAGGGTAGCCGATAGGTTGAAATCACGCAAAGATCGTACGACCAACAGCCGGGCTAAACTAATATTCGGAAAATTGCTGACTGTAGGGTGTGCATAAAAAAGTAAGCATGATATTAGTAACTTACTATATTATACCAGGTTAATCAAAATATGGAATAACCCATTTATTTCTGTAAATATGAACTATATAACATTTCATTTTAACTGCATGTCGACTATGATTTCTGGAGGAACTTTTATAATAATTTTCCTTCCGCCTCCCCATTGCTTCGGCAGACAGTAAATTAATGTGAAAGAGCTTTTAACATTAAACTTGTCACGTGTACTTAGACATACAGTCTTAGAAATCCAGTCATATCGGAATAGATCGTATACCGCTCGATCATTCCCGACAGGTTTGTAGAAAGAAGAAATATGTAGCTACAACGTGGAGTTCGAATTTTTCGTTTATGTGCCTTAGTTTTCGAGAAATAGCTCGCCAAAAATATGCGTTTTTAAGCAAAATGTAACAACAAATATTTACATTACCGTACCAAATTCAGAAAAAAAAATCGAACTCTACGTTGTAGCTACATCTTTTATCATTGTCATGTCGAAATTTCACTTCGAAAAGGTTTCGAATAACTCTAGGTAAACGCCCCTCTTAATAAAAAAAGCAAACCTCTGCATTTGCGCAAATTCRAAACACACTGATTTTCTGCACAGTATTTTAATGTCATGATGCATTACCAGTATGAACCAGAGGCAAAATCACTGCGATAATATGTTAGGACGCAAAACGCCCGTATTAATAATTTTCTGGAAGGTCCGCGAACTGTGGTATATTTGTTAAGAGAGTTAATCTCACAGTTCAATAAAAAAGATCCTGAACTCAGTTAAAAAGTATTAATCTACTTAACGATACCGGCCTGTTTTCGCGTAACTCGAAAAATTGCATTAGGAAGTAGTGGCTAACGCCGTAACCCTAATACAGTTTTGACTGGTGTCATCCAATTTTCACTTGTTTGGTGCATTCAAGAAGGAGCTATGCGATAAGAAGTTAATTAACAACAATTTGAAGGAAAATATATTGACTAGATACAGATACAGAATACATACAATGCAAAAATACAAATATTGCGTATAATACAAAAATTGTAGTATTGTCTGATGAAGATTAAACACATCTAGGTATAAAAATATGAGCGTTTCTGGCACGGAATGCAATACACCTGATTTTTCGCATATTTGTATAGTCATCATTTTGACATGAACGTTAACACCAACTCTTAAAGTATTTAAGTTTCGTAAAGGAAAACAAAATGAACCCTGACTTCCGTATGATTCGTATAATTACCTCCTAAGAAAGGGCATTTCTTAATACCGGCATATTATTATCTTTTTTAACTGTAAATCCGATAAACCCAACTAAACTGGTTCTTCCAATGTCCACAATTCGCTGAAATGTTCGTGGTCGTATGTCCGCTTTCGGCATGCATAGTGCCTACCTATCCTGTTGCGGGTTCTAATTTTGGGCCTATGATCGTCTTACGGAGATTTGTTTTCTTGAGCTCGGTTWGTCAGTTTTTTACTCCCGAAATAATTAAAAGGATTGGCTTGAAATACCCCCGAAATGCTTTGATATCTTAAAAAATGGTTTTAGTACACTTTATGTTTTCTCTGTAAAAAATACATTTTTCTTGTAAAACTGCCTAATATATGATAATATTTTGAAAATATTGCCACGCATTGTTTTAATTACAGTATCCCGCAGTTTGTAACTTTAACAAATGTCGGATAGGTTGATCGTTTTGATTCCATATTACATAGTGCAATCAAGTTTTTCACCCAAAATTGTAGTGTTCCCATCTTAGTAGGTAGTAGTATATAACAAAACATTAAAACAACCAAAAAAGCAAAAACGAAATAAAATACATGTTACAGATGTTGACAACAATTTCATTATAAACGTAGATTACCCAAGAAACCTCACAAAGCAATACAAATGGAACCACGAAGTAATATAATGGAGCTATTTCAAAGAACGAAATTTTCTGTTTATCATGTGCTTTGACAATTGCAATCGGAACCCTAACACTGGCCGATAGCTATAAAGCTGCGGACTGCTTTTGGCCGAGTAATTTCATTTACTTCTGGGAAGCATCAATTTTTTTGAAATAGGATAAATTAGACTGATAATACGATTTTTTTCCGAAAAATTTGTTTAATCACAATAACCATTTTCAAGACTCAAATTTAATCAAACAACGAAGATTTTAAAACAAGTTTAATGTTATTAACGTATGCATGGATAATTACGTGCGGTTATTGAACTCTTAGAATTATATTCACATCTGACGAAAAATTCTAGCAATTTTTTGGATTAACTCGCACCAAATGGATAGAGCACCAGAACATAGTTATCTAAAAGTGACCAAAGATTTGTGTCAGAGGTTTGAAAATGTAGTTACATTACCCCCGCGATCCTTTTTTTTATACAGTCAAAAGTTATGTATAGGAAACACCTATTGACGGGAGTCAGCAGCTCTCAAACGCGTTTCATGATCTCATTGGAGAAGTCATGCGTGCTATACGTTATTAGACATGGAGTTGGAAGAAATCTGGTTGGCAATGGTCGCCATTTCGAATAATTGTTATAGGTTGCGCAGTGCTCTTAAAGAGGCTCTTATAGTTATGCTTATCTGGTTACCATTCATGAATCTTTCAACCGCGCTTTATGCCTGTCGTATCTCTTTATCTGTTCGGATTGGAATTTTAAAACTTTCTTCAGAGTTGTTTTTCCCAAAAAACACGACAAATGCCAGAATATTGCATTAAAAATTTAACATGTATATTTTTCGCGATCACGGTGAATGCAAAATAAATTCAATATATCACTATTATGTACTTAGCATTTCTCTTTGTAATAAATAAATAAAATAAATTATTATCTAATTAAGATAATAGATAACAGATAGTGTGCACCATCAACATTTTGTTATTAATAAGTCCATCAAAAACCAGCAGTTCATTGGTTATAAACATTTATTAAAATCACATTTATAATTATTAAGGAGCAACCAGATAAATAATCGGTACTTAATAGAAGCAATAGGCTTAAAACAAAGTGTACGAAATCACAGTTCTTCAAAATCACAGCCGTCTGGTATCAATAAGCAAGTGCTGTATTTTCGTGACACTATACTGTAATCTAACCATATTTTGAAATTACACATTTGGCGAATGCGCTGTATAATTTCATCCTTTCTAGAAGCAATGGCGTTCTAAATACAACAGTACTTAACAAAGCTTCCTTCGAGAGCGTGCATTTCTATACAAGAAATTCAGTTAATTCAAGGCTACCACACATTTAGCATTGGTTATCGAACACAACAAGAAGAAAACAACCAAAAAACTTCGCAAACAAGGCTATAAATTATACACGATAATCCCTAATTATTGTCAAAGCAGTATCAATCTGGTTTTTGCAAAGACCAGCATAGCGTGCAGTGAGTACTAACAATAATGGTATTTCGTCATACATGTTCCCCGTATGGCCATTTAGCTTTGTTTTTGCTCTAGAGCACGATTAGATAAGTATAATGATCAGGTACGACATACTTCACGTTTCGATAACCGGAGGCCATAACCAGGACATGGTGACTGTGGTCACTTTGGACCAGCGAAATTTTTAACAGTCAAGTTTTCCTGTATACTTCCACCAAAAACTATTCAATTTAACAACTTGTCAAGCTTTAATGTTTCAACGCTTAGCCACCCATGAACTACAAGATCGGTGGAGCTTTTTATCCGTTAGTGTACAAAACCTCGAAAGTGAATTATTAAATGCCGATAAAAACAGCTAACGGCAAAGCTTTAATCAGTTTTTGGAAACACGTAATGCTGCATGTGCACTACTAATCTCAAACGGATGACAAAAACACTAAGCACGCATTGCTTCCTCGGATCAATTTAAAGATGATTAATAAAAATAAACAAAACGTGAATTACGGCTATAGCCTTGTAATATTATTTTAGTTGCAATATTTGGGTGTTACGATTCTACATCCTTCATTAGAAGTAACAAAATCAATAAGCAGGCGGCAGTTTATGCGATGAACTGTGACCTATGTTAAAAATGTATTTATTCTAATTTCTTATGCGGCTAGCAAAACTGAACTTTTCAGTCAACAGGGTCTCGCAAGTGCTTTTCTGAAGCACAATTGTAGCGAATTATGCTGGGTTCAGTAATATCTTTGATTATTTACTTTAAATCAACACTAAATCAAACAATAGTACCGTACCAGCTATGCTTCAAAATTTTTCGTTTCAAGGCTAATGTTCAATTAAATATTTCTTAAAGAGAGAATTGATTCCAGGCAAAATTCGGCTATTTGCATTTGTTCTAGATGTTTTTTAACATGTTTGCAGGGGCAAGCCCCCTTGTCAGTATTCCATTATTTTTTGTCGATTTACAACTTCACGTTATGACTATATTTTGTACTGTTTTATGCAGGATAAAGCATTCGTAAAATGCCAAAGTGTAATATTAAATATTCTACCTACTTAAGTCATTATAGTATAGTATTGAATGTGCATATTGCAAAATCTACAGTGCATTTAAACTACTGTTATATTGTAACTATATTAATTGTTTTGTGTAGTCTTATATCCTATGTAATTGTTGTGTTCCCCCTTTACCTTTAATTACCTTTGGGGGTGTTTCTAAACAGTAGATTAAATAATTAAATAACGTTGGTAATCATAGTACATTCCTTTGGGAATCAAAGCTAAATGAATGTCACAAAAAAATGGAAAAACTCAATATTATGACTGTTGTGGTGCAATGCACACAATATCCGAGACAATATTACTACATATTTATAAAACATAATCCTCCACCGCGTCTGTCTATCTGCTCGCGATAAACTCAAAAACTACCGAACGGATTTTCATGCGATTTTCACCATTAGGTCGAGTGATTCATAAGGAAGGCTTCGGTATAAAATATAACGGTAATTGTGGGAAGTGTCGGAAAAAGTCAAACCCTATGGGAGCTTTCATCGAAAACGCTGCCTAATGCCTTTGAGATGTAACAAAACAATGCATGATGGGATATTCATCTTTTATAGATCTACAAAAAAGTCGGGGATGGCATACATTAACGCGCCCGAAAGTAAATTGAAGCGCGTTTTGTCACACCGAATCTTTCTAGTATAGCATACTCCTTTCCGCTGTTAATGAATCTCGAAAAAATACCAAATTTTAACACCCTCTATAATGGTTCTAGAGGAAAGATATTTAGTGAAACCAACAGTATTTTTACATTTTCCGTCGTTTATAAAAATTTTGGGATACTACCTGAAACACCTAGTATATACACATAATTTATTGTTGTCTGTCAGAATCTGCAACTTTTAACGCCATAAGTTCAGGTATTCAGATATGTGATGATAAGTGGTGTGCCTCAAGGTTGGCTTTTAGGATCTTTGCTTTTTATTATTTACACGATTAGGTAATAACTTAAATACGCTCTTATTCCGCATTATCGAATGGAACACATATTACTTACAGGTTATTTGTTTGTAAACGTTAAGTTAAATATTGATGCAGAATTGAAGGTATCTTTCGACCAAAGTAAGTTCCGTTATTTCGTGTAAAAAATTAAAGCTACTTATTGTCTTATTTCTATTTAATACAGCTTTATTATGCGTAATGATTTTTGTTGAGTACTACCTATAATTCCTTTGTTCACTATTGAAGCAAAGAAAAAATTTAATTTTAATTAGTACGCGTCTATTCACTGGAATTTTTTGCCCTTTCTAATTTCATTCCTTCTTTCCTAGCGATTGTATATTATTATTAAGTATAAGTATGTTAATTCGCAACAAATACCGAGTATTAAACAAAAACTCATTTAGTGTGTAAGAAAATTCATCTCGGGTCTCGTCCCCCTCAAAAACAACACTTTTGTTTCCAGGCGTCTGACGTTGCCCTCCGCGTTCTAAGATCGTCCATCCCTCTAGCCATGTTTAAAAGTCAAATAAGGAAACTACATAGTCGTATGAAAGACGGCATTCTTCACGTGTACAGACAAAACAAACATAAATAAAACATGCGGCGGTCCTGAATTAACGCTAACAAACAAGTGACTGCCGTTGCGTTTAGCCTATGCAGCGTCTTTGGTCAACGGAAAAGGGTAACGCACACGAAAAAGTTAATTGTTGTCTTCCGAGTCTGAAAACGTTGGTCGATTACAAAATTGATTCGCCGAGGATTGTTTTAGGTTTAATGGAATTTAGTATTTTCCTTAAAATGTCGCAATTATTGGATAATGTATGAAGCACTGTATATTGTTAATTAATTTGCAGACAATAATGCTTGAGCAAATTCTTCCACCTGTCTTAAATGTAGGATAAATAAAACTCCGAAAATCAACGTTGTGTGTAGCCTACAACAAACTCATTACACTGACATTTTATTATTTAGGGCTGGAAAATTATAAAATACGTCAGAAAATGCTTTCTCGTGTAGCAGTATAGCTCATTTTAAGCACGCTATTTATTTCTATTAAAAATATTTATGTAAATATGAGCTGTATATACAAGACCGGCTTCTGGAGATTTGAGAATTTGAATTAAATCTGTAGCGTGCTGAATGTACAAAAGAATGAGTTAGTTACCTATTTAATAAAATACTGAGTTTTAGCTTGACAAACAAAGCTGGTTAATTTTCAAACTAAGGTTTTTTTATTTTAGCCTGACATATACAATGCAATATAAAACTGCTAGTAAACGTTGTAATGTATCAGWGATCCTGCTTCTTAATATATCGCTTAGTGTAAAGCAAGGGCTTTGCACAAAAGGTAGGCATATGATCACGAAAAAACTACACCAGTATTGTATTAATTGCCGCTTCGGATACATCTTATTATTTCTTTGATTGCCTTCACCATTAGTGTTTTATACTGTAATGAGCGAATTGTTGCGGATTACCAATTATTAAACAAGTGTAGTCTCATTTGCACGTCTTGCCTTCATACACATTATTGTGTTCGATTGCACAATAATCTTAAAATTTGATATCGTCTGGGTATACTTACACTTAATAGTATTCTAAATTATTGAAGGTTAACGCATAATAACACGAAGATTATTAGCCTTTTATATTTAGCGCGAAAACGGGTTTAGAGGGCGCAATCTTTTTTATATTACTATACTTATATGTATTCTGCTACTTCATTTTGAATCGAATGTTACATGTGCACACTTCTGAATAAGAACAAGTTACGGATTGTACGCTAATGAGACTAAAAGATTATGCTTTTTGGGTACCTATGCCTATATTTTTGGCCGATTGTTACTAGTTAAGATTTACGTAGTTAACACAATAAAAAGAAAACTAAGGTGATTACTAAATGACTCAATAGCAAGTTTTTATTGTACGGGGTAAGGTCTGATCCCGATGTTACTGTATAATATAAAATGTTGTGATACCTAGTTGTTAAAATAGTTTAAAACCGAGGTTTCAACTATATGTTTATTCGTAAACAATGTACACGTCTATAATTAAAAGGTTATTTAAAACACGCGTGTTTGCTGGTATTTAATAGTATATTGTGTACATAACAGCAAGCAGCATACAGAAATCTTTAGCATTTCCCGAGGCTTTTCCTATGAGGTCCATATCTAGAATTTTTCCGCAAGTGGTTTATGAAACTAAAATAATTAAACCTCATTTGGATATGATTTATGAACTAACCTAACATAAAAAACACGATACATTTGTCAGAAAATGTTGCTATTTCTTAGAGATTTATTTAAAAATTAAATCTTCACCATTATGTGTAAATTAGTCAATAGTTATTATTATTAAATCGGCAAGCTGAAGTATACAGGCCAAAAAGATTTTAACAAAATATCATGTTAGGAATAAATTTTTAAGGAATAAGGTATTCCGGCACCATTATTTGTTTTCATTAATTCATATTGAAGTGGCTTTAAAACTTGGTATTTCTCGAACTTGCATAATAGATAAGACGGTTAAAATAATGCTGCAAGATATAGACAACTTGAACTTCTTATTATCATACCTGGCTCTAAAACTAACAAAGAAAGATCATTCCTCGTTAATCAGGCATACCTAAATATTTACAGCAAATATTTTGCG
Source organism: Rhyzopertha dominica (assembly GCA_025024175.1). Lineage (NCBI taxonomy): Eukaryota > Metazoa > Arthropoda > Insecta > Coleoptera > Bostrichidae > Rhyzopertha > Rhyzopertha dominica. The sequence continues at coordinate 16,981,749 of QCXZ01000053.1, read as the reverse complement.
ATAAAACAAACAAAAGTTTGTGATTTTTCTTTAAATATCCAGGAATAGGAATATGTATATAGATTTACAAAAATGCTTGTGTTAGGCGGGAACTATTAGAATTTGTCAAATCCGGCAAAATATACCGGCCAGAGCTTTCGTCGTTCTAATGCGACGATGTTTGTTAAGCCTGGTGGAACTGCTTTCTTGATTGTATTCTTTTTGGACATGAGGAGGGCAGCAGTAGCAGAACTGGCAAACACGATCTTTACTGTAAGGAACACAACAAAATAATCCTCCTTCGAATATTTAACCACAAACTGCTGCTAATATAAAATAAATCGATGGTGTTAAAATGAGATTTATACAGATTTGTGCAGATTTCTTTGGGATTTCTAAAGTTTTCATTGTCCATTCTGAAGATCTTTTAGGAAATTTCAACATTAGTTCTGCGAGCGGATTCTATAAACAAATGAAAAAAACAAAGTGAAAACTTTCGACTTTTCTGGCAACATGATGAAAGAACGCGCGTTTATCACTACTACCACCACCCCCATTTTTTACAATCTTATAGTCTACACTAATCGTGAGTGGAGTTTCACTCTTACGGAATCAGTAAACAGGCAATAAAGTTTATGGTTGAGTAAAGAAAACCGTCAGAGAAAAGAAGATGCTTAATTCAATATCTATTAGGTATAAAAAATAAAAAAGGAAAATTAAACTTTTTTTAACCCTTTGTATTTTTTGTTATTAACAAATCGGCTCCAGAAAAATAAATTCGTTGATAACTTTTTGCTCGCCTTCTATGAGCAATGCAAAGACGTCCGAATTTTGAGTAAAAAAATTACTTAAAGGTTAAATATGGGTCGGTATCTCTTGTTTTTGTTAAAGCTGATGTGCTAAAATTAACCCAGTAACCATAACAACACCTTAAATTGAGGTATGTGATTGGTTTAGATTTTAAAAACGGGGTTGATTTTAGATTAAAATAGAGAAGAGAAACCTGTCTTTAAACTTTTTATATAGTAAGCACATGACTACGGAAATAATATTTCCTAACAAAACGAAAGTTAAGTCAATTACACTTGGTTGCATAGTAATGACTACAATGCTTGTGGACGTTGACTTTCTTTCAGAAATTTCTTATGGCCTGTTAATATTTTTGAACCATTTACGAAAGGGGTCTGTATTGTAAAATATAACTTACAGAAAAATATGTGTACAAATAATAGGTACCATACGTATTTAAATGTATTGGCAATAATTTAGCGATCAATGCAGTATGATTAAAAAAGACTTCGCTAATATTAAACTGTTTGGTTTACAAAAGCCCAAACCCAGACCCTTTGTAATATAAGTACCTACAGTATTTTTGCACCACAAAAAAACTGTAAGAACAGAACAACCCCAATAGGTTTTAGTACCAAAATTATATCGTGTTGTAATATGAAATGTTTAAATATACCTACACGCAGTTATTAAAACAGTAAATAGACCAAATTGAACCTTGCCTAAGAATGAATTAATGGAATAACCGTCATTTGAAGTTGTCAATATTTACCGTTTCTTGGAATCGTCATGTAATTTTGAACCTAGACTTTTACGTCTGCAAATATTTATAATATATCTACATATTTACTTTTAATGAATCCAAGGAAAGATGCTTAGCACTCGGCTTAGCATAGGATATATGTTGTGGCGCCCGTTTCATGAATTAATCTATTTAAAAATTAAATAACGCCAGAAGTACTAAATAGACTTATTTGTTTAGAAAACCAATGACAAAGAGCTTTTATAGAAAAAGAAGGAAATTATAAAGTATACAGCTAAAATACTGCCTATATCATCCACCTTCTCATTGGACTAAAACAAAATTAACTTTAAAAAGCTGCAACCATATTAAATCTAGAAGAACAAGTCTGTTTTGATCACCATACTTTGAAGTACCTACGTATAGGTATTATCCTTAAGGACGCAGAACTTTTCAACACTTTTTTTTCAACACACATAAACGTTGGGTTTCGGTATCCGTCGCATAGGTACTGTACAGTGAAGGTTTAACAATCGCACTGTTTATCCACTTAAAAGAAAAATTAAAATACCAAATCGGAAACCTTATTTTATAAATAAGGTAGTAACTTAAGCAGTTACGTTTAGATCGGGTAGCTTAATAGGTAAGTACTAAAATATTACAAAACTCGGAAATTTTAATCAAACTGTGTATTCTTTCGGAAAACCTTTTACGAAAAACAACCAAATTACAGTATATAACTGACTTAAATTCATTTAATCGGTAGGTACATAAAAAGTTTGAGCGCAGCAAAAACTCTGGAGAAAGTACCAATTATTTCTGTATCAGATTCAAGCAATTCTGAATGGCAAGAACCCTCTGAACTAACCTGAATCGTCGAATTTATATCCTTGGACGCCGTACTGATAAAAAACACATTCCAGGGGTGCACTGTTCACAAATCCAAACAAAATACGGAAAACACAAGCAACAATACCGTAGTAACACCACTGCACTTCACATAATCTGCTTCTATCGCGGCTGGCGAATACACGGGAGGTCACAGCGGAATACGCGAGTTTTTTGCAGTTGATTCTGTTCGCGGCTCGACTCCGTACGCGTTAAAGCAAAAGTGCGTTTTTGTGTACACACTTTAAAAAATTGCGAGGCTTTACCAACGCGGTACCTCCTCCAAACGACGGTTCACAAACACTACCGCAGCGACCTCGTTCGTGGCGCACATCAGGCTCTGCCCCTTTCGGCGTTGCCAGTTTGACCTAGACGCAAACTTGTCCGGAAGTGAACTTTACGGGCAGCATTACTGCTATAAATCTTTCAGCAAAATGTATTTAAAATTTCTGCTAATTATCATTCTTCATTTCCTAGCTTACTCATTTTTGTATGTTAACCCATAAGAATATTAACGTTAACAGATATTATTGTAATTTAATTCTTTTACTCATGTTCATACTACAAACTACACTTCCTGCGCTTTAATAAAAACAGAATCTTTTCTAAAAATGACTGATTCTGGCTGTCAATTCTTGAAAATTTTGTAGTTTGTCTTTATTCATCTTACCTACTTTTTAAATAACCACAGAATAAACAATCCCATAGGTGAACTAACATGGCATTCGGTAAATCCTATTCAGTAATCTAGAATATGTTATTTAGATACACATGAATATTAACTGATTAACTCTGTAGCTCAGTGAAGCGCCGTCTTTTTAAAACACATTTAGTAAATCATCCAACTATAATAATTTAGACACTATGGATGGACACCATGCATGTGCGAACATATTATTGATGCGAACGTCATTGAGAATTCAGGCCTCTCAGTTTCAACACTTAAATTAAAATGAAACTATCTACTGATATTATTACTAGGTTAACTTAAACTTATTGCAGGATGCGTTGCAATCACAAGAAATATGATATTCAAAAAGCAGAGATTATCCATAATATCTTGTAGAATTTTCATAAAATCGAGTAAGAGTATTGTTAAGAATTGCATAAGATACTTGGTCGTTTAGTTCAAATGTTGATTTTTCACGAAAAAGTTGTTATTAATTGAAGAATACATAGGCAGAAAATATTTATTTAATATATTTTGTTATACATTTGATACTTCTAGAAATAAGAGACTGATAAAAGATGTAATAAATATTTATCTTGTTACATTAGAATAGTGGCACATGTAGATTCCTGATTGGTTAATTCAGTTATATTAGATACAAATTTAACTTGAGGCAAACCATTTTATTGTAAAAATCCAAACGATTCGGCCTGTATGTAGGCCTTCCTCGGTGGCTAAAAGTAACAATAATAGAAAATGCAGCTACAGGATCATACAAGAGTTCATACCTACCAAGTAAAAACAATTATTTATATTAAATTAATTGTATGACCTGTATTCAGAACATGTTTCACCATAACATAGTGATTATCATTGCCCTGTTTGATATAGTACATGTGTGGATTAATACGTTTCTTTAAATAATTTCAGTATATGTAAAAATCAAGTGAGCCATCATAAGATTTCCACGTAGGAATAACATTTGATTCTTTCAACTTGAAAGTATATGGATTTTATTTAACAAGCTCATTGTATAGCAGGAAAATAAATATCTTTATTTCAATTCAGCTTTGATCACTTTATGCATGAAAGTTCTTGAACGTTTTTTGACGTGAATAATTGTTCCACTTTTGTCGAATTTTCTTTATGCTGTTGCTTGCAATGATGCAATCCTCGCGCTGCACATATCGGTGATACCTCCCAATATTAAAAAAAAAAAAACACACAAGTACAATATCGTACAGGACAATGATAATCACCATGGTTTGATGAAAGATGTTCTGAATAGGTACGGGTACAGCTAATTTTAAAGAAACTAGTATTTTACAAAAAAGATCCATAAATATAGAAGGTTCCTTTTGTACTCACTTACACGGGTGTCTTTAACAATAACCTCAACAAACAAATAGACTTCCAACAGGACATAAGTTTTTACAGATTTCAGAAAATTTTCTTTTATACATTCGTATGATTGTGACAAGCCTGACCCAGCGCATGCAGTTTCGGCATCTACACTTATAACTTATATTTTTGGTGTTGAATTAACTTGTACTCAGTTTGGTTCCAACTTTATTTAAAGATGAAGATATTTTTACTTGGTATGTACTCTTGCTGTAACTGTACTTTTAATTATTGTTACGTTTATTCACTGAGGAAGGCCTACATACAAACAGAAATGTTTAAATTTTAATAATAGAATGGCTTGCCTCAAGTTGGTATTGTTTATTATAAGAGCCTATAGAAAGCTTGGTCTGAAACGATAGACATATTTCATGAACAAGATTACATCGAGACATACAATAAACAAATAAATATTGCAGAACTAATACAAATACATGCCACGGGTTAGACCGAAAGCTTTACACAATATTGTTTCTTAAGGCTGTGATTCTTGAGAGAAATAAAAGATCCATCGGAGATAACGATAGAAAGAGAACCACCTATTTTTTTCTAACAAACCAGCATCATTCAATAATTATTGTCCTGATATGTTTGAAAATACCGTTATTCGAAAGTTGGTGTTCGAGATTTTCCCGTAAGCTGCTTTTCTTTGTGCAAAGTGCAAACTAAGTAGTGGAATAACTAAATTCGTAAAGGTAAAAAATAATCTGGTAATACACCTTGTAATCAGAAATTATTTTCACAAAAATATTAAGTACTTATAACTGTTTGAAAAGCGCCTTAGAGTCTAGCCCATCTTTTGTCTTATAGATATAGAAACATTCGTTTATCCCAAAATATTCAGTACTTTGAGTGGTGTCGTGTTCGTAAAAATAGATAGTTCTTTTATTAGTATTAATTTGGTACGTCCTTTGCTCAACGTAATTGTCTTCTTCTTATGCACCAGATCTTTGAAAATATGCTGTGTTTGTAGCTGTACTCAAGAAACTTTTACGCTGTTTTTAAATAATTTTACATTAAATTTTTCAAAAGCGTAACAAAGAAAAGATACTCTTTAATATGAGCTTATAAGAAATTAGAAAAAAGGCAAGGAGTTCGATAAAGAAGGGCAGATATTTTAGCTATACCATTCAAAAGATGTGCAACGCAGATTAATAACGGGTAATTTGAATTTGTGTTCAACTTTTGATTTTAGATTCCTTGTAATGGCCTTGCGCAGCATTGCTGATGCAAGAAAGTCGTAGATAATATCGTATGATACAATATGTACCTACAATTCCTGTACACCAAGAAGATATTTGTGCATAAGTAATGATTGGATTTTCCAACAAAACGACTAGTTTTATCCATAGACTAGCTTGGTTTATAATAAGTCTATGCTCTCTGTTTTCATAATGATTTTGCAATTTTATATAATCTCACTTGATTTCTCTGAAGCTTTTGGCACCATAAATCGTGAACTATACTTTATGCAAGCTAAAACATTATCTACAAATTGAATAGCGAATGTGGTTAATAGATAAACTTTCTAATGGGACCCAGAGTATTAGGGTACCAGATATCGAATCAGTAGTTTCATGGGGTTCGATTTGTTTGGAATTTACACGTTTAACATTCTGCCGGCGCCAGTGATATACCAATGTCATATTACTGTATACTTAATAAACGATGATTTAGCAGTTTTGCTTTAAATCTCGACTTAACGTAAATTAATATTAATCGCAGTAAGCGCTGCTGTATTTGAGTTTCGAGAGTCACTATATTCATTTAATACCTATAAAGCCTGGAATATATATGATTAGATCGGAATGATAACCATTTGCTCAACAATTAAACTTCTGCGAACGTATATGAACAAATGTTTGACAACACTATAACGAATATGTATTTCAGGGTTAGGGTATTCCAATACTTCAGACCTTATTTAAATGCAGAATATTAGAACGTAAATAATTTAAGCTCCGGACATAGGTACTATAATACCTACAGAATAAAAAATTAAATGTCGCTCTGCTTGTTTAAATAATACCTACTTTGTCATATTTTATGAAAACTTACTTTACCCGTTTATCTTTTATAAACAAATGCAAACCATTCTAGTTAAATTCAAGGGACGTTTTATTCTTTTGTTTTTTTTCTGTCAAAGCATTGAGATTGATGACATTTCATATACCATAGTACAACGTGCAACTCTTAATCTTAAGGTATACTGACATGTAGTTTAAATCTAAATCTACTTCGGGATTTATGTAACAGAAAATTTTGCGGATAGGGCAGGATTGAAACCTGCCTATGAAGTTATTTATTACAGATACAAAAATCGATTCTTAGTTAAAATCTTATAATCAAACCTACAAATATCGGTAAAGCAATTACCATACACGCAGTTACATCTAAGGTAGCGACAACAAAATTTAATAGCTTTGGGCATGCATCGATGCTGCTTCGTGCCTTGAGGAAATGTGAAAAGTACTGGCAACGCTGGCATGTCGCTTCGGCGCTCTTCGGCAAAGCCGATTTGGCTTGGCCTGGAGATAGATTCAAAAAGGGATAAAAGGAATGACTAATCGTCGAGCGCGAAGGCATGGCTTACCTGGTGTTCGAAAGAGAAGAATGCGAAGCCCTAGGAAAGTCGGGAAACCTTCCAGATTGCCAATGATTTTTACAAGTTCAGACTTGCTAGCGGGTAGATATAGAATTAACTGTTACAGCGATAAAGCGCACAAAAGCTTCTGACGTAAAAAAGCGGTTTGCACTTTACAAGAATGTCGCTCGTGTTAATAGACTAATTACCCGTTAGCATAAATTTACTGTCTGTACACAAATATAAGGTCGCAGCCATGGCTACAAAAGTTTTATATGCTGTAACAATTCTTCAAAATAAAGTATTCGATTTTTGTCAAAATAATTTGAAACTGTTTTGTCTCCACATTGCAAAATATTGAATATCTTTGACCAAACGACTAACGATGCGTTCATCATTAGAAGATATACTAAAATTTTCTGTTTTTGCGTTTTGATCCTGGAATATATTGCTTTTCTTGCAAGCTTAGTATATATATTATTACAGTTTACACTGTATAATAGGAAGTGTACGTCAGCCAGGATTAAATGTTCAAATTGAAGACCTACTGGAGCTTGGCAATAAGAAATTGCGCAACAAATTTTGCTGTCATTCTTTATACACCTGAGTTTTTAAATGATGGCGGACTGGCGGAGCGTCGCGTCTTGTTTAAACCAGACATTGCGTTTTGGCATTTCTCGTCGATCTTTATCGGGAAGTAGGAGTAGAATATCAGGTATAATATTATCACGCATTAGGTTCAGTAAATATGTTGCATTTCCATTTATGAAGTATGGGTTTATAATGTGTTGCCCAATAATACCAGTCCCCAAATTTAGTTTCTGATGATAAATATTAAATAAAATAGAAGCCGGGTGTGGTTTTATTCTAATTAAAGCAAATTTTAAATTATTGCGGTAAGGGTTGTTGAAATATAATTTAATCTGAAGATACTGCGTCATTATCTAGTAACCAGTAACGCCAGTTATGTCCGTCTGTAAATCTATTAATTAAAAAATGGCTTAGTCAGTAATAAATGAAATGTAGTTTGCGAATTTGGTTTCTTATTGGTCATGACCATCATCAACGCACAAAACTACATTCTTCTCTCTTCATTTAGCTCATAGATAATGTGTACTTTGAAGAGTTTGTATATTTTTAATTTTCCAGTAACCGACGATTGACTAGTATTAATATCCAAAGCAAGTTGCATGGTTGACATAGATGAGTTATCCGTAACAATAAGTAATAAATTAATAGCTCAATCATGTGTAGCCGATTTCGGAGATCAGCCTGGACCCTGAGATATATTTTATATATCCAGTTTCTTTAAAAAATTCAACTTCCTTGGATCTTGTGGACTGGACAATAAGGTTTCTCTCCAAACGAACGTTATAATATTAATCACAAATATGTTGTCGATCTCCATAGCATCATTATTAGGATTTGTAGTTGTTCGGTTTCAATGAGCTTCATCATATTTGCAAAATAAAATGAAACTGATGTTATTATATTAAACTTCCTAACTTATTTAAAGGTACTTACTTCAAACGAATGACAAAAAAATAGAGGTCACTTTACCTTTTTGTAGAACTGTCATTAAATGACAGGAAACCAATACCTGCAAATCTTGTCGTTTATTTGAAAACACGATTATTTTACAAAAACTGTTTTGAGTGTTACATGTTTATTGGGAAAAAGTAAGTAATGAGCCATTAAGGTGGCTGTATACGTTTCCAAATAATTTCATTTAGGCTGTTTTTTCACTATTGACAAAATATACCTATTAGATATTGATATTTTTCATCGAATACTAGAAAGATAATTAAGTCATTTAGTACTAAAAAAAATTTGAAATTTAAAAGAAGTGAAATTTTCTTCAGTCGTCAAGCAAACGATGTTTGATTGACATGCACCAAATTGCCACAACATATTCTTCGATACTCAGTCCATCACTCCCTTAAAAGAATGTGGCTGCTTTATTTTAGTTTAAAAAAAACAATTTTAAAAATACATTAATTTCAAAATATCATAGTAATTAGAAAAATATTTTTTGGGAGATTTGTTTTAGGGTAATCTCATGCAGCTGTAGATCGATTCGTGCAAAAAATATACATTTTATATTTTACTTCCTAAAAATTGATGAATAACAGACGATTATGGAACTTCTCCGATGAGCTCAACAATACGAAATGCGCATCGCGAAATCCCGTTGGAGTATATGGAGGGAGAGGCAAATATTGAAATACTCTACCCACTATGTCTCAGACGTTGTCGTGAAGAAAAGATCAAGATATCTTGATGGACAAAGCAACCAATCGACGTTTTGTTTATTTTTATTCGAAGTAGTCGAAATAGGTAATTCTCGCTACATGTGGTCTTTCATCACTGCGTCTTCTCGCACTTGTTCGACCATCAAGTCTACCCACACACCTAGATTGGTCGGTAAAGACGACAGTATGCCATTCCAATGCTCGTTCTCCGCACCACTCCAATCGGTAAAGCCACTACTCAATGATGGTGAGCGGGATCATTATATCAGGACGGTATGAAAACAAGTCACAACTTTCTTCCTGTAAATTCATTTTTTTCAGCAGATGTGGGTACCTCAAAAACTGAAAGATTAAGTGATAATGTATACGAAAAGAGGAGATTTGCACGTTTTCCAAGTGCAACAGCTGATCTCTTGTTGCCACAATCAAAATGATTGCAACTGGAGAAATGGTTGTTGAATACATGCATAGAATGCCGTTCAAAAAATTGCACAGAGAAGTAGGCAAGCAAATGCTCGAAGTGTTATCAGTCAACTTATAATTTATAATCCATATGTCAAAAAATTGTTAGGAGGAGTAACGTTGGTTAAACCTGCCGGTACTTTATTATAATATAATTAACGAATGCAGTTCCAAAAATAGCACAAATCTTAGGTTTAGAAGATTGTTATCTGTAGATTCCAGCGAAAACTTGCAGATGCTGGATGTAGATTCCAGCATCTGCTATAGAATTCAGTCATCAGAAAGATTGTCAATTGTTTAACATGGAACACCAAACGGCAATAAACTGTTAGTATACTTGTTGCACGATTTCACGAAATGGGTAGTGTGAAGAATTACATTAAAAGATGGCACAAAATAATAGAAAATTTTATTAAAACCAGAAAAAAATCCGAACATATTCTTCTCTGTTGTTCCAGGAGAATACAGATGGTACAAAATGCTTGTGTTCGCTTAATATAGTATACGGGAGTAGTAGGGGAGATCATGTCACTCACAAACGCATTATGATTCCGTGGCTGAACATGTCGGGCAGAAGAAGGCTTCACTTTGTTTGTTTGTGTCATAGAATAATCTCAAACAAAACTCCACCCTACCTTTACAATAAAATCAAATTTCGGACGGACATACACAACATTAATATTAGCCGTAAAGATGTACTTTCGATTCCCGCATATAAACGTAGTTTCTTTAAACGTTCATTTTCTTACAACATCTGCTCAGTCCCATTACAGCTAAAGTCTAAGTCATCGAGTAAATTTGCTTACAAAGAATTATTATTATCTGTCCAACATGTGTAATCTTTACTTTTTTCTATTAGGTATTAATTAATACTTTATATACATTATACACTTACATTTTTCATTTTCAGTTAGTTTCATTGGTATCTTTAGTTCTCTTTTATCCGTTCATAATTTGGTTGAGTGGAAGAACAGGTGCTGCCCTTCTTTGGGCGGCTGTAAGATAACAAATTTGTTCATTTTTCATTTTTTTTGTCTTTCTGATATATTGGTACACTACGAATAAAGACAACTTATTATTATTATTATTATTATTATTATTATTATTATTATTATTATTATTATTATTATTATTATTATTATTATTATTATTATTATTATTATTATTATTATTCCTGCGTCGGAATGCAAGCAATGACGTACATAACTCAGCAGTGGGTAAATATTATGAAAAAGAAAAATTTTGATCTTATAAGATCCGATTGATTTATGAACTTCTGGAGGACGATCCTGATCACGTCTTACAATTTTGCGCGGTACTGATGGGAAGATGTGATGAAGACCTTAACTTTTTAAGAAACACCTATTGTTTTCCTACGAGCCAATGTTTTATTTAAGCGGCGTAGTCAATCGTCACAACTGTCACTAATGGGCACGAGAAAATCATACTGGTTTCATGAAGTACACACGCAATATCCTCAGAAGCATTATTTCTCCTTAGTTTTTTTTTATATAGCTTTGCGGWAWATGGGTATTTACAATTTATCAGGAATGATTGGAAACTTGCACTGGCTGTGATATTCCATGAGAAGGCATTTGGTTTCAGCAAGATGGTGCACCGGCACATTTTGGTGTAGCAGTATCTCGCTTTCTTGATGATGATTTCGCCCTTACATGGATAGGTCGCAGGGGAGTTGTAGAACGGTCTATAATTCTAAACTTTGTTAATGAGCCTGTTGCCCCCTTTTTTTATTGCAGAATATGAATCTACATGAAAAAAATAGACCACTGTTTTTTTTTTATTTTTCGCAAAGCCCTTAATTAATGGTTAAAAAAAGATTGTTTATGTTTACAGTTTGAATCTCTGACGTCAGCGCTCCCATGCGCGCTTAGTGAGGTGTAACTGTGTGATGTTGCCACGCCATTTTCTGATCCTGGCATTCCTGTCCGTCGAGATGAGGTTTCCCAGCAACGTTGCCATTTTATTCCAAACTGGCAATCGTAATTATGAATTATAAAAACCTACACGCGAATGGATGTGTTAAACGCGATTCGTTGTTAGTCGTTTTCACTGTAAATATTGATACGTAAAATATATTAAATTAAAATTATAACTTGCAGCGGATATATAGCAAACAGAATTCATTTTATGGCAGCCGAAGAATAAGTTCATATTTCAAGTGATATTAAAACTGGAACAACTATTTATTAAGTAGGTAAACTCGTTTAAACCTGAGTTACAGCATGTATAGCTGCCATTACATCATTTTATTCAAGTCGCAACCTTTAAATAGCAAAATCGCCTAATTTGCGTAAAATCGAACGATCTGGTCACAAGAGTTTCCATTCATGTAAAATTCGTCAGTTTTTGGTAAATTGTCCGAAGATCCCTTCACATAATCTTGCACAATCTAAGTTTGAACAACAACGTACCAAGTGAATAAAAACAAAACTTTAACGCGTCCCCTGTTCTCAAAGGAAAACATAAACAAAGGCACAGAACCACAGAACGCGTGTTCAATAGCGACAAAGGTGTCATGCATGCAACAGGGCATCCGGCGCATCGGCGCAATAGTGGAGTGCTTCTTCAGGAACGGTGACGTATCACGAAATATTTGAATTTGGCGGTAAACCTTTAAAGGTAAAAATAAGACACTAAAACATTACAAATATTTTTTCTATTGCCAACTTCTAACTCCATTAGGTCCTGGCAAAGACGCACATGTGTTATAATAACGATTTACTGTCAAGGGCAACAACCACATTCATTAAATGTGAGGATCAAATTCACATGTATGCCAAATAATATAATTATTCAATTCTTTAGATAATAAAAGCACGAATGACGGGTCTCTTAAAAATAAACGCTTGATAACGTCATAACTTCGTCATAGTAACAAACTGCTCCGTTTCAATAATTTATTTTCAAATCATAAGTCGCCTGTTTCAACGGTTTTTTTTTGTTTCTGCAAATAACCCTTATTTTGAACTGTATACGTTACCTTAATGAATAATGACACTCGGTATAAGATTGAAGAGTACATATAAACTTTAAGAGTAGTTAATCAGTTTATAGGGAATACGTCGGGAGGTAGTCAGTCAAAATAACATTGAAGCTCCTTCCTTTGTATACCCCAAAGTGTTTGTGACAATGTATTTTCACGACCATTATACGCTTGCCGGTTCTGTGATAGACACCCTGGTGTTAAAAATTCTTTGGCGGTTTAGCCAAGAAAATCGCCCTATACTCGGAAACGTACGTTTTAGAGTCATAAAACGCAATAAACCTGAAGTCATTTAGTTTTGCTCTCGTTTTATGATCTGTGAATGCTTTAAAATGTTATAAACGCCTTCGTGCCAGTGGCTGTGGTCCAGCTATAATAGGTATCGCAAATAATGAGATAGGTATTTACAGAAGTATTTACGGTATACCGCACTAAAGCCAGAGTGCCAGTGAACTTGGCAATTTCAGGGAAAAGTTCTGAAGTGAGCCAATCGCTTTACTTTGTGGTTATATTGGTTAATGCAGCGTATTATACCGTTATCCGAGGAACATCGGTTCTTCTAACTCGTTTGTGTGTTTTTTTTTGTTTTCTTTCGTTGTGTATGTTGGCGGACAAGTAAATATAGGCCTAAATACGTATCGCGCACTTTGAACGTTTTATTTGGTGTTAGTGCGTTTGCATACATTTTACATTTAATAAAATTGAGTTCACAATGGTAGAGCTCTTATTTGTAAAGGTTCCTGACATGCAAAATAAGCGATTTAGTTAAATTTATTCTAGGTGAAATATTATTAGGCGCAAAAGTCTGAAAAAACAAACAATTTTCTTCAATAACGGTTTTTACGAAATTTATTAGATTTAGTCTGGTAGCTTTAAGTACCTATCAGTACGCTCATTTGAAGTTACATTTTTAGTTATCGTTCCTTTAATTAAAATGGATAATGCTTACAAAAACGTTTAAGATTTTTAAATCGTTTACTTGAGATATTTGAAATACCCTTTGTGAGGAAGCCTGTTCTTTTATAAACCTTATTTGTCTCCCAGGGCACTTTAACTCCATCTGTGATAGTTTAGTCAGAAAATGTATATTGTTTTATTAGGATTAAAAATGTTAGTTTTTTGCGAGGCAAAAACTTCACTTTTAATCCATATGAAACATGCCATTTTTCTCCAAGCGAAATTATCCCTTTAACTATTAATTTGAACGAAATTATTCAAACCAGATTGGGAACAAAACAAAGTAGGTAAGCAGGATCAGAGAATAGGATATATCGACGTAGTCATGGACACTTGTCAAACATCGCCATATTGCCAATTGAGTTCATTTGTTGTTCGTGATCCAGTTTGTTGAAAACTCTGTAAAAACGGAATCTAACGAAGATTTCACTGTTTGTAAATATATATTAAAATTTGGAGTGTTCCAAAGAGGTTTCATTAAATCTGCTCCTAAAGAGAACTCGATAAATTTATGAATACGTCTACCAACGTTTTATGGATTTGTGCAAAGAAAAATATAGTTCTGTTGAATTCTGAGGATGTACTTATAGTGTATTTCTCAAACTTAGCAAATAAAATGAAGCCGTCAAAGCTTTGGTCACAATATTGAATGCTGCGGTCAACGTTGGATATAATGAACGGTATTGATATTAATGGATATTGATATTTTCAAGTATGTGCTTTTCTCAAAAGATAAAATGAATGATATTTACAGAAAAATTGCAAGTATTTACAAAGGAGGAAGTTGATCGCTTTTTAATAATGCACCTGACAATTTATATCTGATGATGAAAGTAAACGCTGTCAAAAAAAATTAAACAATCGATAATGTATATGTGATATCCGCCAGAATTATAAGAATTCGGAATACCACGTTTGAAAATTTTATAACTATTAATGAAAATATGTTGGTTCTTAAGAATAGCTCCGAGAATGAGGGTATCATCAGTTCAGGTGGTTTATTTAATTTTAATACCTACTTGTTCATTCTGTGTCACAATAATAATTATTGTAAATATTGTTGAATGAACTTTTTCAAATCACCGAGTTAAAAATTTAAATAAACACTTAATCGTAGGATTAAAAGTGACAATTCTAAATTTAAAAGTGACTACTTTTGAGGTAAAGAGCATTTTTTTCAAATACTAATGTAAATACCAGCGTTAGAGGCTTCTGGCAATAAAAAAAATGTCATACTTTTGTACCGCTTGGGGTAAAAACGTTTTTGTTACTCATACGACGTGATCTTTATCACTTAATTAAAATTGTCTGACTATTAGGTGTACCTTGATTTGGGCAGTTTATTGTTGGCGACACTTTTGTTTTGTTCGGGTAGCTATTGTTTATTGTTTTCTTAGATGAATATTAAGTAAATCATTCATTAATAGCCGTTTTTTAGCACATTATTCTCTTCATTTATGAAGAAAAGGCGCTATTGTTCGCACTTTGTCTGATGTCTGTCACGCTAATTGCGTGAGAACGGCTCAAAGGAGAAAGTTCGTTGACGGCTCGTTGGATTTGCATTTGGGCCCAACGATGTGCAAGATGCAATTGCAGATAAACTCCGTTTATCATTTCACTTTTTATAAGAAATTTATCGTCTATACTGAAAATGAAATTAAATACTTTAAATACGCGTATGCTTATGCTTTTAGTATTTCGATTTTGCAAGAAGAAAGTTGCTATGCACAAATGGAGAACCGTGAAATAATTTCGAGCATTTCTGTAGATATATGTATTTGTTTCAGTATGTGCTAATATCTTATGAATAAATTTTGTAACAAATTTTTGTATGTGAATATGTTTTTGCATAAAAACTGATAACGAGTTGAATAATAGAAGTAAAAAAGATTAAGTTCAACCGTATTTAATTATTACAAATAAAATATCACAAAAATATAAAACATCATGTATAAACTAATTCTTTAAGAAAAGGGCATTCTTAAGTTTTATAGCATGATTGCTATGGCGCACATTTGTGATCTTATTTCGCCGTATAGAACATAATTACAAAGATTCAAATCTTAAGATGGTTTTGGGCTAATGGATAAGCTGTCATCATCAAACACTCCTTGAAAAGCATGTACAACATGCTTGCTCGTAATTGCAATAGAAAATCGTCTAAAGGGTCCGTTAAAGAATTCTGTAAAAAGAGTTATACCCTTCTCCATTTAATCTGATGAGAAAAATCTTGGGACTAATAAAAAACTATGTATGATTCGCATCCAAACATTAATTCTAAATTGGCACAAACAGTGTTTAGTTAGTGTTGAATATGGATTATTTTTCGGATACACGAGACTGTTCTTCATATTGATGGCGACGCTTCCAATCAAATAGGTCTTGTCGATAATTAAACAGCATATATAAGTGATGAGGATGCAACTACTGCAACTCGGTGTACACTATTTCCAGAAACTCCTAAAACAATGTTCTTTGTGCTCAAAGTTGGCTGATCTGCCAATCTGTCTAGTTTGTCTCCTTAACACTGATTACTTATTACTTGATTACATATTATTACCAAACTTCCTGTATGGCGTAGCGCTCGCTCCACGCTAGAGAATATTTGGTGGTTGCGAACTTTACTGCCTGGATTCCTTTCCCGGCAGTGGCGGCTCGTCACCCATTGCAAGGATGAGGCTCACTGGTCAACTCGACCCTGGTAGTAAATTTTACGACGTAAGGTGTTAAAGTGGATATGTTTGTTTTATCTGAATATTTATTTTTAAACAGATTATAAATCCTATTGATGAAATTTCTGCAGTAGCCATTCACCTGTCTGTTGAAAATATTTTTTGAAGTTCTTTTTCAATATTTTCGTTCTGAGAGAGGTACTTTAAAAAGCCTCTGAAATAAGCTGGTAAACACCACTCTTTATATCTATAGTCACTGTTTGATGTCTTGTGGATAACATTATCTGTATTGGTACTTTTGCGATAAATATTGAATTCGAACCTGTCATTAAATAACTTTAAATCCAAGAACAGTATACTTCTTTCATTTTGCAATAATTGTTTAACCGAATATTCACTTGGATGCATACCTCGATTACCAGTAATTCGAAAAGTAATAGATCTATTACTATAATAATACCACTGGTACCCTGCATAAAACTTAAACTAAAATAACGGTATAGTGACTGTGCTAGCAGAGACTATGTTAAAATAGAAAACATATTATATATTTTCTGAGCCTCGGTGATCACTTGAACAGGCTGTTAACATCTGTCTTCGCGCCATATCTGCGCGAACTCCCAATTGGCTAGTGGCCGTGTAAACCTAGGCTAGAATTTTTGAGCTTCATGGGTAGACAGAGCATATGTGTGCTCGTGTCGTCAACTTCAGCATATCTGTTTGTAACAACATAGGTTGAAAAAATATATTAACAATACAACAAAAAATAAACTATAATCGGGAATAAACCACAAGAAGAAAACAAAAATACATCGCTGATCGGCAAGCTTAATGGGGTCGTCCCATAATTTTTATTTATTTTACATTTAAAATGTACAATAAAATTGAAGCACAAAGACATGTGTTTGCGATTTTTTCCGATTATTGTTTGCCGAGAAAAAAAATGTGAAAGTATGGATTTTCAATGTCCGTTTGAAATGTCTCGATAAGAAGATGACGCAAAAGGTTATCATGCTGACGCAAGCGAGAAACACCAATAATGCACCTTTTGCCAGTCGACTCAGATGGTCGGTATTTTATGAAGCCCAGTAGTTCCATCGCCAAAGCTACGTCGTGGCAGTACATGCCCGATCTCTGCTTATGTCGGTCAGTCTGATTTTGTTAGATTTGTGTTTGTGCAAGTATTCGAGTACGACAGATTTCCAGTAAGCCTAATACCAGACTCGGGCAAGGTCAGACACAGGCTTCTCCGGGGTTCCCGGCTGACCTTCTTCCCTAGACAGCAAGTAACCTAAAAAAAGAAAAATGTTATTAATAACGAAATATTTTATTAAATATACATTACAACAATACAATATATTCAAATGCTCCTGGGATCAGTATGGTTGATTTTCACCCAGGATGACACCACAAAATGAAATCACATAAAACCATATCAATAGAAGGAATAATCCCCAACACAAAAAAGCACAAGCGTTGCATTACATGACAATTACTCTCCTTGTAACTGTGCAGAGTGCAAAATAATTTTTTTATTAATTTTTTTAATAACCTTTTTTTTTGCCTGTGTATCGATTATCTTCAAATTTGGAACACTATTTCGTATACAATTGTGCATTTAGCTTCAATGGACAGACAGAGCATAGGTGTGCTTGTGTCGTCAACTTCAGCACATCTGTTTGTAACAACATAGGTTGAAAAAATATATTAACAATACAACAAAAAATAAACTATAATCCGGAATAAATCACAAGAAGGAAACAAAAATACATCGCTGATAGGTTAGCAGAATGAGGTCGTCCCATAATTTTTATTTATTTTACATTTAAAATGTACAATAAAATAGAAGTAAAAAGACATGCGTTTTTCCGATTCTTGTTTGCCGAGAAAAAAATGTGAAAGTATGAATTTTCAATATGCGTTTAAAATGCCTCGATATTCTGCCACGGAGATGACACAAAAGGTTCTTATGCTGACGCAAGCGAGTGTTCTAGCGGCATTGCCAGTAATATTTGTTTACATTCTTTTCAGCTGCGTCGCGTTGCCAATGTGGGCAATATTTCGTGAAGCCGTGAGCAACATACTCGTAAACTGACATTGTGACATTGCTAAGTATATTTTTGATATGGGATATCCATGAGTCAACTTAAGGCGTATTTGTGAAAACAACTTAACCCTTCAGACAGTTAATTCTGTAATGAATAGTTCAATATAATAAATGCATTCGCTGGCCTTTTGCTGCAACACGAAAGCACTTTAATCATCGGACCTGCTTTTGAACTGTTTTTATCATTAGTAATTAAACGACGCGACGGCGACGCTTGATAATGTTTAAAGTTTGTATACTTACATATGCCAACGATATAATAAATTTGGAACTGTCAGGACTGGCTCTGGCTGTGGTTAGGAAAAAACGGTAAAGCACCACTGACAACATCGCACGTGCTGCATGTGTCGCATGTGCAATTTAATAACTAGCGTTGTTCAGAATCGAGTACTTTAAAGAATCGTGTACCTTGTTCTCGAATACTTTTCAGAATCGAATACTTATCCGAGTACCGGGTAGTAGAGTTGCAGGGACATAGTCACTTGTTACAGGCCGACGCGGCAACGTGATATATAGAGCAGAAATGGACAATTATTATTACTATTTTATGTGAATATGTCTCGTCAAAGGTTATATTGAAAGACGGGATTGGACCACAAACCGTAATGTAAAATCCTGCTCATATGCACATCGTTTACTTTAAAGCGAAAATTCATGAGTCGGCAACCAGGATCACGCGCGTCGGCGATTGTAGCACGCGATATTCAACATGAAAATACGAGAAGCGAATCGAAAACCGCATTTGGTCTCGAAAACCGTCTAAGTCCTGTTCCCTTAGACGCCGCGATCAGAAATTGCGGTATGCTGTACTCGGTGCCAGTACTCGGTTCAGAATATCGCATTGTCTCACATCATTACATCATCCGAGTACCGAAGTATTCGAGTACACGTGTTTTCGAAAACAACGAGTACTTCTCAGAATCGAATACTATTCGATTCTTGTACTCGAATACTCGCATCACTATTAATAACCCTAACCTAACTCTAGCCACGCGTTTTTGTTTACATAGTTTCGTCAAATTTTCGAGTTTCGTATTGACGGAAACTTGGAATCTTTTACGTAGTTAATGAAGTATAAAAATCATATTGCATAAACAATATAAATATTTTTTAACTAAACTACAATATATACATGTAGGTATACAAGGCTTTATAAAAAGTGGTTGAAACCTCTCAAATAAACGATTTAAAAATCCTTAGCGTTATTGCGTAAATAAGTGTCAACTTTTTAATTAAAAGAACGCCACTGATAACTAAAACAGTAAGTCAAAAATAGCGCAATAATAGTAATAATAGCGTAATAGTAATAATTTTGGTCCAAGAACTAAACGAAGATGATCCTGACTGCAGGCTATAATTTTGCGAAACCATGTTTCAACCTCTTACTGATGAAGAATTTTTACGCAATGTTGTATTGTCTGACGAGACTTCTTTTTATGTGGACGATACAGCAAACCAGCAAAACTATGTATATTGGTCTTCTGAAATCCACACTGAAAATGGAAATAAAAAAGATAGCGTTTGGGCCGTCAGTGTAGATAACGAAAACTTGCGAATGAAGGATGGATTTCAAGGGGACGAACAAGCTAGAGATTTGGCAAGACGAAGCGACACCTCTTACTGCGGGGATCGTTCGCCAACTCTCCAAGTATTTACTAACCAATGGACTGGTCGTAGAGGAACTACAAAGTGCCTTCATCTATTATTATGTATTGTTGTAGCAAATGTATTTATTTTTGTAGATTTGTACGGATGATATAACCTTAGAAGCCGTTTTGATAATAGAAGAAATGCACAAGCAGACATCAGTTCCTCTTCGGCATCATACTGTACTCGATGATGTATTCACTGTACACACCGGTTGCCGAGAACAACTTTTGTGCAAGTCCTAGTTTCTTTTCTAAAATACCCGCCAATTTCCATAAATTAATTTTTAATCTTGTCGACCATAAGGCTGTTGCTTAACTACGATTAATGGCAGATCGTAAAATTTAATTGCCAATATCTGTGCCTCTGCTGTTTACCTGAAGCGGGCTAACTGCTTCTCTATCTAACAAGTCAGTTTGCCCAACAGAAGATGGGCACGTCATTTTAGCGCTCTCGCGAATCGTGGATTTCTATCGCTCGGCAGAATCTGTTTAGTACAGAAGCTGTTGGAGTAGGAGGATGAGTATACCAAATTAATTTGTTTTATATGAAATTTAGATAAACAGGTATTTTTAACAATATTTGTATTAGAATGCATTTCTGTGTTAGAAAGAAAAATATTGGTACGTTTAGCCATCAGCGGCACAGGGTTCTAGTTAGAGCAGAAGTATTGCTTAAATTTTTGTGCTAATATTATTAAAAATCTGTACATTACTAGCTGTTGTCCATGTCAACAGTATAGGTACTTTTACCGGGTGATGAAACGTTGAAGTCTTAAACGTTGTTTCTCCAAGGTGATAACATCAAAACCCACTATTTTGAGTATTTTAATAATGCGAAATAACGCAATAAAGAAGGAATTGATAAAGAAAATGCATGCATGTACTTGCTGCATTTTGTCAGCTCAGCTATTTAAAGATAAAGAGAATTTGAATTAACGTTTCAGTAAAATTTTCCCGTGCTAAAATAAAATAAATAACGTAGTGGCAAAAATCAATCATATTTCTTTATTATTTTTGGTATTTTAAACGGCATATATTGTTATTGACGAAAACCGAAAGACCAGATATTATATCCTAGATTTGTTACAGTAGAGCAACCACCATAAAAGCCATCTTGTTCTAATAATTCTTCAGTGATTATTGTTTCAAACACATTGAGCCATCTCATTTCGAAATTCACATTTAAAAGTGGTCTAAATTTTAGACAGCACACACTTCAGAAGCAACTGAGGTATACCATTTGGACCATATTTTCCGTAAATATCCGATCTCTCCATGATCTTTAACGTTGTGGTGCGTCATTTTATAACCTATTAGGCACTCCAACGACCTGTCATAACGAAATCCAATATGGCCGTTGAGGGCAACCATATATTTTAATGTCATTATAGCAAACAGCCTTATGATTGAAAAATGCCACGCTATGTGTTTTTGTGAAGTTGTGAGTTCTTTTTGTTCTTTTTTAAAAGATATTATTAGTGTTTTTTAAACGAAAATGCCTGTTATGTGCCTTGTGCTTGACTTGGGAGTCAGTCACAGAGATGACGTATGGATCGCTGCAATTAAGAGAGCAGAGCTGTGCTGTTCGTGAACGAACGAACGATGTGTACTATTCAGTTGCGCTACATTGAATGATCTAGTTCGTCAGAATAAAATAAACCAGTCTATTTTGAACACTGGGAGAGACTTGTATGATACTGAACTGAAACAGCTATGCAGTTCGGATTGAACAATTGAGCAACTGCCAGCGAACATTGGGAAGGAAGAACGACCGAATATGTATCTTTTCGTGAACGGACGCGCGAATCACGATGTGCGGCCGGCTGAATTACCAKGTCTTCGCAATGTCTAACGTACAAKKGCGTCGCAGTCTCCGTTTAGCATTTTACTTCCACATCCAACAGATGGGAAATATTGTATCGAAAAAAATTTCCAAAAATTTTTATTTGCTCATTCGCTTTAAAGTGGTCGAAAACGCAAAAAACAAAATTTGAGCAAAAAAATTTCTTGTCTCTCTGTGTGTGTGTCTGTGGTTTTGTTTGTATACACGATAACTTTTGAAAGACTTAATATATGAACTTGAAATTTCGCAAACGTATAAATCTTAACTACCCA
Source organism: Rhyzopertha dominica (assembly GCA_025024175.1). Lineage (NCBI taxonomy): Eukaryota > Metazoa > Arthropoda > Insecta > Coleoptera > Bostrichidae > Rhyzopertha > Rhyzopertha dominica. The sequence continues at coordinate 16,959,478 of QCXZ01000053.1, read as the reverse complement.
AAGCGACCTATTGTTTGTAAGGTAAGTAAGGTATCGGTAAGGGGGCGAAATTGGGGGGTAACTACCCTTTTTGCAAATTTTTATTTTTTGATTTTTTTTCGTTTTAGTATGTGATAAGTAGTATAACTGAGAGTATTATTTGAACTTACAAATTTTCGGTGCAGCAAACTGTTTAGAAGATATTAGGAAAGCGTCCATTAAAGAAAACGGTTTTTCCCTCGCTTTTTCCTAAATATCTCCGAACATATTTAATATATTCAAGAAATGAAAATATCAGATAGGAAATAAAATTTCTCACAAAAGAAGTCTTACAAAATTTTTTCAAAATTTTGACATTTTCGAAATATTTCCAAAAAACCTATTCTGGACCCTGCTCGTACGCTTTTTTTTTTTAAATTTGGTTGTTATGTACAAAATCAAATTTCTGCACAGAAAGCACTCGTGTAATTTTTTGGTTAAGTTAATAATTTTCTAGTTATTTGGGAAAAAACGATTTTAAAATTTATATATTTTTGCTAATATCACGAGGACTGTTTGTCAAAAAATCCTCAGAACATGATTACTAAACGTATAGTATAAGAAATAAAAACGTAAATGTCATTTTGACAATTGGATGTGGAAGTATTGATTCAATTTGCAGCGGTTTTTTGTCTTTGTTTAATTCTTGGTGTTACTTTTTTTAGTTATTGTTTATTATTTCACAATTAACATGATTATACTTTTATGCAACTAAACTGGGATCTGAGAAAATATTCATAATTTTAAATACTATAAAATATTGACGTTTTGGGAATGTAAATTGTACTTGCTTATGTGATCGTTCCTTCATGTTAAGGAAACAAATTATAGTATAGTTCTCCATATCTTCTAAGGTTATATTGCAGTAAAATATTTACCACTTCAGGTATTTTTGGAGAATACCGGCAAATTGGTCATAAATTAGTCGCAGGTACACTCAATAGGCATTGCTTCAGTACAGGGGTTACACTTGAATAAGGGTTAAGCGTTTTATTATAGTCTGCTTAAATCCTCATAAACAGAAAACGAATATGTGTATCGAATCTAAATTAAATTATTTGGAAATTTTAGAGATTTATAAAATTATTAACGAACAAAATTTTACTATTCTAAATGATTTTTGTAATTTCAATTGTCCTATTCTAAATTCTTTGTTTGATCTAAATTAATGTTTCGTTTGAGTTACTGGCATGTGGGTTGCATTTCAGTTTGTAGTCAAGTTTGCTTGTTTCTGATTTTTGACTTTGTCAAACTGTTAGTTTTCTTTTAATGTTTGTACTGACGATGGCTAGCATGTAGCCGAAAGCGCTTTACAACTGAAAAATAAAGTGGAAGTTCACATTAAGAATATTTTCTTTTGAAGAATTAATTAATTACTCCACTTCGAGAAGATGGATCAGTTTTCAATTATCAAAAAAATTATTTTTTTTGTTGTTGTACGTATCGTACAATGCATAAATGTATTAGAAATTTGACTTGAAAGAATGCATTGGTATAAGTCAACTCTGCAAATAGTTCATAGCAGCAAAATCAGGCTTTTGGATAGTATTTGCAATGTATTTATATTTTATTGAATTGCATATTAATAGGTAGCATCTAATCCATAAAACAGCTGTGGCAGCTTATAAATTCGAAAAAATGGATCGTATTTTTAGTATTAAAAATGTGAATATTTAAAGGGACCGCCAAAACGCGAACATATTGGCCGTGACGTCAGGTGTTTTGTAAATGGACGCTTGTTTACATCTGGGGTCAGCGCGTCACGCGTCAGCCTCAGCCCGTCAATTTATCAGTTTGTTGTTTGCGTTCATTTTGTGACAAGCAAATTACAATACGTCAAGAAAAAGTAAAATAATACGTATGAGTTATGACTTCTGAAGTCATGTTCATTGTTATGGAATTTGTGTACATCGACGAGCGGTTCAACGCGGCGGAGATGAACGTAAAAGCAAAAGCGTAAGTGAACTTTTCATCAAATTAACATAGCATTGATAATTTGGTCACAGTGGGTTGTTCGAAACATACTATTTGTAAACATAAAAATTTAAGAATCAAAAGTGTACCCTAAACTTGACATTATTTTAGAGGTCAGAATAAATATAAATTGCCATTTATTTTCGGGGCTCTTGCGGCTCGGCTCCGGTCTGGCTAACAGTCGAATATATAGGGAACAACGTCATTCTTTATTATAACATTTCCGTCTATCAACTTAAAACGCATATAGTTTTTCATATCCACTTCAAGCTATAACAAAATGCAAACTGAATGGTAAATATTTATAACCCCGAAAAGAATAATAAAACTTACAGTATGAATGCTCTTCACAACAGAAAAACAAACTTTGCGATTTCGGCATATCACGTCTACCGGCCTTAAACAACTTTTTCATACGTTGATAATCTCGAGGAACGGTTACAAAAATTTTGTTAGCTGTACTGACTGAAGTACTTTTATAACCATGTACAAAACAACACTTGTTTTGTTTTCCATACATAAAATATGCTTGTGAAACTACACATATCACTTTTTGGTGCGATCTCTTACACCGTCCTTTCAATAAATACCACACAAAAGCTTTTCCAATACAAGAATGATACTACAGCATTAAACAGCACGCTCTTCGGTAATATTTACGTGACACTTGACGTCACGAGTTGAATAACCTTGGATAGAAGCGTTTTGGCGGTGACTCCTAAGATTCGAGTTTCAGATCTGAAATTCTCTACCTACAAATATTTTTTTTGTTTTTTTTTAACATGGCGTACGATATATATGTACTTCAAGATTCATTTTACGTAATTTTAAAAAAAAGTGATAATACCCAATTGTGGAGATAGCTCATTACTATTTACTACTAAGAGAAATCGAATGATTTGCCATTAACGAAGTAATCCTTTTTTTTGAAGTAGGAGGTACTTGTAATTAAAGACTTTAGACTCTCACTGGGGAATACCGGTCACGGACATATGTAAGAGTTGGTCTTTACCGATTCAAGCAACCTACTAGCTTAAATAAACTATTGATGGAAATGCAAAACAAGACGAATGTGAAGTAAACGCCAGATTTGTAGTAGTTGAACACGCTTTTGTGAACTTTTGGTTAGGACTGCTTCTAACAATACAGAACATATTATACTTGCAGAAGAGTTGCATATTCGTTTTCTTGCTTCTGCCGAGTATGCCAAGAAACCTTAACCTTTATTGATGTAAATTCAAACTGTGTTCCATAAGAAGCCTTATAAAAACATACTGAATATTGTATTATATGGTATATAGTATTATAGTAAACGAAAACCCATGAACAACCTTTATTAGGCGTTTATTGGCAATCATTATTTAAATTATGTAATTTGTAGGTATAGATCTTGCTCGTCTTGTTTATTGGTCTCGCTCGCTACACTCGCGCTTGGTCTGCACGGTGTACAATAATGTTCCAATTTACTGAGGTTATGTTTACGTCCAAAGAATTATAACACAATAACTAACAACAACGGGGAATGGACATTGGGATGATAGTCAAACAAACATTTCAGCTGACGTTTCGGTGTACTTAAACCTTTTTTAAAGCTACAAACAAAGGAACAAAACATATAATGAAACACGTGCAAAAGTTACAAAGTAAAATCCCTACCTTCATGTTGTGCGTAACACAACAAGCAACACATTCAAAACTAGAAATCTGTTTGTAACAGGGATGATGAAGTAATGTCGAAAACATATACAAAACAAATTTACAAAATAAGATGGTGACCTACCTTCAGCCAATAGCTAATGTCAACCCGGCTGGCTGCCAATAAACAACTGCAGCCAATCCATAAAACTTGAAACTCCCACAACACCAAATACAAAACAAAAATAAAAAAAATTCAAGAAAACTAATTCATTAACTTAATCTCACGTATCAGAAGATTATAGATTTGACTCAAATTTTCTGTGTCAATTCTGAAATTTACCATCCTATTTAGATTAATGTATATAATTTCACTGACCTTCCTCTTACTCAAATTTGGTTCACTGCCTAGAGTGCTGTAATCTTCAAAATTAAAATTGTGCCCCTGATCAAAATGGTGAATAGCTAAAGCTGTCTTATATTTTTTATTAGAATTAGTGATATTACAATCATACCTATGTTGGTTGATTCTATTTGTTACGTATTGTTTCGTTTGACCAATATAGCATTTTTCAGTTATAACGGCCCACACAGCACATGATAGCCTATGGATATCTATCAGATAACCACATGATCCATATCATATCTCATCTATGTGATACATCCATTAGATGTGAAATAGATATTCATCAATCACATATGCCAAATAATCCAAATTGTCATTATTTTGTAAGATGTACGTAACATGATATACCTAACTACTTTACAATACCAAACATTTGTATTTTAAAGAATAATAAAATCATGGTGATGTCTACTCCGTTTGATAATGGATATCTAATGGATATATAAACGTTCTATAAGCTAAACAATCCTGGCAAAATCTATTTATATAAATTATTGTACCCTAATCATTTATTGTTATTCTTTAATACTATATGAAGAATTAGTTTATCCCTAAGTTTGTGTAGGCATAATATAATAAATGTAATCCACTTAGTCGGTGTTGCCACGTGTGGGAAAGCTGATAAGCATATACAAAAGCTGTGTCAGAAAAGCAATCATTATACAATTACTTTTTCGTATGACAAGTGCTGAATTCGTATATAAATTTCATCTTTAAACTATAATGCCATTTTATTTAACATTATCTACTATTATTTACACTTAAAGCAATACAAGTTCACTACCGAGATACTAGTAATACTAATATCGAGTGTGAATTTTCCATTGAACGTTGCTGATAATGAAACAGAAGTTGAGAGACCAATAATTAATGAATATCAAATTACTAAATAAAATCCCATGCTTTACGAAGTKCAATAACAATTGTTAACCATTTAAACGTGTAAAGGACAACACTTTTGCCATGAGGGTAGCAATTTATTATTAGATTTAATGAATAATTCTATCCTGTAATTTTGAACAACCATTTATTATTTAAAAGTTGAAAACTTGAAAACTGATTTGGTTTACGTGGATTGACTAAATTATTTCATTGGAAATCCATCAGCTACAAGAAAATTAGCATTCAAATAAGAATTTATAATGTAACAACTGAATTTGCAAGAATAATTTAGAATTGTAAAATTTTGTCTATTGTACTGTTTGTTTAAACCATATTAAATGATTAGCTAACAAAGAAATTCATGTAACATGCCCGTATTTTTATCTTATCAATTTATCTTTTGCAGGACTGATCATCAAAGTTAGTGGTTTCAATGACCTACATATACATATAAGTGCAATGTTCTTTTTTTAAATTTTGTATTAGAATAGTTTTTACTAATAAACTTTACAAGTACACGCTATATTTTTTAGCATTAGATATAAAATACATATTCATCAAGCATCCACAGCTACAGGTTTTAGCCAACTTCAAGCTGTCCATTAGATGTTAAAAAGCACATCTATAAGATAAATATTTGATATCCACAAAGATATGGATATTTACCCGGACATTTGGACTACTTTTAGACATATCATGGATATCTCTGGACATCTGATAGATGTCATGGATATCCAGAAATTACGTTTTATAGATATCCATTAGAGCAGCTTATGCTGTGTGGGAGGGTATTTTGTAAACAACATTAGAAACTTCTTTAGCTTTCAGCTTGTCTTTAAGGCTACTGTAAAGTAGTCTACCAATATTATTCTGGTTATAAAAAGCTAGGCTTACATTTGTATTTCCAAATATAGACTTCAGTTGGTTTTCACATTTACCAATTAAAGGAAACTTACAATATGTAGTTTTATCTTTTTTCATTGTCCCACAAACTCTAACATGAATGTTCTGGAACTTGTACTAACTTAGACACTTTTGAATTAGGTCAACTGGATAATTATTAGCTTTTAAAATATGTTTAATTTTGGCTTCATTAAACTTATGAAATTTTTTATTACTCAATTTAAACACTCTAAAAATTAAATTATTAATAATGTTTAGTTTTATTTTAGTACTGTGCCTAGATAGATAATTCAATAATCTACCTGAGCTACTCGGTTTTTGATACCAATCTATTTCTATTATTCCTTTGTCGGTTCTATACAATATTATATCCAAAAACGGAATTTTATTTTCAACTTCCACTTCCATGGTGAATTGAATCTTTCTATTTACACTATTGAACATCTCAAAAATTTCATTTATATTATCTTTCGGTACTGCTAAACTTAAATCGTCGTTTACAAGATACCCTGTTAAAACTGTGAAAAATGCTACATTGGTCAAACGAAACAATACGTAACAAATAGAATCAACCAACATAGGTATGATTGTAATATCACTAATTCTAATAAAAAAGATAAGACAGATTTAGCTATTCACCATTTTGATCAGGGACACAATTTTAATTTTGAAGAAGCACTCTAGACAGTGAACCAAATTTGAGTAAGAGGAAGGTCAGTGAAATTATATACATTAATCTAAATAGGATGGTAAATTTCAGAATTGACACGGAAAATTTGAGTCAAATCTATAATCCTCTAATACGAGAGATTAAGTTAATGAATTAGCTTTCTTGATTTTTTTTATTTTTGTTTTGTTTTTAGTGTTGTGGGAGTTTCAAGTTTTATGGGTTGGCTGCAGTTGTTTGTTGGCAGCCAGCCGGGTTGACATTAGCTATTGGCTGAAGGCAGGTCACCATTTTATTTTGTAAATTTGTTTTGTATATGTTTTCGACATTACTTCATCATTCCTGTTACAAACAGATTTCTAGTTTTGAATGTKTTGCTTGTTGTGTTATGCACTGCTTTAATGATTTGYATTAGTTTAYTGAAACATGAAGGTAGGGATTTTACTTTGTAACTTTTGCACGTGTTTTATTACATGTTTTCTTCCTTTGTTTGTAGCTTTGAAAAAGGTTTAAGTAAACTGAAACGTCAGCTGAAATGTTTGTTTGACTATCATCTCAATGTCCATTCCCCGTTATTGTTAGTTATTGTGTTCCAATTTACGTTCGTATCACGAAAATAGTTATTTTTATACTGTAATTTGTCTGTTATGTGGATAAACAAAGAAATGGAACGAGCACACACCAAAAATTGTTGTCAAGTTTCTGTTTTAATTTTTAGTGTATATCCTGACTTTACATTTTGCTAAAAACTCTGGCAATAGCGATTCGCCTCATATAACAAAGGTAATAATATTTTAATTTAGGTGCCATAACAACCTGTGAGTGTTATGGCTTGCTTTTATTCGAGGCTCCCGACGATATTCAGTATTTATAACCGAGCGAGCGGAATGGTTGCATCTGCTCCTACAAATCCCAACACAGAGCTCACCCTAAATCACAGGAGACCGTGTATAATTATTCGAATGCCGCGCCTGTCAATCAAGAATGCCACAAGCGAGGGTGGATACATCACAGTGACTCATCCCAAAGTACTGAAAGCAACAAAGACTGAATCAGACTTCCTCTCATCAGTTTCATTTTTGGTACGATTGCGGTCAGCTCGGTCATATGACGGTCTCATGACTTTCATAGATAAAGGTGGTTATGTAATAATTGGCCTAGTTTTGTTTTTATTGTTCTGACCTACACCAAAACTTATTAACATTTTGTTCTAATCAGCATATGGTATCTCTTTAATAGTTCGTGGCTCTTTTTGAATCAGATAAAATATAGTGCAATGTTACATGCATCCTGATAACTATATTTTTTTTTATCTTGAAGTGCTTTTAGCCCTGCCTTTATTATCAAGTTTTTCTTGGATACTCTGATGGCAATAAATTTTGCAACACGACTATTATGACGCTATGAAAGCGAGAAAGTTGGGAATAGGAATAGTATAGGTATCTATAATAGAGTTGACTGAATCTTATCAGTGATATTCAGATAACGATTACATGTCTAAAAAGTTCTTAAGTTCGTCACGAGAGCTTAATGGTATCAAACCACATATAAACAAGATCTTGTTGGCTAAATGATAGTGAATTCACTAAATGATAGGATAAGACCTGCAATGCTTAAAATACATTTAAGGTACTACACGAGCGGTAAGAATTTTATCTACTTTTGCTTACATTACAAATGTAGATCTTTCCTCATCATTCCTAGCAAAAATTCTTACTCCATGAAAGTGCTTGTACAGAGAAGAGTGCTTTATTAAGATATCGTGTTTTTTTAAAGTTATAAAATGAAACAATAATTCATGCTGCTTCAGTGTAGATGTTTATAATCTTCCAATTATATGGAGTAATCACATGCAACAATACTTTCAKTTACGTACAAAAMCACGTTTCATTTTAACAACTATATTTTTACTTCCACATCCAACGGATGGGAAGTATTGTATCGCGAGAAAAATTTTCAAAAATTTTTATTTGCTCATTCGCTTTAAAATGGTCGAAAACGCAAAAAAAAACAAAATTTGAGCAAAAACAAATTTCTTGTCTGTGTGTCTGTGTGTCTGTATGTCTGTATGTCTGTGTGTCTGTGGTATTGTTTGTGGACACGATAACTTTCGAAAGACAACTACCCAAAGCGACCTATTGTTTGTGGCGTAAGTAGAGTATCGGGAAGGGGGCGAAATTGGAGGGTAACTACCCTTTTTGCAAATTTTTATTTTTATATATTTTTTTCGTTTTAGTATGTGATTATTAGTATAACTGCGAGTATTATTAGTCCTTATAAATTTTCGGTACAGCAAACTGTTTAGAAGATATTAGCAAAAAAGCGTCACTTAAAGAAAACTGTTTTTCCTAAATATCTCCGAATATATTTAATATATTTAAAAAAATGAAAATGCCATCAGATGGGAAATAAAATTTCTCACAAAAAATGTCTTAGAAAATTTATCCAAAATTTTGACATTTTCGAAATATTTCCAAAAAACCTATTTTGGACCCTGCTCGTACGATTTTTTTTTAAATTTTGGCATTATATAGAAAAACAAATTTCTGATCAGAAAGCGCTCTAGTAATTTTTTTGTTAAGTAAATAATTTTCGAGTTATTTGGAAACACCGATTTTAAATATGTATATATATTTTTGCTAATATCACGAGGACTGTTTGTCTTAGAAGAAGTATTTAGAGAGAAAAAATGCTCAAAACTTGATTACTAATCGTGTAGTATAAGAAATAAAAAAGTAAATGTCATTTTGACAATTGGATGTGGAAGTATTGATTCAATTTGCAGCGGTTTTTAAATCAAAATAGGAAATAGGAAATTGGCATGTATCATCCGTACAAATTAACTACAGCTTTCGATTGTGCCGATGTAGAATATAAATTATTATACCTTTGAATAGTGGCACAGTATAACTAATAGGGAGCTTAGAACATATTTGGCAAAAAATGTTTGCTTGGTAAAATTGTATGCAGGTAACTCTTTGTTTGCTCTCTAATTCATATTAGCAATTTTGAAAAATATATAAAACATTTGTTGCCCCGAATAAGGAAAATTTCTTTACAAATTTTTCGAGTTTCGTCAAATTTTGTAAAGAATTTTGAAGTTTATGTTTTCTCTCAAGGTGCATTTGAACAGTGTTTGATATTTCTTAAATAAAAGAAGAAAAGAGTAATTTATACTTTGTGTTGGTTTAGACGCTGACTGAAACTGAAAAGACAATACATTCGCGTGGTGTGCTGTACGAAATGCGTCTAAGTTTAATAGAAGTTTTTACGTTTTTGGAAGCTACTACCGTTTCAAGATGTATAAGGGAAGGTGAAGAAGTTCTAAATGCTGGCCATCTTATTGTGTGCGGTTGTAAAACTTTAACGAGTAAGTATTAATTGTCGTATATAATACATCAACAACCCCATAACCTATCACTCAAGTATACCATTGGTAGATTTTGGGATGGTATGGCATCCTTCTTGAGGCATCTCCTCTTTACTTCTACATCAAAATAGTTTAATTACAACACACAATGCACTACTTATCAGTTTTCGAAGATATAAAATCCAAGTCTTGAAAACGTAACGGGCATACTTTCATGTAAGGTGATGGCGTTTTCCCCATTTTCAGTTTTTTCATCCACACATTGTATAACTCAATTTTCTCTGTATTGCCTAGTTTATTAGTCCTTGATACCGTTCTGGTTCCTTTCTTGGGGAAGTAATGAAAGCTAACATCCCTTTGTCGCTTTGCTTTGGAGTAACACCCATAAACGCAACAAAACGTTTTATTATTGCTTTCGACTTTTCATTTTACTTTTTTATTATTCATTTTTAGCACAATTTGCTTTTAACTGGCGCCGAAACACAAATATTACCGCAACTCGTTTATCCTCAATCGTTTAATAACGCATGCAGAAGTACAAACAAAAAAGGAGAACTACTGTTTATACGTAGTTCAAAATTCTGCCGCTAGACTGCGTATCGCTTAGCTTGAATCGCCTATTGTGTTATGTGTTCTACAGTATATAGGTATACCTAGTACAAAACGACTTGAGCACTTAACCCGCGAGAGATGGTTGCCCAGAAGAACAAATTGTAGCGTGAGGTGTTCGTCTGTTGGCTACAGCGTTGATTGACGTATTCTTGGAGAATACGTCAATTCTCCAAGAATACGTCAATCAACGGCTACAGTTTAAACGAAAAACATTGTCACTTTCGCTCACCGTATTTAAGTTCTCCCAGTCTACGCCCGTTTCTTATCATCGTTGAAAAATCCTATTTCATACAATGGCTTTACCTTCTTGGAATTTCGTAATAGATTTCCAACCCTGCGTCTGATACCCAAGCATATGTAGCATGAATAACAGTAGGTATGTTTTCAGGATGGTTTAGCGCTCGTTCGGTACTACGCTGTAGTTGATGATTTTCGAAGCGAGGTCCGCCTTTGCGCATCTCGCGTCATTTTGTACCAGCTTATAGACACACATTCAAATTTGCAGTTGCTTAACTAACAATGAATGCCATAAAATGAAGATGAAATACTAAATTTGTAATAATTATTACTAGTCACTATATTGAGTAGCTTGTAAACAAGCTGGTTTTTGTTTGTGCTTTGTTTCACACTATTTATCGAATAATGCGACGATTAAGAAAGGTTTCTTGAAAATAATAAATAGTGTGAAACAAAGTACAAACAAAAACCAGTTTGCTTGGAAGCTATCCAATGCGATAGTTTCGATATATTTCACAAACACTGTGCCTTAAAGTATTCAGTTTATTATTATAAGTAGTTACTTTAATACCTCCAAAACCATATTTGATTAATATTTCGTTCACTTCGCATAAACACCCGTTTTTGCCGTGTCACTCTACATACGATTTAATTTGTATTTATACCCCACATTTGTCTGTTCAATCCACCAGATGTCTCTAAACGCGGGCGCGTGCACGGTCCCTATACGATTAGCTAAAAGTTATCCGCACTTGTTTTCTATTAGGTAAAAATATTTTTCATTATAGGTACGTGATGTTTCTTGCAGCCTAAGATTCAATCAAACCTTCTTATTTCAAATACAGGGTTTCCATGATTGATTCATGCATCCAGCGCTTATGGAAATTATCGATTAAATCAATCGGAAGTGAAGCAGGAAAGTGAACACCACTATTACTTTGATATGAGAAAACGCATGGCAGTATGTATTTTTAACATTTGCTGTAGTGTTTTGTACAACAATTAACTTGAAAGTTGCAGAAAGTTTATACATTTCGGAGATGTGGGTGACAACGTTTCGTATAACTTTTAGGTTATGTATTATAATTATGAGGTTGTGGCTACAGTAAGCCTGTTAAATTGTACTGTGATGGATTAAAATATGTTTTAAGCCTGTCGCAATAGTAAAACTCACATACTAATTGGTAGTGACGTTATAGCTGCAGTACACAGAGCTTCCACAGTGCAAGGGTGTAGACTACCTCTTCTTCTCTTCCTTTTCTTCCGAGAGGGAGGTTAAGTGTAAGAGTAGCCCTTTGGATAAACTTCGCCTCTTTCAGACGGAAACTTTTACTTTGCTTTGCTTTTCTTTCTTTCTTTCTTTTCTTTCTTTCTCTTCTTTCTTTTATGTTATCATTATACATTTATATTAAATAATCTAATTATGCATTAAAATTTATTTCTAATTTAGTTAGTTATAATCAATAAAGACGATTATTATTATTATTATTATTATTATTATTATTATTATTGTTGTTGTTGTTGTTGTTATTTCTTACCTTTGAAAGGAAAATAGAACCGTATATTGTTGGAAAATTTTTATAAAGCCATTATTTTCGTGACTATAACTTGATCTTCAATCTTCAGTACAATATATTGTCCTGCGGTTAAGTGGTAGAGCAGTTTTTCGGCTTTTTGGTCGATGACTGAACTTCGCCATTTCAGTGYTGCCGGCGTATCTCACATATAATGTAGCACTTACTTAGGCTCATTTGTATTTGAATGCTAGCAGGTTGCTGAATAAAGACATTATTATTATTATTATTATTATTATTATTATTAAGAATTGGGTATTATCATTTTTTTTGACAATTACGTAAAATGAATCTTGAAGTGCATATATATCGTATGCCATGTTAAAAAAAACAAAAAAATATTTGTAGGTAGAGAATTTCAGTTCTGAAATTCGAATTTTAGGAGTCACCGCCGAAACGCTTCTATTCAAGGTTATTCAACTCGTGACGTCAAGTGTCATGTAAACATTACCGAGGAGCGTGCTGTTTATTGGTGTAGTATCATTCTTGTATTGGAAAAGCTTTTGTGTGGTGTTTATTGAAAGGACGGTGTATGAGGTCGCAACAAAAAGTGATTTGTGTAGTTTTACAAGCATCTATTACATATGAAAAACAAAACAAGTGTTTTTTTGTATATGGTCATAAAAGTACTTCAGTCAGTACAGCTAACAAGTTTTTTGTAACCGTTCCTCGAGATTATCAAGGTATGAAAAAGTTGTTTAAGGCCCCTAGACGAGATATGCCGAAATCGCAAAGTTTGTTTTTCTGTTGTGAAGATTATCTTAATTCTTACTGTAAGTTTTATTATTCTTTTTGGGGTTATAGGTGTTTACCATTCAGCTCTCATTTTGTTATAGCTTGAAGAGGATATGAAAAATTATATGCGTTTTAAGTTGATAGAGGGAAATGTTATAATAAAGAACGACGTTGTTCCCCATATATTCGACTGTTAGCCAGACTGAAAATTAGCCGCAAGAGTCCCGAAAATAAATGGCAATTTATATTTATTCTGACCTCTAAAATAAATATCAAGTTTAGGGTATATTTTTGATTCTTACATTTTTATGTTTACAAATAGAATGTTTCCAACAAACCAATGCGATCAAATTGCCAATGTTACCTTAATTTGATAAAAGCATCACTTATGCTGTTGCTTTTACGTTCCTCATCTCCGCCGCGTTGAACCGCTTGTCGCTGTGCACAAATTCCATAACAATGAACATGCCTTCAAAAGGCATAACTCATAAGTATTTCACTTTTTCTTGGCGTATGTTAATCCACTTGTCACAAAATTAACGCAAACAATAAACTGATAAATTGACGCGCTGAGGCTGACGTGTGACGCGCTGACCCCAGATGTAAACAAGCGGCCATTTATAAGACACCTGACGTCACGGCCAATATGTTCGCGTTTTGGCGGTCCCTTTAAATATTCACATTTTTAATATTAAAAATACACCTTACGATCCATTTTTTCGAATTTATAAGCTGCCACAGCTGTTTTGTGGATTAGATGCTAGCTATTAATATGCAATTTAATAAAATACCTATAAATATATGGCAAATACCCAATTAAGACAACAACGTCGCCCGCGTTGCATGAATTAATTATAGAAACCTTGTAGAACCCCGTATAAAATTATATATTTAGTTACGTTTTACGAATCGACATCACACGTGCGGATAAAAGTGGACGGTTTCCAAGCTATTTAGTAAACTATTTCTTTCTTTGTAAAAATTGTCTTCTGCAGATGTCTGAAAAAATGTGATTACCACTGGACAATCCAAATTCAGATAGCAGCGATTTGAGCTCTCAAATTCGGAATAAATTTAAATTTCTCTGTCCTCCCGTTGTTTGTAATGTTGCTCACCTAAAGGGCTCTGGCACGGCGTGTTATTAAGTATCAAAAGTTTTAAATGAATTTTCATTATTCCACGCCACACGTTAAATATATCACCTATTTTGTCACTGAGTAGAATGAATGAATTTACATGCGAGGAGTAACGGTAAACACAAGGACTAAAACATATCCAGATTAAATTCTAAAGGTCAGTTGCTGATTAGAAAATGTATGACTGGAGTTTGTTCACAATTCTTGATGCAGCTTATTATTTGTAGGGATGCACTCGTAAAAGGTCGAATGCCTCGAACTGACCAAGAACTACCTACGTCTAAACCAGAATTTGAAGTCTGCTGACTAACGTGAAAGGCGGATCAAAGCAGTCAAAATTTTAGTGTCTTCATTTGTCACAGTTCTGTTTTGTAGTCGAAAACGACTTCTTTTTGGATGTGTTTGGCTGGGTATTTTCCTTCGTAAATTCTGGAGACCAATTTTCATTTTTGCACCATCCTGTCTTGATTCAAAATGTTGAATTATTAGATTGTATTTGTATTGTATGCATCGTTGAAATGCTCAAAGTTTTACTAGTTGTGCATGTCACCTTTGTGATATATCGTTTCATATTAAAGGAGTAAAAAGAGGCTTAAATTCACAGCCGTAAAAGTTTAAATTTTGGCTACAGATGGCGCCACCTACAAGGATACATGGACTATTCTCGCCATCTATCCCGAAACCCTCTGATACCGACAACCACCTTCAACATTTCAGATCAATAGCAAGTAACTTGTATAAGACACACTGGGAGTTCATAAACTATGGTGTTTTTGACATGTCATTTATTATCTGGACTACCATTTTTGTTAAATACTTAACAGCTTTTGTTAGTGCTATCATTCATCTAAGTAAGATCTCTCAGCGTTGGTCAAATATGGCTTTACACTAAATTATCTTCGAGTCAGGCGGGACTAAAGAGAAACTCGCCTACTGGACGTGTCCGCGCAAGGCTACGCCTACCATGATTTATACTTTCATAGCCGTTTTAATGATACCCATGAAATACGTAGTCATGTGGATTAATTATCATAATTATCAATCTGCACCATAGTAATAATGGCTAAACGGCGACTCTAGGACTGCAGCTAGCATTTGATGGATTGCATGCGATGTTGGATGCAGGTTTTACCGATTTAATAACTTTGCGAAGGCTAATTTGCGATTAGTTGGTTTGCGGTAGTCTAACCTTTGAATATAAATTTCCAGCACATACCTTCAGCGTAATTTTTTACATCCACGATGTTATGTGTAGGTTCTTGTTGTATTTAGACTGTATAATTAATATATGTATGTAAATTAAATTAGTCAGCTAAATGGAATAAGTTTAATATTTTTATATTTTGACACATGTCATGAAAATGCTGAAATACGCCAGTTGCTTTTATTTCGACGTACATTTCGAGCCTACTGGCGTCAATGGTTCATGTGACTTGTTTTATGTACTTACAGTAGCCTATATCAGATGCAATAACCACTTTTTGAAAACATTAAAAAATTTTGAAGCTGTGTCGAGCATGTTGGGTGTCGAAGTAGTATACAGGTATGTGTACATAAGCTTGCGGGCAGATTGCGGGATCCCTTTTTGTAAAAAAATAAGATAAACTTTATACAACTATAGGGTATTCAAAGAAACAATAGAGTTGAGAAATATTTATTGATAACAAAGTAACATGCACGCAAACACAACAAAAATGGATAGTAATAAAAAATAAACCATAAAACGCATGCTACAAAGCAAAAAGGCCATCAACGGTACAAATAATTAAAGTAAAAAAAGGTTTAGTTTCGTCAAAACATGGTATACGTCCTTACTTTACGGTTGTAAATGCCACATATCCAGTTTTTGCACTGCACACATTCTATCTATGGTACGAATAAGTATTTAGATAATCGCAATTGTAGATGCAGCAAAAATTTAACTCCTGACTTACAGAAAGTTCTTTTTCTCCACGAGGTTCAGTAAGTAATTTTCTTACCACGCTTTTGCCTAGGGTTTTAAGTGTCAGAGTCTCCTTGTTTTTTGTAGAAAGTCCAAAACCCTGCTATTCAAACTAAATCTCTTTTTTCCATTGTCATATGGACCTTCAGAATCGTCTGGAAGCATGCGGAGCATGTTCGGGATTATAAGGGTAGACACCAGTTTTTCTAAAACCCACTTGTGTATTTGTACTCCAATTATAGGCTTCCAATTTGGTGTAAAAGCGATCTAAGGGTGTACGAAAATAGTCCTTGGGAATCGAATTTGAGCGATTTTACTTAAGCGAGCGTTCTAAAACGTTCCTCCAATGAAGTTTTAAATGGCGAAAAACTGGAAGTGAAAAGTGCGAACCTAGATTATTTACGACTACAACTTTTTCGCCAGGAACCGATTAAACGTATGGGAAAAATAATTTTACGAACGAAAGTCAAAGGTCAGGTCAGATCACCTCTACATCAGTGTTTGTAAACATTTTCTGCTTTATAAACTTACTGTAAAAATGACACCTTAGAATGTTCCATAATACTCTCCATTTGTTTAATGCCTCTTAAGATTAAAACTTTGTGCGCCCCCGCACAATTAATTTTGTCGGAATTGATCACTTTAGGTACTTGACGAAATATGTACAAGTTTGTTAACATTCTCAAAAAAACTCACATACGGATGTTCTAGATATCAGTGTGGCTACTGCATGACTGATGATGTTCGTAGCTAAGCGTTGATGGGTGATGTAATGTCGCTCCATGAAATAGGTATCCTTACTAGGCATATTGTTGCGAAATAACAGAGCTTATGTACCCGCACGTTTGTCCTTATAACCCTTGGTTATTAGTCGTATGTCAAGTATAGTTAGTGGATCGGAGCTTTTTTCTAATTACGGCATCCACAATAATTTGCTCATCGTCTACTTTTAGTGCTCGGGTGCGGTCTATTGAGTATCCGTGCCTTCTATGCCACTTGTCTAGAAATGGTTATTATCCGTTGCTCCTCATGTTTTCGGCTAGCCGCTGTCACAGCAGACATCCGTTAGCTCTTTTTCAATGACTTCTGGATGGTACTTGTTATATTCATTAACCTACTACAATTTTTCTAGTTTCTGAGGCACTCTTAATCAGATACAACATTCAGTACAAAGTAACGTGATGTTTGCTATCCTTAACCTCACTTTTGTTGCCACTGACGATATAAAACATTGTGACGATTTGCTGAACCTTAAAATCAGCAGTACAAATGATTAACATGACCGGGAATGGCAAACGTTGATTCATCCGAAAACATTTTCTATTGGAATGATAATGTTGCGCAATCTTTCCATGATTAGTTCAAAAAATCCCAAACTGCAGGAAAATTCACCTTTAGTTATAATTATAGCCCGTGCTTATATATTGATGCATTTTATTCTCTTTTAGTATGCATGCAAGCGATATAGGCTAACGTTAACCTTTAAAGCGATTTGACGAATCGTTTTCTACAACATTAAGCACTACATCCAGGGCCGGCGAGAGTCCGGTACAGACGGTACAAATGTACCGGGGCCCAACTCAACCAGAGGCCCGGCGGAGCCCTAGATCATAGTCATAGTCATGAATAAAAAAATGCTATGAATTTGAAAAATAGTATCATGAAGTGTGAAGATTATTTTTCGTCAATATACTGGTATATATGGTGAGAATAATATTCAAGTCAAGTCAAGTATACAAGTGGTCTCACAGACATTTTGTTTATCTTTAACAAAGAGCTAGCCTATTGTAAAAATTCTCTCAGTAATAAAATATATACGGTACCTGCTAGAAACAAGGAAACCTTCTTTAAAAAAAAACATCTTAAAATAATTTTTTTCTAAGAATTTTATTGAATTTCCATTCCTTCAACAATGGATTTTTTTTTAATTGACATCTTTCTCTTTGTTAAAAGGTTTTGCTGGTACATTCTTTATGAAAGAATAATCGAATCTCAATGAACTGATTGGTGAATATTTGTGAATCAATGAAAACCGGTAAATAGAGGATTTCTCACGAGTTATCTGATAAAGATTTGGTTTTAGCTTTAGTTTATTTCTTACTTTTTTGCTTCATTTCGTGCTACTAGCCTACATATCTCTATCCTGTTGTGTTTTTGTATTTTTTCCAGGCTTCTTTCTTTGTTATTAAGTCTGTGATGCTAAGCCAAAACCCATTTAAGTCAAAAAACCTTACTTTTCAGGAGACGATGTATAGCTTCAGTTGTATGTTGTATGGAAGTGGAATTTTTTTTTCGTTGTTTTTAATTACGAATTGGTCTTAAAAAAGGGAAGAGAAGGATTTTTACATTTACATATAGTTATTTTGTTGTTTTTATTTTTGAATTTGCCATAATTAAAAAGGCACGAAAAGGATTTGTTCATTTACATATAGTTGTTTTGTTGTTTTTTTTTACAAATTTTTCTTAAAATAGCAAGAAAAGGGTGTAGCAGTCATAGACGTAAGAAGTTTTGTTGTTCCAAATAAATATTGTACCATATTTTCAGTAAATGTTTCTTAGTTAATTTTGTTTCTTGTTCCTCTTTTCAAAGAACCAATTCCGCCCTCAAATATGCTATAGGCGCAATGACTTCATATTCGTTGATTTCGGTCGGGTTATTGCAGTGCAATACCTAWTTAKTGTATTACGAGTATTTCACAGTTAGTTGTTAGTGTACTGATATTTTGCTAGATCCGCTATGACTTCTGACCGCACAGACTGGACCAAGTGTCAGAATACTAACAAACGTAGGCTAGATCTAATATGGAAATGTAATGCAAAAAATTGAGGCCAAAAATGACGTCACAATGTGCGTAGGTCTAACACCCATATTAAACTTTCAGTTTAGTTCTCCTTTTGGGCCTAGGGCCCGCCTTGGGACTACTACCGGGGCCCGTGAATGCTCGCTAATTTTGTTGTCCAAAGAAGACTTAACCTATCGCACATCATATTCCAGTTCTATATAATCTGCTTATTCATTATGCTCATGGTAAGTACTTCAAGCTCTGCAAGGTGATTCTAGAAAAGTAATTTGTTAATGTAATGCGTGGAGTCCCGCAATGCGTTTCAACGTTTCGTTGACATTTCTATTATTCAGCAAATTCAGTGCTTCAGCCATCATATCGCTTGTTCAGCACTTAAACTTTTTTGACAAAAATAAATAATAACGTGCAACTTTCCTGTGTTTCAGTAAATAGAAATACAGCCTTGTTGTAGCTCCCCAAACTTTTCTCTCTCGTAGATCCCTTCACATTTTTTTGTTTTGTTTTTGGTTTTGGCGGGTACACCCCGTGCTTAGCTAATATTGAATTTTTTTAAATTCGTCACCTTCAAATGTGTTTTTGACAACTGGTATAGTGACTGAAAGATTTAACTCTCTAACTGTAGTGAAATTTAATGTAAAAAAACTAAAAGCACATGTTAAGTTTTAGAGATTTATTAATTATTAAATTCAAACAAACCAAATTAAAATGTAGTATCTGTTACATAATATAACTAAATAAAAACGCTTTTAGTGGAAGTGATGAACTGATGCTTTAATAATAAATTAGGTTTAATTTCAAATCTTCTCGGTTAGTGATTTTTTTTTGTTAGGAAATTGACAACCAGGCTGAAACCGTTTTCAAAAAGTATGAGTACGTAAAAGCAATTTTCTCGTAATATTCCACAATAGGAGGTAAGTAACATGTACATGTGTCGTTTATAAACTGTATCTTCTTCGTTAGTGCCTAGTCTGATGAGTTCTTATTGTAATGTGACACTCGTTTTTTTTTCAATGTCACCATATGGCTTTATTATCTACTGTGGTATTGCCACAGTCACAATCTGCTATCGTGTACCCTCATTTACGTCTTACAGTACCCCAATTAATTTTTTTCGTTGACGTGGACCCCTTTCAGGTCAATGCCAACCCCTGGGGGTCGATAGAGACCACTTTGGGAATCAAATGATCTAGATATTGACGCATCTCAGTCGTTAGGGAAGGCTGATCATCAATTCGAGGGCTTTTCCACAGAGGGCAGTTACGAAAATATTTAACACGTGTAGGCTATTTTACCCTAACATGCCTCATAAAAGATATGTGCAGAAAAAAAATAATGAAAGTAGGCAGTTACTTGTATATTACTACTAATCAAAAAATAAATGCTTATATAAATAATTACTGTCGACAAAAAAAATAAGTAACTGTAAATTTGAGATAATGTTGCTGGAGTGCATAAGACAAAATATGGAATATTCGCGGTTAGCTGAAAGCTGAAATACAGATGCATCGCGCATCACGGGCGTAACCAGGGGGGGGCGGAATGGTTTGCGGGTTTGTGCGGGAGGGCAAACGGGCAATGCCCCACCAACAGAAAATAAGAAAAAGGGAAATTTCAATTTAAAATAGGTAGTTTATTTAATTATTCTGACGAATTTCTGTGGTATTTTATTTTACCGTCGCACAGCGATTCGCATTTGTAATATCTATGTTTATTCTGTAGTCGGCATCGCGGTCGGAAAGGGAATTCTCGGACAAGGCTTATTCATGCCTTCCCTCGCGTTGCCATATCGTACTAGAATTCTCTGGATCGAGAGATCAAAACGCATAAGATATGGTAGGTGTTATTAATTTCAAAAATACAGCTACAAGTGGCGCCGGGAGGGTATACCCTGAAATGTCTGAGCCAAACGCAGGTCTCGCCTCTCGCAGTTTGCATACACAATGCATGCGCTATATGCTATATTACTCGTTATTCCTGCTTCACCGTCACATGTGTTGCAGTGTTTCCATTTGGAACAGTAAAGAAATTTATTATTTATTAATATTCTACTTACAGTTACATTTATCATTTATTGTTACATTTGTGCCTTTGTGTTTTTGCTGTTGTTTTTTTTGCAAAGGTCGATTTGTGAATGCGAAGTGTTTTATTCGGAGTTCGCGGAATTGTGTTGGGATTGTGCGCAAAATGGAGTAGGCAGCGAAAAATGCGGTATCGTCCATTAAGTAGGGATGAGCGATATTTCACGAACTGTGATTCAATCACTGATATTAAAAAATCACAGGTCGCGACTGTTATTGAGGCTTCCTTAAACCTGTGATATCGTGATCACGACTTCCAGTCACCTCCTGTCCTGACGCATTAGCTAGTAGCGGCATAGGAGATCGCGGTTCGCGAATCGCAATCGCGGTTTACGCTTTTCCGCCTTACCGCAAGAGGCTCTCACTGCTTGTTAGTAGCGGAATCGCTTACTTCACTTTTTATTTCAGTACTTTCGGCGGTGTGTGTCAGTTACGATTTTAACAGGATATCACAAACATATGCACGTAACAAAGCATGTGAGATGTGATTAAAAAATAAATTCTTTATTATTGTTGGTACTAAAAACAAAGATAACGGTCTCAAAACAAACATAAATGTAACATTTGCATAAGTACGRTARAAAAATACAATAACAAAATAAAAATTCTTTCTAATGAACTATATGTGATTTATGAAAAATGGGTCCGATTGGAATTTAAATAGTAGCTGCTGCACTTTTCTATCTTCTTTCTATCGCATAATTTATCGGTTGCCAATTCTGAAAGGTGGGGTAACATTTCACGATGTTTCCTCCAACACGAAAATGAAACGCCGGACCGTGGCAGAAGCTCTTTTTCCATATATCGTTGCACTTCTATTATTGCTCGTGAGGTTGAAGTTCCTTTTGGCTTTTGTGCAGCTGCAGTTTTATCAAAGTCAAACCATAAATCATCGTCAGTTGCCTCTGTGCATGTTGCCTCAATCATTTGCTCTTTTCTCTGCGATTTTTTGCAAATTTGGCAGCTACCAATTGGATTACGGTTTCTTTAATGCTGGTTGCAATACTGTCACTAGAGAAAGCCAACTCCTTAAATTTAGGATCCAGAAAAGTACAAATCCGCAATGTATTACTGTTTTCCATTTTGTCAAACCTTTCGTTAAATCCGTCGTTAAATAGTTTCAAAATTCTTTAAGAGTCCTCAGTCCAAAACCGCGTCGTGAAATTTGCGGGATCGGTGTACAGCGGGGTAGCGGTAGGCGTATACGACAGACTTCGTGTGTCTCAGTCACACAATCCGTCTCTGTTTCATAAACTAATAGTTGCGAAMACCAGTTATAGTGAACGGCACCCACATGCAGGTGGCTCCTTTCGTTAACTATTTAAAATCTACGAAAGCATCGCAAGGCCAGCATTGTACAGGATGATTAATTAAGATTGGGCAATCTTTGAACTGGAGATACTACACACCAAAATATGGCGATTGACCTTAATATGCCTTATGCAAATGTTGCAGGTTTGCGAGATACAGGGTGTTCAAAGTTGGAATTYTAATTTGAAATTTCTCAATAATTTTGTGATTTTAACCAGTATCGTCTGGAAAATTGGCAACTTTATGTTTTTTTGGCAAGAGAATTACGAATTTAATGCTAAATTTAGCACTATGTATACAGGGCGTTAGCTACACCCTGTTACTTAAGTAAATTACAACATATTTTTTTTGTCCAACGAGTTATGGCTAAAATTACTAGAAAATCTAAAAGGCAGTTCCATTTTCAATAAAAAAGGCACTCTTGTTTATTTCATGTAACTCTATCAGTTTTTGAGTTATTTGCATTTTAAACATTCAGTGTATAGACTCCTAAGCCACCGTTATTACTTTGACTTTTTTTCAAACAGGCTTGTGTCAGCACAATTTTACTGTCACTAAGTAAGAGTGTTTATTGTATTTTTCTAATTTACCTACTTAGTATTATTTGTAGTAAAAATTCTAAAATAAGAAAATGCCACGACATAATGAATTTTCTAACAGTGAAATGCGTGATACGATTTGTGTTTTTGCTCAGTCAAATTATAGTGAACTTGGTGCAGCCAGAAGGTGTTTAGAATTATACCCAAATCGAAGACAACCCAATCACAAATTGTTCAGACGTATATACATCCGCTTAGGCAAAACAGGGTGTTTTCGTCCTAAAAGCTTAAATGCTGTTAGAAAAACTGTCAACGTCGATGATGAAGACGAGGKTTTAGTTCGTATTTCGGAAAATCCAGATATCAGTACTCGTGGGTTAAGTGCGGCAACAGTAATAAGCCAATCGTCTATCTGAAGAATTTTAAAGAAAGATAATCTCCATCCATATCACTATACCCCTGTCCAAAATTTGTTACCTCAAGATTTACCAGTTCGCCTACAATTTGCTCAATTTATCCTAGGTAAACAAACCGAAAACCAGGATTTTCTTAATAACTTCCTTTTCACCGATCAGGCGACGTTTACTAGGCAGTGTGTTTTTAATTGGAAAAACAATCATTTGTGGAACTCCGAAAATCCGCATGCTCTAAAGGAAGGTCATTTTCAGCATGAATTCAAGGTAAAATGGTATGGTGTGATATCTGGTTTTTCTATTGGTCCTTTTGAACGTCCTCCTAATCTGAACAGGCCCCTCTATTTAAATTTCCTTGAACAAAATTTAAACACAGTACTAGAAAATGTACCACTAGCCATAAGGCAGAACATGTGGTTTATACTAGACGGGGCACCGCCACATATTTTTCTGCCAGTACGCCAATATCTGAGTGAACATTTTCCTCACCGGTGGATTGGGCGTGGCAGTGAATTTGTTTGGCCACCTAAAAGTCCAGATTTCAACCCTCTAGACTTCTCAATGTGGTCACAAATGAAGGACATGATTTACAAAGAAACAGTTAATTCCATCGAAGAATTACGATAGAAAATTCAAGAAGTTGCTAATATTATTAAAAATAATCGACAAATGTTATTTAATATCCAAAGATCTTTAAGCATACGCCTTACAAAGTGTATTGAAGTGGAAGACGGTCATTTTGAACATTTACTTTAAAGTTTCCTTTTATTAGTTACTGATTATTATTTGTTGCCTTTACTGTTGTTACCTACATTGTAGTAATTTAAAAGAATAAATTCTTTTTACAACAAACAAAATTCATTAAATGTTAAAAATGCAAATAAACAAGAGTGCCTGTTTTTATTGAAAATGGAACTGCCTTTTAGATTTTCTAGTCGCTATAGCCATAACTCGTTAGGCAAAAAACATATGTTGTAATTTACTTAAGTAACAGGGAGTAACAAGCATTAAATTCGTAATTCTCTTGCTAAAAGAAAAGTTGCCAATTTTTCAGACGACACTGCTTAAAACTACAAAAGTCTTGCGAAATTTCAAAGTAAAATTCCAATTTTGAACACCCTGTATCTCCTAAACCTGCAATATTTGTATAAGGCATATTAAGCTCAATCACCATATTTTGGTGTTCAGTTCAGAGATTGCCCATTCTTAATTAATTACCCTGTATAAATGTATACCTATTCTATATTGTATAACCTCTACTTTCATATTGTAATCATTACCTGCCCATTTAATTACATTTAATTTACCCTGCACTTGAAGTTATTTAATACGCGTTATAACTATTATTCGGATTTATGATTTTACCAGACTACAAAACGTTAACACCGTTATAACTTGTAGACGAAAAATATATAAAGAACGAATTTTGTAACAAGCTGCAGCGGCAAAATACTGAACCAATATATTCTTTTTAATAATACTTTTTAGTTACAGTTTGAAGCTGATTTACGAATAATGAAGATATATACTATTCAATTTTAATAAGTGGTGCGTCGTGCTCTTTCCTATTTAATTTATTTAATTGTCTTATTCAATTTATTAATTGTCGAGTGTTCGTAACGGAGAATTCGTCAAGAACTTGAAGTAAAGCTAAAGTACAATCTCATTTTTTGGATACCTGATATTGATGCAGTGTCAATGGTATTTCGCACTAATTTATGGTAGTCAAAAGATTGTGGTCTGCTTTTCTAAATTAAAATAAATGTAATTTAATAGTATTGAAAACAATAACTTAAGTGCAAAAATTATGTAAACTTGTCAGATACTAAAGCGGATTAAATCTATGTACTCGTATTTAGAGTACGTAGTACTCGCATATTACTCGTATATGACGAAAATGATACTATTTACTAGATTTTATTAGATCCTGATTAAGACTACGTAGAGTCAGGTAATAACTTCTCTGCAAGTATAATTTCAAATGCTTCAAGTTAAACGAGATATCTACAGCTCATTTTGCAAAAAATACGTTTAGACGGTTTGGTTATAGCAAAAATTGTTATTTTACATTTCCCGAAGTTATTTTTACTTGTACAGAGAATTGACTGCAGTTATTTACTAATATAAGCATTACGTATCGATCGAAAAGAAGTTGAATACTATGAAGATCGTAAACTGTAAATTTGCTGCTATGAATATCGTGATTTTGTATCTCATCGTATTTTAGACAACGGTGATATAGCCGATGAAACTAGTCCAGTCATACCAGCCCAAATTGATGTAAAATCTATAAAGCAGACTTATACAATTTTTATTTCAAAATAATGTTTGAAATAAATAAAACAAGTTATAGCTACGTGTTGTTTTCATTCTTGTTAGAAATATACTCGTACGTACACACTTTGTTATACCTCAGTCTGATAAAAATGGCTTTACTAAGCATAACTCTATTATTTATTTCCACATCCCACGGATGGAAAGTATTGTAGCGCGAAAAAAAAATTCAAAAATTTCTATTTGCTCAATCGCTTAAAGTGCTCGGGAATGTCCAAAAACAAAATTTGAGCAAAACATTTCTTGTCTGTGTGGCTGTCGGTCTGTGAGTGGAAGCGATAACTTCCGAAAGACATAATAATATATGAACTTGAAATTTGGCATACATATTAATCTCAACTACCCAAAGCGACCTATTGTTATTAGGGTAAGTAGGTTATAGGGGAGGAGGTGAAATGTGGGGGTGTAACTACCCTTTTTGCGAATTTTTGTTTGTTTTTCCTTTTAGTATGTGATTAATAGTATCAGTGTGAGTAGTATTCGTCCCTACAAATTTTCGGTGCAGCAAACTGTTTAGAAGATATTAGCATAAAAGCATCACAAAAAAAACGGTTTTTCATGAATGTCTCCGAAAATACTTAATATATTCAAAAAGTGAAAATACTATCAGGTAGGATATAAATATTCTCACATTAAAAACAATCCATAATTTTGACATTTTCGAAATATTTCTACAAAATTAAGAAAAACAAAATTAAAATGAAGTTTAAATTTCTATTCGAAAAGCACTCTTGAATTTTTTTTTTTGTTAAGTTAATAATGTTCGGGTCATTTAAAAAAACGGATTTAAAAAATTAATGGATTTTTGATAATATCACGAGAATCGTTTGTCGTAGAAAAAAATGTGTAGAGAGAAAAAATGCGCAAAAAATATATTAAAAATTTGTGAAATTTGTTATTATGATTACCTCTTTTTGTAAGTTTACAGAAGCAGATGCTGCGCTTCCATTGGTATTTGTTACAGGCATCTAAAAGTTACATAGTCATAAGTATTTAGTCATGTTATCTATACCAGGTGTTCATTAATTATATGCTAATATTATAGTGTCAAAATTTCAAAAAAAGGATCCCCTTTCATCACTAAAACCGTTGTTGGATATAATATTCGACAACGTTAAAACTTTGATACCGCACCAAATATTTCTATGAATTCTATGAAATTATTATTAGTTAACTAATTAATAACTCAAATTAAATTACACTAGTATATAATTCATAATTATTTAACAAAAATTAAATATTACGTATTATTTATTTTACAAGTAAGAACATTAATCATTAAAATCGAAATGGTTATAATATTAATTTGTGAAATAAAATGAAAACAAATGTAGAGAACATTTTCTAAATCAATTTTTACTTTTGAGAAAAATTGTAAAGTACTATTTTTTAAAGCATAGGGTGCGCGTCCCTTACTAGTATCATGGTAGGTAGACGTGAAAAAGAAATTGATTAGGTATTTCAAAAAAATACACGGAAAGCGTATTTCAAAGCTCATAGAAAGATCTAGTGCGGTATCAAAATTAGTTATGCCGTTGAGAAGTCGTTCTTCTAATAATTTGCCTTCCCTTTTACCCATTTTAAAGAACACCTGGAAACTTAAACTCCGCACGACAACGTAGATGTACTTATTTAGGAAACACACACATATGTTGTATGTACATGTGCCATGTGCCGCGCGTATTTAATACGAGCCGTACTACCACGACAATGGGAGGAGCATCTGGCGAAGTTCATGTAGCAACCGGTTGGTGGCACCACGAGCCACGCGCATTTATTACAATTGCAGATCCTTCGCTGTGCCATTATTTAACAATAACTGAGTAACAAAAACTCATTCTCTTTTTTTAGCTGCGTTTGAAAATGGTCAAATGCCATTAAGCTCGGGCCAAATTTTTATATCTATTTCCGTTTACAAGTAAAAAAATATGAAAGTTTACTAATTTTTTAACACTTTACATGGCTGTATTTTTGTCGTATTTATCAATAAAGAAAAACTGCCCGAGTAGAATTCAGTTTAGACCTTGCTTATTCTGGCTGTCTTTAGAAATCTAATCTGCGAACACTGTATCGCGAGTTATAATGGCACCGGGAAACCTCTACATGCGTTATAAATTTTAAGGGTCTGAGGACTCTTAAATGGGCGCGGAAAAATTCTTCTCGGACTGTTTAAGAAGGATCTTTTTTAAACTATTGCAGATAGGTATCACCATGGAACCGGTACAATATGCCTCTCCACTAACTGTTTTTGTCGCATCTTCGAAAGGTTTTAAGATTTGACACAATTCTTTTTTATTGCCCACTCTCCCGCAGTAAGGGTCGGCAGTTCTTTGTCTATAACTGATGTGGTACTTTCAATGGATTCTTCAAGTTCAATGAACCTCTGCAGCATGTAAAGCGTGGAATTCCACCTCGTAGCAACATCCAGTATTACTTTCAGTGGAGCTTTCCCCTGGCCCTGTTGATATTTTATAAGTTTATCGTTTGCAAAATTTGATCTCTTGAAATGCTTTACGATTTTTCTAACCTTGTCAATAATCTCTTCCATTTCAGCATCTTTTACCCCATCCTTTACAAGTAAAGTGAGCGTGTGATCAACGCAACCCAAATGCTTCCAGCCCATATCTTTGATTGCTTTTTGTATATTTGAAGCATTATCTGATACTGCTAAAATTATTTTCGTAGATATTCCCCATTCTGCTGTTACTCTACTTAATTCAGCGGCTAAATTTTCGGCGGTGTGGCGTTTGTCGTAAGCAGAACATTCTAGTAATACCGACGCAAGTTTAAAATTGTTATTTATGAAGTACGCAGTGTAAGCAATATAACTGACCACATTAACAGAGGATCAGGAATCTGTAGTCAAACAAAATGTTTTCCTGAGACTACTGATTCTTTAGTTTTGTTCAAGCATTCTTCATATATTGCCGGTATCAACGTTTTTGATATCACGGTCCTACCGGGCAACTGATAGCCTGGATTAAGGGCATTCACAAATTCTACGACCACCGAAAATGACTGAAAGTCTTTATAAAACATCTTTAGCAATGCGCTATCAATTTTATCTTTTGATATGGCTGAGACCTTTGGTTTTTGAATGTATGCTTCAACAGTCGATTGTCTTAAAGCCGGACCTTCAGTTGTTGAAAAACTTGTGGATGGTCTAGGTTCACCAGGCGGAATATTAATGTCAATGTCGGTCTCATCTTTCTCATCTTTCTTACCCTTAGTTAAGCCCACATCCTATAAAGAGTACCTAACTATAGCTAACTGACTCTCAAAAGCAAAAAATTTGGGAACTTACATTAGGGCGTACTTGACCTTGATTGGTTATTTTTACCGTTGGATGCTTCACTTGCATATGCTTCTTTAAATTTGACGTACTCGTCTTGTACGATAATTTACTACGGCACATATTGCACGTTGCAAAAGATTCGTCGATTGGTTCAAAAAACCTCCATAACTCGCTTGTCTTTGCTTTTTTTGTAGGTGGCATCTCGCTATCTATTATTACCATCAATCACATTCACAAAATATCTTTGGACTGGGTAATGGGGAAGTCCCTTGCGAGTGCAGCAGGTGTTTGGTTACCAGTGATGCCAAATTGCGAGGTTGCCACCGGTTGTTTTACGTAGGCCGTGTCATTGATAAACATAAACAGGCAAACACTTCTAAACGTGTAATCAATATGTGCCGAAGGAGAAAAGATGCTTATTACATAAGTGAAAATTTTGCATATTGAGTTAATCGACAACGCTAGTCCGAGTAGAGTAGAGTAGAAAATTACCGCTTTGTAGCCAGCGCGCCGCGCCAGTAGTCTATAACGACTGGTAACGAATAACGATATAGCGAATTGCGCTGCTGGGAGGCGAAACGGCGAAACGCATCTGATGAACGAGCCGAAATGTCGTGATCACGTCACGCTTTAAAATCACTGATATAAAAATATCGCAATAACGATTCACAGTGTGATTTGAAAATCACGATATCGCTCATCCCTACCATTAAGGCGATGAAACACGCAGGTTTGGCTTTTCAGGACAATTGAAGTAAAGCAGCTAGGTCCACTTCGTCCTGTCCTTAACTTACAAAACCAAGCCATCGTAAAAGGTAAAACTGTTAAAAGAAATTTTAGTTCTGGTATGTACGCAAATGATATTTGGTTATGTGGCTGCTACAAGAGTAATTCGTTGTTTTGTTTGCTTACTAATGGCAGGTGACGATTGCGATCCGGCCTGGTTTAAGACGGGAGTTACGGATTTTAAGCATCTGGGCGAAAAAATTAAAAAACATTCAATTTGTCAAAAACATTTAAATTCCTCGCTAGAATCAACTAAGCCGTGCTTATAGGCTTGAAATTTTGAAACATAAAGATGCGGTTAAACAAAATCGTTGCATACTTGGTCGTTTAATTATTGATTGCATTAAATTTTGTGGAGCCTTTGAGCTAGCTTTGCGCGGTCACGATGAAAGAGTAGCTAGTCAGAATCCGGGCATTTTTAAGGGTTTGGTTAATTTAATGGAGGAAATTGACACAACGTTAAAATCTCATATCGAAAACTCAAAAAATAGTGTTGTTTCAGGCCTATCCAAAACGATACAAAACGAACTCTAAGCGATAAGTCACGGATTTATTGGGGAACAAATATAATCAGCAGATTTCATTGCTACAGCAGCGCCAGTTAGATAGTCTTAAGGTTAAGAATTCAATCTCCGCATTTTCGACTTTTGGTGCAAAATAATTTAGGCAGCGTGTTTCCGGAAACTATTAAACTTTTAAAAATTATTTGTACCATTCCAATGACGACGGTCGAGAGCGAGCGGTGTTTTTCAAAATTAAAGAGAATTAAACGTTTTCGCGCAATACTATGGAACAGGACTGACTTAATGCATTGGCAATGTGTTCTATTGAAAATGAACTAATACAGTCAAATCAAAATTTTAATGAACTCGTAATTGACCATTTCGCGGCTCAAAAGAGTGGGCGCATGGACTTCACACACAAATCGTAAATTTGAATATTTAATTTTTATTTTTACAACCTCGAAGGGGGTGGGGTAAAAAAAAGTTCGCTGGCTGTTGCTCCCCTAGTCAAAATTGTTACGAGCTGCCACTGGTCGCAATTTTATTTCTTTGTAAGGTACCCCCCCCCTCGACGCTAAAACCTGGCTACGCCCTTGTCGCGCATACTTCCTCTTCCTCTTCTTCTTCTTCCTGAGTCGATGTAAATTGTTTTAACAGCGATACATCAATTGTTTCGTCGATGTAAGGACCTTGTTTTGGCCTTGGCAACTAGTATAAGCTGCTGAACAAAATAAGCCTACCCTTTTGCAGCTGCATTTCGAATTACGCTCCTTTCTTGCAGTTGCAAAAAATATTATTAAGGAGCCAATCTTGTGCAGGTGGAATTAGAGTGTGGATTGGTTGTAATACATTATTAATTAGCCTCTAACCCCATTTTTCTGGGTCCAGTTGATTATCAAGCCACACTTGAACCTGGAAATATAATCGATAAAAATAGTGGTGAGCAGCTTCATATACTGACAAAAGAAAGCGGATTTCGCTGGTGATTAGAGTTTCTAGAGTAGAGCTCATATCTTCAAAAACTTTTACGGATGTAGTTTTTACTTATATTATGCGTCCAATGATATACAAATGGACAGGCAGGGTAGTCATGCATGCGATGGAGAATACAATTTTAGTAAATTTTAGAACCGTTTCTTCTCAGAAATGCCGCGTCTTAGATAAATGATCTACAATTTTTTCGTGAACTATTTGTATCTTAAAATGAACCGTTTCGCAAAAAATCAAAAAAATCCACTTTTGCGAAATTTGACTTTGCGTAAAATATTTCGTACACATGGGATCGATGGGGACTTGACCGGACTAACCGTTATTTCGTTTTCTCGATTTAAATTCTTGAAAGGTAAAAATCAAACGTAAATATCAGAACTAACTCTATCAAGCCATTTGGTGCTTTTATTGACTCCTTATTCGGTAAAGTTTTWAGTKTTTATTTTTTAAGATTTATATTTAATCTTTCTGCATTGGTATTATCCATCTCCCWCTTCCTAGTAAGCTAATCGTTTTTATGTTTTTTTTTTCAACTAGCGCGAAAAGCGAAAGCGGAAAGGGGCTTGGCTGGAAGAAACGCAGGAGTTTTGAAATTAAACAGAGTTACTCATTTTAGTGACCTAAACAGTAAACTAAATTGCCATTACGTGAAACTGTTGCTGGGTGTAGACCACTAGACCATCATAGAATAGGACCTAGGATAAAATCTCTTTTCAATATCTCGCTTCCACAAAATCCAGATAAAAAGATGCTTGCAGATGAATAAATTCTTTACAATTTTGTCTGTTTCTTTTATTGTAAAAGTTTTTAAAATAATATCACGTGAAGTGTATTGTATTTATTTTGTTATAAAAATCTTACCTTTCAACCCGGTATACTTACAATCGATACAATCTTATATTAATTGTAATTTTGCTCACTTACAAATAGGTAAAGTGCATGTAAAGTACATTATTGCCATAATATTTCTTCCTCTAAACCTGACAGAGAAAAAACTGAGCAAGCAGTGGTAGACAACATACTGTTTGTAAATGTTATCAGGCGGTGAGATACAAGATCTTAGATTTTTGGTCCTCAAGATGTTTATAAACTTCAGATTTTATTTGATACCATCGTGCAGCAACAGCAGCATCATTTAAAAAATCTTTAGTTTTGCCTGCCTTTACTTTTCTATGACAAAACAGCGTTATACCACTTTTTACTCAAATCTGTATGTAATCTATATTACCAATCAAGTACAGATTTGTTATGGTCTTTTAAAAAGCTTGGGAGAACGGGATTGGAGGAGAAGCAAGGCTACACTCAAAACAACTGAAGCCTCTGCTCTTCAAGTAGTCTTCAAATTGCTGTATTACACATTTAGAAAGCCGGTTTAAAATGCTTCATCAGCTGCATATATTACAATGTTTGAAACAACTGTTATTGTGAAGTGAAGTTTTGCAATAGGTTTTCTTGTCTAGTACGTTTGGAACAGAAAAACTGTGAAAAAGTTCGATTTTGAACTCCACTTTCCAGTGGGGCACAGCCAGCGACAGTTGAATACCCAGTACTTTATTCAGAATACTAAAGTAAGTATCTCTGCCATAAGATAATATTTTGTCGGATAGATCGCTGTCTCTTGAAAAATACTGACAAAAAATTAATAGTCTGACGTTTCAATTACACCTGTAATCTTTGTCAAAGACGAAGAACCTCAAAATTTGCCTGACACAAGTTCAAACAAATTTTTGAAAGTAAATAAACAAATCACCAAGGAAGCGAGACGTCATAGAAACAACGTGCCAACCTGATAAAAAAGGAACCTAACGATGAAAAAGGAACTACCTACCTATTAGATATACACGAACTACTTGATAAAAGATAACTACAAAATAGCCTTCCAAATGTCACCTAACTCATAATTTCCATAATCCCTATTAAAATTATTAGTATTCCTACAAATTTCTATAGCTTCTTTTATTAGACGTTTGTGATAATATTTTTCTCTATGTAAAATTTTTGTTTTATCAAAATCAATCATGTGTCTAGTCAAATATGAGTGTTCAGCTACGGAAGATTTATCTATCTGTTGCAACCTAGTAGCACGTATGTGTTCTTTCAAACGCGTACCTACTTTTCTTTTTGTTTGACCTATGTAACACTTTCCGCAAGAACAAGTAATTTTGTAAACACCTTCACTCTCTAAATGTACTTTATCTTTAGTAGAATTTAAAATTTTATCTAAATTATTATATGTACTATCAACAACTGAAATATCATGTTTTCTAAGCATCCTCTTTAATTTTTCCGAAAGGCCTTGTACATAAGGCAAACTCAACTTCAATTTACTTTGTCGTGGCTGAGAATTTACTTGATTTGGATGAGCACTTTTATTTATTTTTTTTATTTTATTTACTATGGAATTAGAAAGCAATGGTAGTTTACCTTTCTTGGATGTCAAAATTTACAGAACAAACACAGGACAGTTAGGACACAAGGTTTACAGAAAACCAACACACACAGACAGATATTTACATGCCACATCTCACCACCCTCCTTCTCAAAAGAATAGTCTTATTAGGACGTTATTTGTTAGAGCACAAAGGATATCAGACGAAAGTTCTGTACAAAAAGAAATATATTATCTTAAATCAGCGCTAATGAGAAATGGTTATAGTAGTAAGAATATTTGGTCAGTTTTTAATAAAAGTGCTCATCCAAATCAAGTAAATTCTCAGCCACGACAAAGTAAATTGAAGTTGAGTTTGCCTTATGTACAAGACCTTTCGGAAAAATTAAAGAGGATGCTTAGAAAACATGATATTTTAGTTGTTGATAGTACATATAATAATTTAGATAAAATTTTAAATTCTACTAAAGATAAAGTACATTTAGAGAGTGAAGGTGTTTACAAAATTACTTGTTCTTGCGGAAAGTGTTACATAGGTCAAACAAAAAGAAAAGTAGGTACGCGTTTGAAAGAACACATACGTGCTACTAGGTTGCAACAGATAGATAAATCTTCCGTAGCTGAACACTCATATTTGACTAGACACATGATTGATTTTGATAAAACAAAAATTTTACATAGAGAAAAATATTATCACAAACGTCTAATAAAAGAAGCTATAGAAATTTGTAGGAATACTAATAATTTTAATAGGGATTATGGAAATTATGAGTTAGGTGACATTTGGAAGGCTATTTTGTAGTTATCTTTTATCAAGTAGTTCGTGTATATCTAATAGGTAGGTAGTTCYTTTTTCATCGTTAGGTTCCTTTTTTATCAGGTTGGCACGTTGTTTCTATGACGTCTCGCTTCCTTGGTGATTTGTTTATTTACTTTCAAAAATTTGTTTGAACTTGTGTCAGGCAAATTTTGAGGTTCTTCGTCTTTGACAAAGATTACAGGTGTAATTGAAACGTCAGACTATTAATTTTTTGTCAGTGTTTTTCAAGAGACAGCGATCTATCCGACAAAATATTATCTTATTATATTATGGACGCTGAAAGTATTCACCCTCGTATCTCTGCCATATTTAAAAACAACTATTGTTTTTCAGCAAAAATCTATTGCTTGGTCTACTTGATTGGAAAGTGAGAAATTGAATGTGGTTTAACGTATAATATGTGATTAAGTCTAATTTAATAATTCCAACCTGGGTTGATTTAGAGTATAAACTCATTTATTGTAGGTAAATAAAGACCATTTATTTGAAAATCTCTTTATTAAATTTTTCAGAATTGTACATAAGTGATCACAACATACAAACAGCATTTTGTATACCAATTATATATCTGGAATATAAAAAATAAGTACACAAAGCACGTCATATATAAGATATAGTATATATAGGAATAATATACAGGGTTCCCGGAAATAACACGAGATTTGGTATGTATGATTTTCAAATAATTCTGCTTCGTACTTCTGAACGTTGGCACTCTTTACCGCAGAGACAAATGTGGTAATTCTTGAGAAATAACTTTTGAATTTTTTTGTGCTAAAGTCCTGGATATATTGAGCCGATTTTTTATAGTCTAATTTTAGATTATAATACATTTCTGAACAGTATTAGTAATGATGGTTGTTCCCAAATTGAAAGCAGAACCACGAAGGAATCATACCTTTAAAGATATCTTCAACCCTGTACACAGAAGAACATTTATTATCGAATGTATTTAATATCATAGTTTTACTATATAGATTTACACAATGGATAAATAAGAGAACTACGTTATATGGTTGCTACCCGTAGAAATTGGTTTATATGCTAGCGTTGGGACAATCACCATGTAAGGTAATTCTTAAGATTTATATTAAATAAATGTTTGATAAACAGTAGTGAACGGTAGATATACTTAGTTTAAAATATAGTGTATATTTAATCGTATGTTTTATAATTTCATTTTAAGATTCTTTGTGCTTTCTTTCTGTAGCATATATATTATTAGTATAATATAGAAATCTGCAATTTGTATAAAACTATAGTTAATGTTTCTTACAGTGTATAGTAAAATTTGGGTTAAAATTTCGCACTGAGTGCTATGTAGAATGTATACCCCCATACATGATGTCTTAAAATTCATTTAAATAATAACACACAATAAAGTGCTACCTCTTTTTTATAACATACATTTCTTAGAAAGAGTAAATCTCTGCTGCCATTTATATTTTTACAAAAAAAGTTTTAATGCAATTTCATAATATAGCATGTAAAAAATTATACTATATTCCTATACTTAATAAAATATTTAATGAGATCTTTAACGATGGGAACCATCTCTTTCGACAAAGTCTGCAATAAAAATATTATTTTCTGCATATGATATAAATGTACTTAATAATACGGTTACATATAGTAAGAACACCGCAGATAGTTGAGAGCACACCTTCTTCGCATACAGTAGGAATACACGTATAAAAATGCATTGAGTTGTACCCTTAACGAGCGTATTAATACTTTTGTACCACACTTACATATAACAGCTAAGGTACAAAACAGAAGCAGGATTTTGTTCCCTTGAATGGCAACTGAGCAGAACTCGAAATGTGGAAGATCCAAACTTCGTAGGATTTTGGTATAGGATGACGTAAATAATTCGTTACGAATGCAATCAGGAAGTTACTCGTATTTTGATTAAGTTTATATATATTTTTATCTCTGTGCATTGTAATTCGCGGGCAGTGACATATTAGAGATAAAAAAGATGAAGAATACAAGAAATAATACAAAGAATTTGATGACTTTCTCTAACATAGTCTCTCCGACTTAAACATCGTTACTTTAAATGTGTTAAACTTGTAACTTGAGTTTGTGGTCATTATCCTTGTTTACCATTTTCCTTTCTTTATAATTATATTTATAATTAATCGAGAGTTTTCATAGTTACTTACGCAAAGGGTCCCAAATTGTAAGATCACACCGGCAGTCACACTTTTAAGCTGAGGGCTTTACTTTTACTTTCGACCTGAAATGCACGTTTAACGCACAGCTGCAATTAAAGGAAAATCAAACAGATTCAACATACTAGGGATAATTTTTCAACCACCGACGGGTTATAAAAATAATTACATTTTCTACAGCTTTCCGTTAGTGGCCAAGCGTTATCTGTTTAACCATTAAGCAAAGGACAACGATAACAAAAGAGGTTTATTATGAAACATTACATTGCCTGTGATGAGCGATTTCCGAATAGAATAAACCAAGAGGTATGAATCTGTTCGTGACATAACATGATGATCTTTTTAAACAATTCAAGTGTCTAGTTCAAATTTGACACCAGTAATTTTTGGGCAGCATAGCTTCATCGCCAAGGAAGGGTTCCAGTAGGCTGTCAAAATATACTTGAAGGAGTTGGTTGCACAGTTCTTTGAAGAGGGGATCTAAAAACCTGTGACACGATATGAAAATGCTTAAATTGTTTTGGGGATTTTGTAGAAACGACTTTTAATAATAAAATAGGTTTTTTTTTATGTAAAGGGAGATTATTTTTTAACCCATCGGMGGCCGAAAAAACAGCCCTCGTTATTACCTATTAAAGAATTGTATTTGTAGCTGGCCTTTGTAGTTGGATAATATGGACTCGTCTACAAATAAATCAGTGAAGGCAAAAATCGAGAGTTGTGTTGACGGTACTGAAGAAGCAGCTTAAAAATCTTTAGCTTCTATTGGAATCCAACGTTATGAAACGAAGTACCAAGCATTACATCTATGGATGTTGAAGAAAGAAGAAAGAAAGAATGAAATATCAGAAGTGTTTTGTTTGGAGCAAGTATTCAACATCAGTGGATACCAAGAATAGATAGCGTTGTTGAAAATTAAGTCATGAAGCAAAGAAAGCCATATGGTGTCCCAACAAAATGTGATTAAGTTTACTACTAAGGCTCCTGATGACATCTATCTAATGATAAGGTATGATAATAGTCGATTATGCACGTTATGTTTAGCATTATTTTGCATTCTGTTTAGGATGCTTTTCCGCCTGGAATTTATGGAGCGTACCGTAGAGTAGAACTTGTCAATATTGTAGTACCTATGTAGTATGTGAATGACAGAGGTAATGTAATAATTGCTAAAAAGCATGTGTTTATACTGARTATATATTGCATTACGCACAAGAAATGTGTCTCACCGTCGTTTACTTGCAGTACAGGGAAAATAGATGTAGAATACAGCTAGTAGGAGAAAAAATTCAGAGTTTCTCGGGGTATATTTTCGAGGAATATTGACTACTTTGTTTGCAGACAGTGAACTAACATTATTTTGATGAAAAACCAGGAAGAATTGAAGAGTTCTCCTGTATCTGAAATGTATGTAGAAGATTCCAATAGAAAACTTAGATTTCAGTTTGAATTAAGTTCGTTTGTTTTTATTTTCGACACTTTCGAATCTCGTAGCGATGGTGAAAAGAAACAAAACTGATTCAGTCATGTGTAAAATAATGATTTATTATAATTTTCTGGTATACTGATGGTGATAGTTTTTTTTTTGTTGTTTTGCAACATTTGATGATGTTAATATTATATTTTTATATTACGATTTTCCTTTGTATAATCCATAGATATCATTATAGTAAGGTAAAGCTGTTTATTGCCAAGCACATTTAACCAATGCATTTCGTATCTGTGGTTACATTTTCCTCTTCCCAATGAAGAGAAACAAAGTGCAACTTTGAGTTTAGCAGATTATTCAACAAGGGATAAACAAACCAAGCAATGGTTTAAAATATTAAAAATTTTAAAGGCCGCGTTAAGCTTTTGATATGTTTACAATTTATTTACTACACATTGTATAAAAAATTTATATAAAAAGTTCAGCGCTCCTTTAGCGATAAGAACGTAAGTCCCATTATAAATGGTAGTATGCATTACCAACTCTCCTTAACTTTCGCTAATTGTACCGATATAAGTAAAGTGGATCAAAAATTCCCTTCCATAAAAAAATCTTAAATAAAGCTAATTTCTGTTTTGTACCTTATTGGAAGCATAGAGTCACAGATACAGGAAAGTAGTTGGTTATTAGAATACTGAAATAGCATATTAAAAACTAAAGGATATGTACATACATAGAGTAAATCAGTATGGAAGTGAAGCTTTAGAAACTTCAGTTGAAAACATTGGCTTCTAATGCTGCACGTAACAATATATTCGGTTTGTTCACAGCTTGAAAATCACATTTGTGTATAAAGTGCAAATTAAAAGTTTTCAGCTGTCAGGTGTGACTAAAAAAGCGACTACTGTCTTTCTGTACAGAATATATCTACACAACGCTGCACTACAGTTGCTGACCTTGCTTTGTTATCGTCTTTAGATGCGTGTGAAGCCAAACTAAGCGTTTAGTCGCTAGTCCGCAACCTTTGTAAACTAATCTAAGAAATTACTGTAACTGGAGTCGAAAGTTTGTGCCACGTGTAAGATAACACAAAGTTTACAAGATATGTATGTCGTTTATCATTATATATTATATACTTAATGGAATTGGTATTAATATTACAATAATAGTGGATAATAACAGGATTTCTTTCACCAGTAAAACTGAATTTTAGGAGAGTAATTTAGAAAGACACTTGCTGAGTCAAGTAACGAATGGTGACAATTTTTTCTTTGGGATATGTAATATCTAGATGCTCAGAGATTAACCAAAACTAAAACAGCAAATAATTTTACGACGAATATGAACGAAAGGGAATTCAATCAGGACAAGCATTTCTTAAAAATAAGGTTTCCCAGTGAATTTAAAAAATCTACGCAGTCATTCCAAACCCAAAGCGTTGCTTTGCAAGGTTTAAATAGCGCTCAAATAAGAAAAACTTATTGTCACTAACAAATTTTACATTACATATTATGCATATCAATACATGGTAAATTGATAAATCATAAAAATTGTCAGCCTTTTCATCAGCGTCTAATTTTCGTCGATAATAAAAAAATCTGCTACATACGCAGTCTAAATTCTGTTCTTTAGCAATCAGGGCTTTTAGTTTAGTATTTGAACATATAAAAGGCTAAATCAATTAAGGAGTTACTACTTTTTCACTTTATTATAAATCTATGCCGCAGGGTGCTTTGGTGTTTGACAGTGACAGTGCCATACTATGTAAATACACAAAATTAAAATAAAACTACTTGAAATAATTATAATTTCTATATTACTGTAGAAAGGAAAAAATAACTATCTAGATTGCAAATAAGGACTTTGTGCATGTTGTGTAATAGCAAAAGCCATCAACGAATTAACAATGAAGATATTGTTTAAGACAAAAAAGTTAAAAGTTTTCATTAGAACTTTAACACTCTGGTCATTTAAAAAAGTGTATGTTACTACCATGCCAGAAAAAAATTAATTTGAAATTTTGTGCTTGCTTTTTAAACAATAAATATAAATATGATAGGCTGTGCACTCCAGAATGACCTAAACCTAAAACTATAATGTTATCTTTATCATGGACTAATTTGTATCGTATATGCTGCCTGTGGTTCAAGATGAATTATAACATTCTACGAGAACACTGCCTGAAACTAGACTGATGAATCTAAGCAAATGAAAAATTTTATTTTGAAAATCTTGATTCAAATTAATGGTCTTAAAGAAAATTTTAATTTCTATGCGGTATTTCTAATAAATAATTAGGGAATTAATTGTAAAATCATAGCTTTTAATAGCCTTACAGGAAAATGAATTTTAATAAGTTTATGAAACGAAGTGCTATAACATAAAAAAACAGCATTGTGAAGACAAAATAATGAAAGGGAGTAATAATACTTGTATACGTTATTTTCATAGAAAAAAGTAGATAGTAAAATGTGGCGATGATTTACTAGATTAAGATGAGGCACAAAACATCATTTACATGAAGACATTGACACACAAAGTACGTATTCTTATAAAATTTTTCGAGATAATGAAACATACAGATAAAGCATACCTTTGTTGTTTTTTTCAGCTCGTTTTTTTCTGATAATCAAGGGATCCTGAAGTAAGAAGTAGCAGATGAAAAATTAATTGTAATTCTAAAATGATACAAATTATTTACATCAAAAGGAATAAGAAATCACTTTTTGGGAATCTCGAAACTACTACAATAATTAATCTAAATTTAAAACCTTACAGAGAGCAAAATTTACTTATTCATTTAATTTGGTGTAAGGATTGACCACATGTGAAACAACTGGGTTAATATAACTATCATATTATGTATTTTTTGAAGTTTATAATTTCTGACTTATTTTGCAGTTATTTGGCAAATTAAATTTGATTGATATATCATTTTCATGAAATTAAAATGTTCGCGATGTAGCAGCTTAGGAATTTGTGAAACCATATACGCGCTATCAAACGGTTTTTCTTAAGTGGAATCAATTTGAATCCTTCATATAATAATGTACCTAAATGAACAAATTGGTAAATGCAAATTTAGAACTTTAGAGCAAAATGTAGAAGGCTGGAGATTACCAAACACCTTACCAGAAGCAGAAAGAACGCTATACAAAGATCCGTTTATCTTCATAAATTCAATCGCCTTGTAAACTATTGTTTTACGAACTAAACACTTGTGTTATAGAGGTCTATTAATACATATATCTAAAAATAAACAAATGAACATTTTGACTTGTAAATGTAAGTAATTTTCAATCGAAGAAGCGTGCAAACACATAATGGCGAAGTGATAATCTAGCTTTATATAAAATAAAATATACAAAACTTTTTGAACGGAGCACCACATACTAATAGATCTTGTTTTGGACATTTTAGTAAGTTAAAGTTCAAGGAGTTATGCCGCATAAATTTATAATAAAGTAAAGAATATTTATAATTGGTTTTAACTTATTCATTAGATAATCAGCTCTAACTAGTTGGTGGAGTTCACCATTTTTGAAGCATGCTGGTGATAAATATCTATCTTTATACACTTCCAACAAAGGTTCTATTTTACAGTAGAAGTAACAATGAGAAAAAGCTGAAAAATAAAATTTGGTTAAAATTCTATGTACATTTTATGGTTAGCTGGAAAACTTTCTAAATTTCCTCAGGTTTGGAAGTACAAAGTTGTTCCTCCCCGTGTTTCCCATTTGGTCCAATTTAATCCAAAAGACACAGACTAAACGAAACCAAGATCCATTAATCTTATAGGAAACAAAGCGATCTGCATAGTAATCAGCTATATTTATCCACACAGTATTTTAAGAATATGTCTGCAGTGACATTGAAGGTTGTTTCATAAGACATCGTGAAAATTTCAGTCTCAGTGAAAGCATTAGTTAAAATCTGTGTATACATATTTACATGGATAATATAATCTGTCGTGATGAAGGCCGCTTGTGAACACACGTTGAGTATTTTCTCGAAAAGTATAGGTACTATCCAAAATCTACTTCGCATGCTCAGTAAGAAAACTACTTGTACTGTTTCAGCGACTAAAGGCTTAATTCGACGTATGAAAGCTCTACGCGCGGCGTTAACAAAAAGCTCTACTTTGTGCTAGGCAGCTCTACAAATACCAAGTGCTTTTTAATTAGTACTACAAACACGTCATCGTAGTGTTTATATCGATCAGCCGCTGCCTTAATTATTCGGCGGCGGATGGCGCTCGCCGCCAGGTCAAACTCCCGCTGCAAGCTTCAAGCAGGCCTAAAACGAAATTCCTAATTTGGTCGCTCTCGACGCTAGATGGAGCCTACGTGTCGCTGTTGGTGTTCTCCTTCTCCGTTCCCTGGTTCGAATGTATCAGCGCGTCCAACTCCGAAGGAGACGTGACCTGCAAAATGCGAATACCTCGGTTAATGTTACTTCATTGGAGTTGGTTCATCGCTTAACGACAAACGGTTAATTTAAAGTTGGCTTGGAGCGAGTTCTGGGTCTTTCGCCAAGTTACATGGCTAATTGGCTATAATGCGAAATGATGTAACGTCTTCGTCGAGAGCGCTTCAGCAAGCGCTTGCCAAGGCATTGTTAGGCTTCTCGTTCACAAAGAGAGCTTTTCCCTTGGCAGATTCAGATTCCTCCAAACGTCTCGTTATGATTGTTGGATATTTAAAAACATGCAGGTACAGTTTCACATCTCTAATCTTATTACCACTTATACATTAATTGCTATATATATGTAATAATAATAACAACGAATCAGTAATTATCTCCTGAATATTATAAAGAACGAGGTTCTTCGAACTTCTACATGTTTTTGGTCCTTCGAGGCGGGTACGACAGGCAACAAGAAATTCTGTCAATTAAAATCAAGAAAACTATACGTCTCCGCACAAGACTTGTACAAAACTGAAAAGTTAAATTTCAATTAAACTTCAGGATTATAAAAAGGAATGTAAAATCAATCAAAGTTGGGTGCCAGTGTTCAACAAGAAGATCGGGAACAGATATTACTATAAATTGGTTACATAATTCACAAGATCTACTA
This sequence comes from Rhyzopertha dominica, assembly GCA_025024175.1. Classification (NCBI taxonomy): domain Eukaryota; kingdom Metazoa; phylum Arthropoda; class Insecta; order Coleoptera; family Bostrichidae; genus Rhyzopertha; species Rhyzopertha dominica. The sequence goes on along the minus strand of QCXZ01000053.1, from coordinate 16,916,442 downwards.
AATACTTTCGAGAAGCTAATACTTGAAGTGATTGAATTACAATTAGATTATAACATTCAGAAAAGTTGCAATTAATTTGCATTGTTTGTAATTGACATTAATGAAGTGGTTGCAAAGGCTTCAACTTGTCAAAATGCAAATCGTCAATTTCCAGATCAAACAGTCATGAATTGCACTTCTAATCATAGCACCAACGGTCAAAATTCTTGTGTATCAATTGCTGACTTCAATACTCCTAATATTATGACAAAAATTTAGGTGAAGAATCATTTAAAATAATTCAGCATCTAGATCTTATTTCAAACAGTTATGACGTTGCCTTAACTCTGCTCGAAATGCGAATAAGGAGCTTAAAGTTTAAGCGGTAATCCCCAAAACAACGTTACCTAGTGCCCTAAAGTTCTATCATTCCAAAACCAACTATTATTGCTTACTCAATGCAAGTTCACCTGCGCCCTTTGGAATCTTTAGGACAACCAATAAATTTGTGAACTACTCTATTATACTATATGAAGATCATACCTAAACTAGATTATTTGGACAAAGGACTGGAAAATCCAGATCTTAAAATAAATCTATTCACAAATCATGCTTCCGTCGAACACAACCAAGAAATTGAATACATTACATCAATAAATCGATAAACACCGGTGCAATCATAACTATCGAATTCTAACCTTCCTCTCAAAACTTTTGCAAAATATAAATCTAAATATATGGCATATAATTTTTTACACTTGCTTTTCACTATATTGCTTCACAGACATGCAAATTGTCTGGAAATATTAGGTTATAATTTTGATAAAGATGTTGAGATCGGCCTACAACTTGCGAATATTTTTTTCTGGAAAATCCATCAGTAATTTAGCTTAATATATTATATGCCTTATTTCACAACGTGGTTTCCTTGTGCATTAAATGTAAACCTCGCCAGTGCAAGTACATTAAATTTTGGAACAGAAAACTTGCGATATTCAAAAAGATCATTAATAGGTGAAGAAAAAATGAATTTCGTTAAAAAATTAAATTAAATTGCTATTTCGTTCCGATCGTAGCATATTAGGGAATCCAAACCAAAATGGATTAAAATAATTCATATAATAATTAGAGAAACGGCTGTATTTTTTTAAATTTTTTTCCTGTGAGATATACAGAAACTTAGTTAACGCACAATATGTAATGGGATATTGCATGCGATTTATATCCAGTTGTAGAAGTTTGTATAAAGCAAATCAGAAAACGTCCGTTAAGGATTCCAAATTATATAATAGGAGTACTTCATTTCAGATAGTAGTATTATCTTAAATTGAATTCACTTAACAACTGAAACCTTAATTTCCTGAGAAGTTTCTCAAGTATAACTGAGTTGTCTTTAGAAGAGCCGTCTGCGCTGTTTGCAACATTACTAGTCTAGCTCTTTAGTTCTATAGAGTACGCACGCTTAGAGCAAAATTTTAAATTAGGAGGACGAAAGGTTAAAATAGTATTAAATTAAATATAAATATAAAGGTAAATATTTACAATAAAAATGTTTTTTAATGTACAGTGTGTCGCATTTAAGATGAAGACATTCCCATATTTTAGTTATTTAAAGGAATACAGATCTGAATTTTCGCACAGTAATAAACGGTGACGGGTCATATTTTTTAAGATACTTAACCGAATTCTGAATTTTAAACTCAACCTACTACGAATTGACAAATAGGGCAGATTCTCAATATTTTGTTTCGCGTTAGAGATATCGAAAAATATTACTAGAAAAAGTTGTTCAGAATATTTTTAGGCCCGTATTTTCATGACAAAATTTGTATTTTTAATTTTTTTAATATTTTGGTATTTAGAAATTATTACATTTTCTTTTTTTTAATTTTATACATAGTGTGCCATGGAAAATGATAAAATTGGCAGAAGTGTCAAATACTAGTCAGTTTGGACTTTATTGCGTACATTTCTAGTTATTGAGATAGTGGTCACAGAATTAACACTCAGGTTTTAATTTTTTAGTTAGTAACTTCAAACAGCAGTCAGTTTTTAATTCATTGCGTTAAGTTCTAGTTATAATTGGTGATCAGAGAATCAAAATGCTATTAACTTTACGTGCAAAAATCGAAATTATTAGGTTGTTTGGTGATAATGCTCGTAGCAGCAGACAAGTTACTGCAGAGTTTAACTTGAGACATCCCGAACGTGCTTCCATTAATCATGGAAAAGCAGCCGTTAGAGTAAAATAATTATCATAAAATAAAATTCTCATTCCTTTGTGTTATTTACTTTATTGAAATATTTGAAAACATAACACTACTAAATTGTAAAGTTCTTACATTCCATAGCAGACTAGTTATAAAATTAAAAAAGAAAACGTAATAGAATATTGAAAACATTATAAATGTGAATTCTGTCATGAATATTGGTATACGGGCCTAAAAAATATTCTGAACAACTTTTATTAATAACTTCTATCGATATCTCTAACGCGAAACAAAATATTGAGAATCGGCCCTATCTGTCAATTCGTAGTAGGCCGAGTTTAAAATTCAGAATTCGGTTAAGTATCTTAAAAAATATGACCCGACACCGTTTATTACAGATCTGTATTCCCTTAAATAACTAAAATATGGGGGTGCCTTCATCTTAAATGCGACACACTGTATATTATGCAAGAGAATTTGCAATACACGATTTAAGCAGCTGAGAAACAGATCCTCTCAAACATATTAGGTTCTTAGTTAATTGGCTTAGTAACAACAAATTTTATAATCTTGATTTTACGAAATCAAACGACATGTGGTTTTTCTCCATGGGAAATACAAAATGTACAAGTCTTTTCCTTTTATTTTTCATATCGTCATGTTTTTCAGAAGACGTCCATATACTTGTCAACCTCGTTTTACCAGCTCGTTTCTTATTCACTCTTTCTATTTAGCGTAACTCGATGCTTAAAAGTGTGACTCTAGACCTTCTATGAATATTTGAATAATCCATCGGAATGTTACCTTACTCAGAAAAAGAGAATTGTTATATCCTAATAAAGCATTGTTACGGATTAAGATGTAGTCGAGTTAACGCCTACAGATTAGGCAACCAGAACGACGCCGTGTGACGTTCTAATGGTTGCCTAATATCATGTTCTTCGAACATTATCGATCGGTCGAGACCTCCCGAACATGCTTTCAGACCATTCGGGAATATCTGTCGGTCGGTATAAAAAGTACCGTAAACGCGCGGATATAAAGTCTCATTTAAATAGCGGTGAAGCAAGCGAACAGAAGCGAACCAGGTGTTGTAAATCGTGTTAAGTGTAGTGTTTTGAATGGTAGTGTACGAGTATTGGACTGGTTGTGCTCGGATTAGTGTATTTCGGTATTGGTATTTAAATAAAGGACGCTAAACATTAAAAACTGATCAATTGTGCTCTACGTGGATTGAATCTTGAATTAATTCTTGTAAAATAACTTCATCAAGTTAAATCCACAATACATATATTTAGGTAAAGCGCTTTCGGCTAATATGCCATCGTCAGTACTATATAATAAATTAGCGGAAAAAATCGCTTGGTATTGTCCAATTTTTGCAATCTCTGTTATCCCATTCTAAATTTTTTATTTGAACGCTAATTTTTACGTTGCTGGTTTAACTGTAGTTTTTCAATTTTTAGCCAAGATTGCTTGTTTAGATTTTTAATTTTGACAATGTCATAATTTTTTCCGATAATTTATTATATTGTATTGACGATGGCATATTAGCAGAAAGAGCTTTACCTAAACATATGTATTGTGGATTTAACTTGATGAAGTTATTTTACAAGAATTTATTAAAGGAAGTTAAGTTAGAAATCGGTATTTTTCGAGCTCATACACGTAACAATATTTTGTTTATTTATTATTAGCTTTAGCTATGAGAAAATATGAAGGTCCTTAATTTTATTTAGTTAAAACTAAATATTACTTTTGCTGAAAAGCGTGAAAGTATAAATGTATTTGAAAGAAACAAGAAGAATTTGCTTATGTAAATAACAGAAATCTATTGTGAGCGGAATGTCCCCTAATAAGAAGTGATTTCGTTATTTATTGCTGGTAAATTAATAATTTATTATTAATACTTAGTCTCTTTGCCCAAATAAGAGAGTTTAGTCTAGTTTAATAAATYGATTAGTTAACTGATTAATTTGGTACTACATTTAAGAAACGATGTAGACTTACAACAAAATGATATAAATTGTTCCATTAAAATTAGTTAATTTAGCTATTACTGGGAAGCAACAATTTTTTTGCAAATAACGGATCATACTACACAGTGACGCCATGCCTTCATTTTGTTTTGCAAAACTTATTGTATTGTACGCAAACGCAAGTATCTGCCAATAGTAATTGATAACTTGTTAGGTAAATTTAAGAACGGCGAATTTGATACCATTGCAAAATGTGTAGCTTTGTACTACTCGTACCGAAGACAACGCACTTATTAAATAAAAAGGTGTGGGTGTGTCTGTGTGAATTAGCTGACAGGATAGTTTCAAGTAACTTATTACGTAAATTTTTTGGTGCTCTGGGAAGTAGTAAAAAGTTGAAAATGTACCAAACATAGAAGGAAATTTGTTTAAAAAAGTAAGGAGTACCTTATAACCTATATGATTTCATGCAAAAAGAACCACTGACTAATAAACCGCCTACAGGTTGTCAAAATGTCCAGGGTGTGATGCATTCTATGGTTTATAAAAATAGTAGAAAAGAATGCTTTTTTTGTAATACCACATTAGAAAAGAAAAATAGCATCTGCAAGGTTCAAATTAGATGATTTTGACAAGATGGTGCTTTGGAGCAAATTATGTATACCTGCTTCTGAGAAAACAAAAGAACTTATCCTACATCCTATGGGAGAAACCTTCCAGAACCAGCGGATGGACTCGACCAGTCATTGTAAACGCCGGAAATGAAAACGGATTTGTTTTTTAATGCTCGTCTAATATTTAAATCGCAATCTAAAAGAGGAGATTAAGTATCGTATTGAAATGAATTTTGTGAACTACGTATATTTGAAATAAAGGCATTTGAGCTGCTCTGCGCATCTAGACTCATTCAGATAGATTTGCTAAAAACATGCGAGTAAAGAAAGATGAATTATGCAGTCATTTATTTAGAAATTTCGTCAAGTTACAAATAGAGAATGCACGTATACACAAAACATAAAAAAACGTAATAAAAACGCGAATTTACATACAAATGTAAGTAATACAGTCGATTTTCGGCAGTCTGGTGGTAAATTAATTAAAATATCTTGGCTTGTCGACGGAATTCTGCTGCTGAGCCAGTAAAACGTACCCCTTCGCCTAAAAGCAGAAAAAAGAGTAAACACAAAAGCGAAGAAGGAAACAATAAAGTGAGAGAATTCCTTGCGTGAGTGTGAAATGTTTGCGTGATGGGAGTGCGAAAGTATTGCGATGGTGTAGTTTGAATTGTGATTAAGACGGGTTGGGGAAGTAGATTTGACTTGGAAAGCATTTAAAATGTGTCGCCTGAAGTGAGTTTTCCGAACAGATTGCGCCTGCAACAGCCAGTGACGAGACCTAATCGTCGCTAACATTTTTCTTACAGAATATGCTGGGTCGTATCACATGATTACATAGAAAGTCGTTTTATACACACATGGTGACCAATTAGTGCGATAAAGTTAAATAACTTGTTTATTGTTAAAGTTAGAGAAAAAAAAGTTAATACATAAAATGTTCCTGGCAAAAAGCTGCATAATACAGAGTTTCTATGAATGATTCATGCATTGATTTCTGAATTCTTTGTGCCGCCTTTTTATAACTGCTGCCAAGCTACAATATGCACGGCGATCAATGTTCATCAATGAGCACGATAGTATTGAAGCTTGTAGATCAGGTTACAGTCACAAAATTGATAGCTTTATAAAGATTTTCCAACAATTTACGGTTCTTTTTTTCTTTCAAAGGTAAGAAATAACAATGATTATTGGTATAGTAGGGTTGTGGTACACCTTTGCATGTTGGAAGCTTTGTGTAGTGCAGTTAACGTTGCTACCACTTAGTATGTGAATTTTACCATTGCGGCAGTACAATTATTTAACAGGCTTACTGCAGCTATAACCTTACAAATACGATACGTAACCTAAAGTTAAACGAAACCGTGTCATTTTATAGCTCAGAAAGAGAGCTTTCAGCAACCTTAAAATTTATTAACCCACAAAACACTACACAATATTTTGAAAATACAAATTCCCACGCGTTTTCTTATATTAAAATATATCAATTAGTTCAACAATCGACAGATGACAAGTATTCCTCAGAGCTATAATTGGTGTGTTCATTATTTGTAGTGATTGCTTCGTGGTTTGTTTTGTGGTCTTACAAACATTTAAGATTTTATTTAACCTCTAGTGGGTAATTATTCACTATAGCGTCCCATCACCTATCGAGCTCAAATTGTGTGTACTCTTAGAAAAAGTCTTCTTTTTTGTTGTTTTTTTACCGCGAGATTTTTGCGCGTCGCGCGCATATAACGCCTAAAAAGGCAACCCCCAAATCCGCTTGAAAAGGTACTCGCCTAGGACGAACGGACGTTCAAGAATATGCTACACCGCACAGCGTACAGGGAACACCGCGTGTCGCAAAAAAACAGGGCTCAAACGCCTCAAAAACCGCGTGATAAAGAAACAACTCCCAAATCTGCTTGGAAACGCACTCGCGTATGACGACCGGACATGCGACACTGCGAGGCATAAGGGAGAACACTCTGCGTCGTAAAGTAATTCCAAACTGAAACATTAATTTTTTGAAAACTAGTCGCGACCGCAAGGAACGGATTTTACATTCGTGTTCAGGAGGCCACTTACTAGAGGTATGCATAATTTGAGCTCGATAGGTTATGCGATGCTGTAGTAAATAACTACCGTTTAGGGAAGAACTTGTGTAAGTTGGCGTTCTCGCCTATCAAACGAGAGTTCGTGTTTATAGATGAAACTTGGGTATTTCAAAATGGTGAAGCACATAACTGCTGCATGGATTAAGACACGGATGCGTGAGTGGTTGGAGATGCGTGGCATGCTCGTGGCCAATACCTTACTTAAGACCGAGCTTCTGGCATTGGCCAAAGAACATGCTACATATAAATTGCGTCGACGCGGAAACGTCTGATGAAGTATGGCAAGACAATATCCGCAATGTGGATAATAACATATTTCTTATTTAAAATTTGTGTAGATCGTTGTTAGACATAACTTCAACTAATTTGTGAAATACTCTTTCTTAATTCGAAATAATTTAACACGGTATTTATACAACCACTGCTGGTCGTCCACCAATGGTTGAAAGTACTCTTCTTTCAATTAAAAAACAAAAAAAATATCCAGCAATATATTTCCTTAATATTGTAACCGATGCTTTGTAAAACTTTTTCGGTGTAAATATGTTTTACCAATCATTCCTTTTAGTTTAGAAAATAAAGTATAGTACAAAACTACTCCGATAGTAATGTGCTAACAATGCAATTCGGGCTTAAATCAATACCAAAGTTCAAATAATCATTTCCCTGGAACTAAAGATATAAACACTATTTCAATTTGCAAAACAACTATTTGTTGCATAAATGGCGCATTTACAACATTAGGTTCTTAGGGCCAAATTTCACCTAAAAATTTCAATAATTTAAATACGCCCATCTATATACTTGGATCTTTGCTCCTGACCTGACCTGACCTGACCATCCCACTCAAAAAAAAAATAGTTCTATAAGGACTTTGTTAGAGCACAAAGAATCTCACACGAACGTTCTTTACAAACAAATTTATCATCTTAAATCAGGGCTAGGCACAAATGGTTATAGCAAAAAGAATTTTTTATTCGGCTTTAGTAAAAGTGCTCGTCCAAATCAAGTAAATTCTTAGCCAGGACTGAATAAATTCAATTTGAGTTTGGCATATGTACAAGCTCTTTCAGAAAAATTAAAGAGGATACTTAGAAAACATAATAAACACATAACTTAGATAAAATTTTAAATTCTACTAAAGATAAGGTATATTTAGAAAGTGAGGTGTTTACAAAATAACCTGTTCTTGCGGCAAGTATTACATAGGTCAAACTAAAAGAAAAGTAGGTACGCGTTTGAAAGAACACATACGTGCTACTAGGCTGCAATAGATAGATAAATCTTCCGTAGCTGAACACTCATATTTGACTAAACGCATGATTGACTTCACACAGACGACGGCGTCGGTGTCGCTGCTGTAAATGCCATCATTTCTGGATCGCAGTTTTCAGAAACCAAAAAAAGAGTCATGTCAATCAAAATAATAATTTTATAATTTTGTTTACTTGTCATATTTAATAATAATTGTTATCTGCTGTTTTATCGTAGATATAAAGTGCTGAACAATCCGTACTGTCATTCCTGTACACGTCACAAAGCAAAAACTGAACACCAAGGACACCAGTTGCGTGTTGGATTTGTTACACACTTACAAAAGCGGTTACGATTAAAATTCTGATAAAGTGTATATATAATACTTAGTTCTTACTATAATCTATTTTTATATCTAGGCGTTCAAATTCAACTAAAAGGTGCTATAAAATTTCGGTATTATTATCAAGTACCTAAGTATCTTTGTCATCATGTCAGTGTAATGCTGACAGATGACACTACCATCTAATTTCTTACTTACCTATAATATAATATCAGTACATACATATATAAAATCACTGCCTTCATACAACATCATATTCTACCTACTGGAATCGTGTAATTACGCCTATCTTATAATGCGCTCGTTAAGTGTTATTTGTAAAATCTCTGCCGGGTAGAGTAAGCTCACGTAACTCGCAGTCTTGGTAATTCTTAGTGGCAGCCTATTCGCTGTGGATCTCGCGAAATGAGAAAAGATGTTCTAGATTTTTGTTGAGGAGTAACGTATGATTACCAACGTAAATAAAGCCTTGTGCGTTTCGTCTACGGCTCAAAGTCCTAGATAAATTATTTACATCCGCTCGACTGGATGCAGAGAGTAATAAAGAAAGCGGGTCAACTGCAGCACGAAACAAAATAGTTCACGTGCAAATAAGTTACAAAGGGGAAGTGCTCCGACAGGTGGCCATGTCAGTGCGACTTAAAATGGAAAGGTTACGGTCCTTGAAGTTATTACGGCAGGAACTGGTGGGTTTTATGCTTCCACACTTGATGACATAAATCAAACAAGTAATAAAATATATTCGTTTCAAGTCGCTCCCAAATCTTTAATATTACAATATTAATTAAGGAAAAAGAATGGAGATTCTTTATTACTTAATTGATTAACATGAATAAAAAAGATAAAAATATTTAGCAGAATTAGAGTGGAGTAATTAATTGGCGGTTTTCGAATCATACAATTCCATCAAATGCTACTGTAATTAGCGACTTAGTTCTAGAGAGGTAAATATAAACCGCCGACACGATATGTTCAGAGAAATGTACAATATGTTCATTAGTGCAACAGTTATGAATATGCATAGGGTGAGAATCTAGTTAGCTGCGTCCATGAAAATCTCGTAGCGTCAACTAAGGTTTCAAGCGGTATGTCCCACTCATACATGACAATTTATATTGTGGAGAATTTTATTATTTATGTGCGATATGTGCCAAATAAGCAGACACAATCTTAGACATTTCATTTTGTGTACGTGGGGGTTTTACCTCTTTAAATAATCAGTATCCTTTCCTTTACATATTAATAATATATGTGATAGGTATTGGAACAAAGAATATATTGTGGAAAGAACTATCGAATTGAACTAATATGGTATGACAGTGGTGGTTTGTCCATGATTACGTATCCGGGCACGAGTTGTTCATATATAACAGATCTGTTTCCCTTTAATGAAGCTGCTCAGTGCCATGTAGGTCTAGTGCAAATGGCACGCCAACTTGGCAGAATACAGGTTACTTCCTTTGGAAATTAGTTCTCTTTTTCTATCCTCACGTTAGCTTGTCGTTGACATAAGACATTGCCATCTATTTTTTCGCACAGAACTAAATACCTAGAAGTTTAATGTAACGATTAGACTTTGTGATAAATGATCTTCGAACGGGTAAGACCAGTTTCATGCGCAATTTTATGGAAACGTCATGGCTAGCACATAACAAACCACAGGCCTTACCATACATCTCGCTAATCGCCATTACTCGGTCACACTTGCTAATTACTGGGCACTTCCGCTGCCCCACGAATGGGCAATATGGCAACTTACCACAGACATCTTTTTTTTCTAAATAGATGAGCAGTGCTTGAAATCATGTATAAGACAAATTGTAACTGCACACGGGGGTCTTTGGACTTGCGCATAAGGCAATTTCAGAAATGAAAAAACACAGTTTTGTCATAAGTGACTGCATCATCGTCGTACAGTCGTCACCAATAGCCAAAAATGTTTACAATTACCAACGCGAGTTCGCCAGCCCTATATCAATTAAGGTAGAAATATACATGTGATCCAAATGTTTCTTTTTAAATACACGTGATCGGTTTATATACTATTCCACACAGCTATTGTTTGAAATATAAACATCATTGTACTTTCGGTGTCATTAATAAACAAACAGTCAAACCGCTTCAGGTTTTAAATCAACTAAAAAGGTCTTAAAACGCAATGGTTTCGTATCATTGTGTTGATATTCGCTGCTCAGGGATCGTATTGGACGATCAACATATATTTTATCGGTTTAATAGAAAAACAGTCTCACCTAAAACGTCACCTGTCATCACTTCAAAATTTTTATCGTAAATTAAGTTTCTAGGTCGCACTAATTTGCAATAAGTTGTTCAATCTAGCAACACTACCTTCAGCACCTTTTAGTCCCTCTGTTGAGTGATCTGTCAACTGAAATTTCATCTAATGCGCAGGTGCAAAGACTCCATTTTCGATCTTCTGTGTTCGATTTTTCGTAATTTTTCATCGCGCATCCTGTATGCTTTACTCATCTATTTAGAAAGTAAGATATCTGTGGTCGTCACAAAGTTTTCTCGTGCAAGCCATAAGAATTAGCGGTCTAGATMATAAATAMGTTGTGTGCTTTTTCATTMACATCTCTGTTACAGTTACCTACTCTTGTTTCATAGACTCGATGTAACCCCAGAGAAAAAACATCAAACGGGGTTAAATCGGAACATCAGTTAAAAATTAGATTGCTCTATTGATGCAGTTTTTTTATTTTTATTAATTTTGCATCCCGAGTTGCAGCTTTATTACTCGTACATGTAATTTCTAATTGTTTATTTTATTTACGTTTAGTTGTCTACTTCTTTTGTGCCATTTGTCCAGTGTCGGCCGGTGTAAAAGAGCAGTCAGCATCAACAAATCAAGCGGGTGATTTCACGCATTAAAATTAGTAATACAGTCAGCTTTCAAACCATAAATGAAACGAAAAGACACGTTAACAATTGGTTGGGGATTGGTTGGGCCTATTACTTTACGCACCATCTTTATTTTTATGCAAAAAAAAGTTAACAAAGGTAAGTTCCTATATCTATATACTACATTACATAGCCTTTCTCGAAACTTCCTTAAGTTATATTATTCGAGTAGATGTATAGACCTAGTGGCCGTGAAGAGAACGTACTTAGGATGTAGGAAATGTAGGGTTTTGCTAGGGGACAATGAAATCGATGATGTGGGTTGTGTTTATAAAGTTCTAGTCGCTTTACCAACATGACGACTAAGATGTAGATCTGTCACCCGAGACGAATGGCTTGCAGGACGACCGAACTGTATGTAATTTTGGGCATTGGAGGTGGCAGGAGATTTGATAGGGAGCTGTCTTTCACCAGAGAGACAGCTGGAGTTTGTTATATTATTTGATATTAGTTGGTACTAAAGGTGTTAGCTCGACTGGCCGTGAATCTGTTCACACAATAGTAGTATTGGTATTTAATACGATGCGCGTCCTCTTATTAGTATTATGTTGGAGGTAAGCCTTGGCGGATCCTGTAAGGCAATCCGAAACTTCTACGCCAGCATCTTGTATTGTTTGGTGTAGCTCTAATGCATTAGATGAACAGCAACAGATTGTAGAATTTTAGTGATGTACAGTCTGGATCTTACACTACCCGTAACGAGTGAGAGATTTACTTACAAGAAATACAACGTCATATACCATGATGCCGGGCTATTRGCTGKGTGGCGTTCTAAGCGAAACTACATKTTGCATTTCGTCTGACATGTTTATGTTCATGGAACCCTGACTATTATTGAAGAGATACATTTCCACTCTACATCTCAAATTCAACTTAGTTGACGAGCTTTGTGCAGCGGAGTCAGTAGTTGCACCCAAAAAGCGGACATTATACATGAAGGCCCACGGTAAGAACTCTAATTAACACCTTGTGGAGAAACCGAACGTTCTGCGGCTGTAACAAAGGCATTCCCGCTTTGTATCAAATTATCCTGCAGATTACGTATCGATAAGCAGTCTTAGGTAGTGTATTTGACCACCATGAATGATACTTACACTTCTCCATAGTCGCATTACTGTTGACGATGTAATTTGAGCCTGCGGGTTATTTTCCTTAATCTGAACCCCGCGTTTTTCAGTTTTTTTGAAAATAACCTGCTGGTTAAATCGAGGGATGCACTGGTCCATGACATTCTGGAAAGGGCTCAAAAGAACTCACAGAGGATGGGGGTATAACGGCAGAGGTGACCGGTTTTCAGCATTATTGAATGCGCCATTTTCTTTCAAATTTTGAGTAAAACTCACATACACTTGGCCTGCCTTGGCGTATATATAGAGGAAGCCCAGATCTGTGCCATGTTGTCTTAGCTGTCTTGAGGAGGTTTTATAAGCTGAAACAGCTGTCCACAGACTGTTCTGATGCAGACAACATGGCACAGACTCATATTATCTATTAAAACAACACATCTACAAGCTGATGTTACTTTCCTTTTGACCTTTAGCATATAAATAATAAAAAAGGAAGAACAAATGGCAATATTGTAAGTTCGCTAGACCAATCTGACCTGTTAAACAAGTAACAATTACAATGTAGATTTATTTCGAATACCAAGCTTATCAAAAACCTTCCAAAACTTCAACTGGATAACGGCGTGATTTAGTTATTGCAGATTCGTCTTTATCATTTTAAAAAGAAGGCAAGCTCACCTGCGTGTCCCTTCTCTGTACCAAAACATCGATGCTGTTGACGCCGTCGATCGTGGGCGGCGGCGCCTCCACCATGCCGTGTGGTTCTCTACAGTGCATACAGAAGCACCTCACCCCCGTCATCGCCAAACCTATGAACAGGAGCACCGCTCCTGTGCCTATGAATATGTATCTGTGGTCCGCGTCGGCGGCATTTGGCACAAGTTGCACTAAACCTACTATCAGTACGATGGCGCCCAGAAGAAGTGAGCCGACTATGATCTGAAGCGCCGATACCTGCAAGCATTAAAGGTATGGAAATTTTACATAAGAAAATAAGCTCAAGAATTGGAATTTATTTTTAATACACTTCCTGAAAATCATATACTTAGATTCGCGTAAACTACGGGGTATGTATGTATAACCATCGCGGCTAAAAGTTCTGTAGCGAGTGAATCAGAAGAATCAGAGAATAGGCAACCTTATTTTACTCTCCAAATTTTGTGCGTTTGTCAACTAAGTGATGGCGCAAGGATAGCATTGTTACTGGTCAAGAACTTCTGCTATTTAGACGATCTGTTACCTAGCTGAATAACTGTCACTTTACAGAACCTAATTAATTTGTATGCTACGTCATTAAAAAGGACGAATTATAAGCATTTTCGCTTGACTAGTAATTATGTTCGTTTACCATTTGTTTAGCTGTTCTTTATGTCGCATTCTTGTGACTGCTGCTAAGCTACAATAAGCATAATTACTGTACAGAAGGCTGCGGATCAAGTTATTTGATGGTAATTACGTAGGTTATTTAGCGAACGCGCTTTTTAAAAAACAACTTTATTGCTTGAGAGCAGTACAAAGAGTGATCTACCTTTTACAGCTGTATTATTACAACACCTCGCATTAAGATGCTAGGTATGCATTTATTTTATGTGTCGTCATATCTGGAGGTTGCGTAATTCCTCCCTTGGTAGTCCCGAGACTCCGACGAGGGTTAGAACTTGGCGTGGTCAGGCAGCTTGGTCCCTGTAGGGGTAGCTTCTTCTGGACTTTGGGCTGAGTTTTTCTTTCTTGAATTTCTCCATAGGTGTACTAGGAAAAGGCCACCTATGATGACAGCAACATACAGCAGGGCGGTGCTGGATAGATGCAGAGTGTCTGCGTAGTTTCCTTCTGGGGTTGGCTGTAAAATTTGAATATTATGACTTAATTTAGACATTTCTAATTTTGATAGTTCCAATTTCGGCAACGTGTTGCTTGGGACCTTTTCTGCTGTGAAGTTGAGGTCTTCTAACAGGATTGGTTGGCCTCTGGAGGTTTGGTTGAAACGTAACAGCTGACCGGTGACGTAGATGTGGCAGTTTCCATTTTCTTTGAAGAGGAAGGTGCCTTGCATCTTCTTGCTGGACCATGTTTCCTTGCAGCTACTTTTAACTTCGGTTGGGCTGTCGAATATGGCTAGGTATTGATTTACTTCTTCCAAATATTCGAGTGACCATTTTCTTGAAATCTGTGTGACTTGGCATAGTTCGAATTTTGAAAGTAGGACGTTTTTCTCGCATGTAGTGTCGCTATATTTACGCGACTTTTGTTGGCAAAAGTATTCATCGGTAATCATAGTACATTTATGTGCAAGCGGTATCAGTTCTGAATCAGATTTTAAAATGTAATTAGATACTGGAATGATCGTTCTGAAGTTTTTTGTTGGTAAAGGCAAAAAATAGTAGAGCTTGAATTTTTGTTTGTCATAAAGTGGAACCTGAAGGAAATAAATTATTTCTTCGTTTAATATTGAACATTTTGGTTTAATTAGATGTCTAAATGTTTGCATGTTATTTACTTTTACTTCAAATGGAATTTGTTGTTGATAAAATGGCTCAATCTTCGTTAACTCGATTAATAGTTCAGAGTTTGTTATTATGCTGGGGTGTAGGATATTTATTTGGCAAAATGTGATTGAATTTTCGAGGTCCTGCAAAATGCTAATAATTATATTAAAAAGATGGATTAATTGATTGAAAATGTCTTTGGCAAAAAGTACATCGAGGTGATCATTGGTGTCACTTATAATTTTTTCAAGTTGCATTAACCTAGAAGTTAATAGAATTTCATTATGTCTAATGTTCGTTACTGTATAGTTGAATTTTTGAATAATTTCGTTATTAATAGAATATTGCTTATTAATTTGCTCGATAAGATTGTTTTGGGTTTTCTTAATTTCATTTATTGAATTTTGGATATTTCGACCGTCTTCGCTGTCTAAGTTTCCAGTTAGTTGTTTAATAATAGTGCCCAGTCCATCGACTAAACCTCTTTTACTTCTGTTTGATTTTGTGAATATTTGAAGTTTTTCGTTTATTATGTCAATACTATATTGGGAAATTTTGAGATAATTTGAAATTTCTGTTTTGTAAGTTTGGTCTGCCAGAGTCATCGTTTTAATTTTGTCGTGCTGGGACAAAAGTTTTTCGAATTCGTCTATGAGTGGCGAAAGTTCGAAGTAATGTATTAGTACATGGTTTGAATTTTGAATTTTGGCGGTCCCTAGGTTTATTGGCAAAATACCTGGGTTTGTTGTGAGGTCTACTACATCTTGGCAAGTTAGTTCTGTTGTGAGGACGAGCCACACGCAGATGTACCTGCAAGAACGTTTTCGTTAGGTCGTTTTACGTTACTGATATGTAATTTTGTAAATTTTCTTCCAGTTTTAGAAAAATCAATTTCTGGTTTAATAGTTTTGCGGTCATAATCTACGCTAATGATTTTTTCTTTCTTGTATCGATTTCTTGATTTAGATCTAAAATTACTTTTAACGAATACTTTCTCTGGTAATTTGGGAACTTCTTCTCTGTTTTCATTTAATTTGTTAATTTTGTGTTCTTTCTGATTTTTCAGGTTTGTATTGACGATTTTGTGTAAAGTTTCTATTTTTGTTCTGTGATTTTGGACAAAGTTGTTTATTAACTGTTGCTCAAAATTTGTGTCTAATATTTGTTTTGAATCGTAATGTCCGTTTAATATTTCGAAAGGGGTCATTTTAGTTGCGGAATGTATGGAATTGTTGTAGGCAATGATAGCGTACATAAATTTTGTGGCAATGGAATCGTTTTTGAACTCGTCTTGATTATTAATTAAATTTACATGTTCTAATAGGGTTGAATGGAACCTTTCAATTATACCGTTACTGGCTGGATGGTGAGGCGAACAAAAATGAGTTTCGATTTTATGTAAAGTTAAAAATTCTTTGATCAGGCCATTATCAAATTCAGAGCCATTATCTACAACTAGCATGTGCGGTGTAGAATGGTGTGAAAAATAATGCATTAGATTTTCGGATATTTCCTGAGCTTGTAGCGTTTTAAGTGTATATGCTTGAGCATATTTACTAAAAGCATCAACTATTGTTAGAAATTTATTTTTGTTGTATGTGAGAATGTCGGCGTGTACAATTTCGAATGGTTTTACTGGTGTTGGGGTAATATTGAATTTTAATTTTAAAGGCTTTCTGTCGTATTTAACGACTTGACAAATATCACAGTTATTAATGTAATTTTGAATAGATTTTTGTAGGTTAGGCCAATAATATTTTTGTGTTAATTTCGCTAGTGTTTCATTCATACCACGGTGATTTGTTTTGCCTGTGTGATACATTTGTATGACATATTGTTGATCATTTTCGTCTGTTACGTCCTCTAAAATTTTTGTGCATTTTTTGAATTTTAGATTGCTGTCAAAATTTTGTTGTATGATGGGTTGCAAAAGCTGAAATAATTTATCGTTATCAAAATATAGCGAATAAGATACATTTGGAACGATATAATTTCGAACAAATTCTGTGAATTCGGTTCCGTAATTATTTTCGGAAAGTTGTATGACGAATCGCTGTTTGCTGTTAGAAAATAGTTTTAGTATGCTTGGTTTAGCTGGATTAGATTTTACCAGTATAAGATGAATTTGGTTTTTTGCGAAATTTAGTGGGTCTTCTGTAATTTCTATATTACAGATTGGATTTTCGTGACTAGTATGGATTGTATTTCCATCGTCAAAATCAGACATAGCATGATCATCAATTTCGGGTGTTTCTACTATTAAAGAATTATTATCATCTTCTTTATTAGATTTTTCTTTATCAAATTTTGCATTAAACTGTTTCATATATTCGAAAAATGGTGATTCGGTTTCGTTTATATTTAAATTTGGAATTCTGGACAGCGCATCTGCATTTTGGTTTAATTTACCTTTTTTATAACAAATTTCGTAGTCGTACTCTTCTAACCGTAATCGCCAGCGAACCAATTTAGAATTAGGTTCTTTCAGGCTAAAAAGCCACTGAAGCGGTTTGTGGTCTGTTACAATTTTGAATTTTTGTCCAAACAAGTAGGGTCTAAAGTATTTAGTAGCCCAAACAATCGCAAGTAGTTCCTTTTCTATTACACTGTAATTAATTTCGTGTTCATTTAGAGTTCTTGATGCATATGAAATAGGTAAGTCCGAACCGATAGGGCCTTGTGACAAAATAGCTCCTATAGCGTAATTGCTAGCGTCTGTTGTGGCTTTTCAAAGTCAGGGTATTGAAGAATTGGCTCATTCGTCAAGAGGGTTTTGCAGTGGTTAAAACAATTTATATAATCGGGATTTGTAATATCTATCGAGTTGTCCTTTTTTAGGCAACTTGTAAGAGGCTTCGTGATTTTGGCGAAATTTTTAATGAATTTTCGATAATAGCCGATTAAACCTAAAAATCCTTTGAGTTGTTTTGTTGTACGCGGAATGGGATAATCTAAAATTGCTTGAATTTTGTCAGGGTTAGGTTTTATGCCGAAAGGTGTTATAACATGTCCAAGATAATGTACTTCTTTTTTCAAAAACTCACACTTGTCTAGTTGTACTTTTAAATTGAATTTTCTGAGTCTATCGAAAACATTTTTTAGATTTAGAATATGCTCTTGTAGCGATGTAGAAAATATAATAATGTCGTCCAAATAAACAACACAATTTTTTACGTTACACAAGACATTATCCATCACTCTCTGGAAGGTAGAGGGTGAATTCTTAAGACCGAAGGGCATGCGTAAAAATTCAAAAAGTCCGTATTCAGTACTAAATGCTGTTTTACATGTATCTTGGGGTGCCATTTCAATTTGGTGAAATCCGCTTTTTAGATCAAGAGTTGTGAAATATTGGCTTTTGCCAAGTTTGTCAAGTATGTCATTAATATTGGGTATAGGATATCGATCGTCAATTGTTTGCTCGTTCAGTTTCCTGTAGTCAATAACGATTCTCCATTTTCGAATTCCTGACGCATCTAACTTTTTTGGCACAATCCATATGGGAGAAGACCATGGTGATTGCGAATGTTTTATGATACCTTGTTCTAACATGGAATATATTTGTTTTTCCACTTCTGCTTTATGTACCTGGGGGTACCTATAAGTTTTCGTATGAATGGGTGTTTCGTTTTTTAGTTTTATTTCGTGCTTGACGGAATTTGTGAAGGTAAGTTTGTCGTTATCAAAGTGAAATATGTCAGCGTATGATTTTAATAGCTGAATTATTTGTTTCCTTTCTTCCTGATTAGTGTGACTAAGGCGAACCTTGGACAAATCAAATTTAAATTTAGAAGTTTCGAAATTATTTAAATTATTTTCGGGAATCACAAATTGATTTTCGGGAATTGCTTGAAATGAACAATTGCCTAAATCAAAAGAAATTTGTTTTTCTGATGGATTGTTAGCAGTTGTGAAAGCGTAATTGTTTTTTACTTCAATTAAACATTCAGGTAGTTGTAGTCCGTTAATTTCTTGTTCTGGTAAAAGTGCAATGCCGTTTTCAATGTTATCAATTTTGACTTTTATTGCCTTATTACACTGAGGTTGTACAGTAATGCAGTTAATCTTGTACTCCGAAAGTTTCTTCAGATTAATGTCAATTTTAGTATTGGGCAAAATTAGCTTATGATTTTTTAAATCGATTAAAGCTTCTAAATTCTGCAAATTGTCTATACCAAGTAAACAATCAAAGTATTTATGAAATTTGAAGATATGAAATTTAGTGGATAAGTTGTTTGATTTAAATAATTTTGGACAGGGGATACTTATACTGTAATTTTGATTACTAGTTCCATGTGCTGTAGAAATKACGTAGGGGTCGTATTTAATAAATTTAGAAAAGTATTTTTCCGCAATTTCCGGATTTATAAACGATTTTGTAGAACCTGTGTCTAGCAAACACTTGAGCTGAAAATTTTGAAAAGGAATAATGAAATATGGTAATTGAGATTGAGAATAGTCAATATTTAGTAGTTCGATTAGTTTTCCATTTCCGAGGCTTCTGTCTCTAAAAAATTATCTTCATTTGAAATTTGTTCATTTTCGTCAAAGTAATTTTCATAAGCCGGTTGATCGTTAACTTCTACCTCTGAATTTTCATTGTTGTGTAACTCTTCGCTTATAAAATTTTGGTGAGGCCTAAAGTTTTGTCTGAACTGTTCTGTAGGTCGTTGATAAGTGTTTCTCGTACTTATGCTCATAGGCGTCGGTTTTGGGGGCACATAACTTGGTTTTGGCTTAAAGACGTTAGTTTGAGACGGTCCTGGTTGGATTTGTCTTTGTTGCATCGGTTGCGCGTGTCTAAAGTTTTGCGGCAATGTCATGGGTCTTTGAGTAATTATTTTTGGTTTTTGAATATTTTTGTCGGTTATATTGAAATCATTTGTCAGAATGTGTAAAGCGCTGCTTAAATCATTGGGATTTCTTGTACTTAAATAATCGCCAATTGGGTTATTCAAATGTTTCAAAAATACTCGTAACGCTAATTTCTGTGAATCCTCGTTAAGAACACTTCTCACGGGTTCGACGGTATTCATGTTGTTATGACTTATCTGCATGTTCAGATTATTCTGCACCTTGTTGAAGAATTCTAATGGTTTAAGGTTACCTTGTCTCATGTTGCATAGCTCTATCTTTAACGTCTGTAAGTCGCGTTTGTCAGAATAACTAGCTAACAGAGCGTTTTTTAATTCTTGCCAGTTATTAATTGTGTAAGAAGAAATATTTTTGGCTGCATCGCCTTTAATTTTAGTCTTGATTGACTTTAGCAAAAATTTGTTAAAGAAATTATTAGGATTTTGCTGGTCATAGAATTGAGTTATCAACTCTTCACTATTTGTGATAAAATCTGTCAACAAAGATTGATTTCCAGTAAATTCCGGAATCATTTGAAGATATTCCATCTTAAAATTTAAATGTGCCATGGTGGCTATATTTGAAACAATGTTACTTTGAGATTCTGTTCGAATTATAATATTTCGAATAAGAGGTGATCTGCTTCGAGATCTAATTAATTGATTCTCTGGATCGGAATCTGAATCACTTGACATCTATGTACTACTCTTACCTTGCCAAATACATGCGTCCAAGTGTTGTCCTGGAGGTCGCTGTCTGACGAGGTCGTCGTTTGTCGGAATCGCTTCCTCAGTGAGTCTAGGATACGACGGCTTGTGTCTCTTCACGATTCGCGTTAACTACCGCTTTTCGGGATCTTTGCCGTTAATGTGTTAAACACAACAAATTTGCACTAGGAGTCCGTACACTGAAGTAGGCCTATTGTCAAATTTGCGGCAGATCCTACTGACTGCGCCAATTACGTAGGTTATTTAGCGAACGCGCTTTTTAAAAAACAATTTTATTGCTTGAGAGCAGTACAAAGAGTGATCTAACTTTTACAGCTGTATTATTACAACACCTCGCATTAAGATGCTAGGTATGCATTTATTTTATGTGTCGTCATATCTGGAGGCTGCGTAATTTGGTTTTAAAAAGATTTTATAATAATTTACATTTCTATTTTCTTTCAAAAGTGAGTAATAACAATAATTAGCTTGTACGAAGCTACATAGCAGTATGCAACTACATCCGTCTTAACTCCCTTATGTTGCGAACACCAGCAATCAGAAATGGGTTTATAATGTAACCGCTCCTGCAGATACTATCGATTGCTGCTCTTTATAGTCGGGCATGGGCCGTGGGTCGTTTTTAAATAAAATAAATTTAAGGGCGCTACGCAGTTGTAAAATTCCGCGCTTGGTGAAACTGCGAAACCAAGCTGCCATGTTGTTTTCCGGGCTGCTTCCCACGTTGCTTGTTTGGTATTGACGTTTCGACGCTCATGTCGGTGCCTTTCTCAGAGCTACTTCTGACCAACATGTCATCGACAACAACCACGGAAGCCTTCAAACCAATATGCGAAACCAAGCATTCATAAAATTAGACAATGGATAATTAATGGAACTCTATATATTGGCAAAAAAATTACCAGAATTACCTGATCTTGGAAATAGTACTATTTTGGTTTACACTTAAAATGGACACTGACTATTTTGAATGATATATGAAGTGTGAAATTATATATAGAATAAAAGAACATTTGGCCTGCTAGCCCCTCGGGGTTGGTTATGGGAATTAATTTCGTTTTAACTGGGTCCGTTCTGCTGATCTCCAGCCCTGTGTCTCACCGTCTCCACGTTTCATAATTACCAGAGCCTCCCGGTAATAAGTAAAATTTTGTCGGTAACAGCAAAAACATCTAGGTAATATGTTGCTTGGTAGTAAAGAAAAACCCTGTAAGTGCCAAAGGGCGTCTTTGGTGAAAATTATTTTTAACGAAAGCTTTAAACTTCTTATCGAGGGTTTCTCTTTCTAGGTAACTGTGGATATTAACGATAGTTACGATAGATCCTGCAAGTTAGCAAGTTACGTATTACAAATCTTGCTGAAATAACTCTCCAGACAATTACGTGCTGGAGACGCTGACACAAAGGCAAACATTACCCGCGTTAATTTTAAGAACTTTTACTAGGATATTAAAGCATCCGCTTCAACACCAGGCTTACCAAGATTCACCTTCCGACAAGTATTCTTAACGCAAAAAACTTCCACGAGACAACTGTTGATAATGCGTACATTAACAGTCTTGGTCTCTGCGTTTTAGAATGTTCATTATCCCAATAAATTTAATTCTTTTCAACAAATTTGAAAGCCTAGGCAGTCACTCCTTTTCTCTATTTTAATATTTGTATCTCTTTTGTAACTAGCATTGCAACACGACAATTTGGCTGTTTACAATTTCTACCTTAGAAAACTTTCTCGCAGAATACCCGGTAGGGCAGTTAATGTCACTGCCACTTAGTATAGATCATAAGACATAATTGTGAATTTTATCGTTGCGGTAGGCTAAAAACATCTTTTACTCCATCACAGTATAATGTAATAAGCTAACTGTAGTCATAACCTCACAATTACGATACATAACCTAAAAGTTATACGAAACCGTATCACCCCACACCCTCGAAATCTGTACTATAACATATGTTGAAAACACACCCCTACGCATTTTATCATATTAAAATAAATCAAATAATTCTACCATCGACAGATGACAAGTATCTGTCAAAGCAAGAGTTGTGTTCACTTTCCTGAGAAGCGGCAAATTGATTTAATCGATAATTTTCATAAGCGCCTGAATGCTTGAATCTGTTATAGAAAATCAAATTTTTTTATTTTATCTGACGGTCTATAATGATGCCAGCACCGATCCTTGCGGAACTTCTCTGGTGAAGAAGGTTGTCATTATTTAAATATACAAACTGAGTTTTGCCACTTAAGTAAGTATATGAATTTAATAACTTAGAAGTACTATCATGCATTTTTATTGTTCCACACAATCAAAAGCTTTAGTTAGATTAAAAAAGGTATAATTTAAATACTCCAACTTTTTGTACTTTCGCGTGGTATTTCATACTTAAATCTTGTACGAATCGAAATGACGTTTATTAAACATTATTTATTTTTGTGAACGAAGAAATACTTATTTTAAATGGCTATCTTCGGCAGACCAGATGTAAAAAACTTTATTTTTAAAAACCGAATACGTTATTGTATTATATCTTGGAGGTTATCATAGATAATAATAATAATAATAATATTAATAATAATAATAATAATAATAATAATAATAATAATAATAATAATTTATTGAGTAACAAAAAAAGTTACACAATAGGATGGAGTTAGCACAATGCTATCTACCACTCGTCCCCAAATCAAAATAAAGAAAACAATATAGCTACTGCGAARCATATAACAGCAGTTAATACATAATTAAAATTAATTCCATATCAAAGAAAACCAATAAGATAGTGTACAAAATATTTAAATTTAATGAGTATCCGTTTTGTTCTCTTTATTTATTGTTGAATTTTTGTGTTAGTTATATTTTTGTTTGTTGGTATTTTTACAATATTCAAACGAATCATTTGCAATGGTTTAATTTATACTTTTGTTGAATTTAGGAGATTGTTTCATTTTTACGTATACCTTGCATTTGAGCAACTTGTTATTTCATTTAAATAATGTTGAATTTTTCAGATTGTTGAATTAAAACGATAGTTTGATATACGAGCTTCTTGCTATTAAATCTATCTTTTAAATGTTTCCGAATTTTTGCGATTGTTGAATTTAACAGATTGTTTCCTTTTCGCGCACTCACTGCTTCCAAATAACTTGTTATTTAATTTAAAAGATTGTTATTTTCTAGATGAATAAAAATGTTTGTTTCATATACGAGTTGCTCACGACTAAACCTATGTATTATATTTCCCAATTCTTACGATTGTTGAATTTCTAAGATACATTTAAAAATATCAAGTATCATTTTAATTCATGCACATTCTTAATTCGGCGCTGCTGCGAGCGGAATTTTGTGTTGTGTAAATGCAGTGTTGCCAACTATTCAATTTATAATATATATATATATATATATATATATATATATATATATATATTTCGCGCACAAGTTGGCATCCTCCCATGTTAAAATCGCGGTAAAGTTGGCGTCCGGGGTAAGGTGGCATCCGATATACGGATGCCACCTTGACTCACATGAAATATTTTAAGGACGGCTACTATGGGTTGTTCTCCATCCAATGAAGCGAAATTTAGCCGGACGTTATTTTGCACCAACCCCGACTCTTTGTATATTGCCTAGTTCAGCGCAGTCTTCTGTAGTTGGCGCGACCATCGCATTCGGTATATACATGAGCGGTCGAGATTGCACTCAGAATGGCATCCAGGAAAACTGGCAATTATGCGTACTTGCTGGGTATGTTGTATTTTGGAAAGTTAGCGAGATTTGTGCTCTTTTATGGGTCGCGTTAAGCATTTTTGAATAAATATGAATTGAAAATGTCTAAGAAGTACTAAAAAGAATAAGCAGGCCTTTGTCGTACCACACGTTTATAGTGTTTTCGGTGCTATGTATTTTTTTATGATGCAATAGCCTTTTACTACAGTTTATTTAAAAAATAGGCGCTTAATTTCTCACAAAACGAGGGTGAAACGGTAATGCATAAGGGTATCTGCGTAAAATAGGATAGGAGTTCATCAAAAAGCGCAAAGCATACGCGGCCAGATAGAACAACTGCATAAGCGTGTTTAAAACAAAAGCTGCCAAAAACAAAGATTCATATTATAAGTAGATGTTTTGAGAGGGCATATGAATTCTCTTGCACCTTTCATTTTCCACAGCGAAATTATTTAGTAAATACATTATGACATAGAAGAAAGCTTAAAAAAATTATGAGATGATTTAGACAAGACCTCAGTATTTTAAGCATTTGCAAAAAAGGGCAATCACATCGAATACACTTATTCGTCTCGCTTAATAATTTTATTTTTATAATTAAAGTATCGAAACCTTCACTTAAAATCCAAACATTTTTTAATATAAATTGTTTAAAATAAACGAAAAAATTGCTATTTAAGGTCAATTAAAGCGAATTGAACGCCATTTCTACATTACATCATACTCACGTGTTACACTAAAATATTTGCTGGTTTGATACTATAGTATAGTAGTACTGAAATGAGAAAACTGTGCATTCGAATTATTTGGTGGTAAACAGCGTAACTACAGTACATAAATCATTATTGTGAAATTACTACTGTATGTAATAATAAATAACCGACAAACAATAACTTAGTAAAACGATAATAAGCAGAGCTTCTGTGGGCTTAATAGGTATTCATTAAGTCATCGTTAGTCTGTAAGTAGCCGTGAAATTTGAAGACTCGTGGAATTTTAGGTGCGTACGGGAAATATGGTAGGTTGCTTGTAAACAAGCTTCAGACTCTTAATCGGATATTTTCAAATAGTTAAACTGAAAGCAAACTACATGTAAAACCTTCAGCTTGTTTCTAATCTAAGTAGTTCTAATGTCTCAACGAGTGCACCATCTAAAGCTTTTCGTTCAGCGCAAAATTAAACGCGGTCAGTGCTTACAGTAATTTCCTAATGATTCTGTTCTACATAGTGAGCATTTCATAACGCTGGATTAGAAGTTATTTTTCGGTTTTATGCACCAAAGGCCCATTACTTTCAATGAGACGCACGTAAAAATAGTTCTTTGGCGTCTGTGTTGGAACACGGAAAGAGCAATTTCACGTTTGTCCAAATACAAGTGCTAGTAATGAATGAGATACTGGCGATTGTTGTAGGAAAATTTAAATTTAAGGGCACATTTCATCCGATGTTAGGACGGAAAGCATTACAGGGTGTTGTAGTGCAGTTATCTCGAAACTATTTAGGTAGCTTGAAAACTGATTGAAGCCGATTGAATGTATGTGCTTTATCTACTTCATTCGATTTATCAGATAACTCTGACGATCGCTTCAACCTCAAACAGACATTACCAGATAGATAACAACATTATACTAAACTCAGATGTGCAGAATTTTGTTTACGTCCCCTATTTTACAGGGGCTGTAAAGTAGCGTTGTAAAATTCTCTGACCTGCATTTTGAGGGCCGACTTCCTAGTTTCGGCAAGATCAAAGGTGTGGTGGACGTGGGAATTTTTATTTCCTTATTTGCCAAATGTTTTTTCTGATTCAGACTGCTTTATTTTCAAAAGCTCCAAAAGGTTCATTTTTTTACCTTCCCTTTCGAAATATCGTTTTCATGTAAGTATAATGATTATTTTTTATGCAATGGCACCTGTTGTGCTTTTATTTTAATAGCTCAACTTGATTGTCCTATGTATACAATATCGCATTGCATACATTTTAGTTGGTAAATACCGCTTTTGGTTTTTGGTTTATTGTTAACAAGACGTCCCAAATTGCACTTAATTATCTCTATTACTTTTATTCCGAATCTATTCAACCTATTTTTAACGCAAACGCAAACACTAACACCGTTAAAATAATTTTCTGCGGCGTAAATATGTTATTTATCATTTATATTAACATTGTACGGCATTCTTTGTAGTCTCACCGCCAGTGGGGTAAATTGGTATTTGTCTTCAAAGAGACTTTACTTAAAGTAAATGTGATCTAATCCTATTTGGTTTAATAATCAATGTAAGTTCTATGGTTTTACAGCAGGCTATATGAATATTAAGTGTAACAATAACTTGCGAAAAAAGGGCCATACAGCGAGCAATAACCATTTGGATCGACTTGGAAATCAGAAAGTGGCACACACGTCAGCAAAACCCGGGTGAACATTTAAAATTAGTTGACAAATAATTACATAAAAACTGCTAAACATAAKTTTTATGAGATAACTAACGAMWTCTACAGCGATGTTCAAATGCTAGTTTGCTCATCAAATAGAAAATAGAATTAAAATCAACTCGGTTAATCCCCAGTGCGAATTTAAATTCAATAATCGTTTAGTCAACCTTACGAATGCACATTTTACACAGGCAAAACAAAAATAATTAAATAAAAATCTAAAATGTAACTCAACTTTACCAGTGTCTAAAAAAGAATTTGAAATCAGAATTAGCGTTGGACTAATAAGTCATCTGAAGATACGAAAGACGAAAAGTACGCGGATGCAGATACGATATCAAATGAATACAACGCTGCTATTCGTATAAAATGTAGAAATCGAAAAAAGCATAAAACAAAAATGTACAGATAATTCACTATTTATTAAAACCAGATGAATATCGAACTAAACTAAATGATTTATTGAATACAAAAAGCTTTTCTAAGTTTGATTCAGATCTCACAGGCTAGATCCAAATAGATGTCACTGTATGAGCTTATAGACTCATTGCGGTCCCTGTCATAAAATGGTTGATAGTCCGAATTTAAATATCTGTTACGGCCAACGGCAGGCAAGTCGGCAAAACAGGACCACAATTCTATTATAACTGCTTCATTGCATTGTCATAAATTATGGCTGATGTTATTATTTCGCTATTTGTACGTGTTTTTACGTTTTACTTACAAAGACTTGAGATGCAACAAGTTATATATGATATCCTAGAAATAATAAAATTCGTGATTGGCGTCTAATATATATATTTATTTCTTAATTGCTTAGTTATTTTTAAAGCAATTTGTGCTGTTGGAAGAAAAATTGTATACGTTCTGCTTAACAAACTGCTTCGGCACTCTGCACACAAATTAGGTGATAACTGCGTCAACGTTACCTTTTATATTTAGGGATTGTTCATGCTTAGACGAGGCTGAACCTAATGGTGATCAGTGCGGCTAAAACATATATGAATTTGAGCTATAGCTGCTTATTTAATATTTAATAACTTGGAACTGGTTTGAGAAAACTTGTCTGATACAGAAGAAATCCAATTATTGTGATGTAGAGGATAAGGATGATGTTTTTTCAATTTCTGTTTTGTAATTAATAAATATCGCTTTCATTCCAATAACCAAAATGTAATATAATTATAAGTAATGTGCAATCGAATCACATTTTTATCTTTTATTTTTACGGCAAGATGGCGAGAAAGGACAGGTACTTTAATATAAACCAACAAAATCAAGAATTTTCAGCTCCAATAAATATGATTTTTCTTAAGGTATAGAGTATAGCTGACTTCTTGAGCGACAAATAAAGTAGGAAATTTAATCTATATTGAAACTGAAAAGCGGTAATTAATTTTAAAAAAATAGTGCATCTACTACTTGTTCCTTGTTATAAACTTTATCAGACCACATTAAAAACTTATATTTAATGCTCCTATATCTTGTCTTTCTATCTCATGTTCAGTATACATGTTTTAATGTGATAAGGTTCCAAAAAAAAGATGCACACAGGCACTAGTATTTACATTCTTATTTGTTGATAGCATGTTGTTTTTTGATGCAAGAATAGCATATAAGTCGTTTTATGTGCAAAAAAATAAAATGTAATGCAAAATTAATAATTCTCATATAAGCTATCAGCACCTACCCATCAGATTTGGAACCTCTGTTTCAAGAGTATCAATTTCGTAATATGAAAGATGCCAAGAACCATTAACCTAGGGTGAAATATATTCTCTGTTTGTTTTTTCTGCATAATTTTGTTTTAGATAGAAAATGACGATATTCATCAAATCTGTGTAAAATTTATTCCCATTTACATATCCTGCTATTTGATTTTTTGCAAATGAAATGATAACGAAATAAATTGTTGAGTAATATTCTGTTTTAGACATAATAAGTTGGTAAACCTAGTTTTAATAGTTTAAAACATATTAGGAGCTTTATCTTAGTAGATAAAATCTTTCAGACAAAATTTGTGTTAAATAATGCATACATTTTAGGAGATGGGTTTTAAACCCATCTTAATATTTTAACTTTTAATTAAATTGCATTCTTTTCAATTTACTTCAGCGATTTAGACCCTTTGCGATAGACAAGGCAAATCTAAACTATTTTTATCGAATATCTGTTGGTCATTTCCCTTCCAGGTGTTTTTAAGATACGCCGACTTTAAAATGACTCTGTCCACGTTTAAACTTAGGCAACAGGTCTCAAAAATTAATACAATATTTGTGTGCAATAAATAAGCTTCCAAATGAAAATAATTATATGCCACAACTAATGCGAAACTCTAAACTGCTTAGAATATGGTTAGTGCGGGTGTTGCGCATTACGAAAATTATCCGGCAACAGCGCGAAGGATGCCATCTTGTAATATACGGCTGCCAACCTAACCTTTTTTTGTATAATATGTATAGAAGGATGCAACCTCACGCGCTAGCTGTACCGGACGTCAACAGGGCCGTAGTCAGTACAACAAAATACATGGGATATACGGCGTGTATATCAGTGGATGCCAAAGTGCCGGGCGGTAGGGCGGATGCCATTTGGTACGCTAACACAATATATATATATATATATATATATATATATATATATATATATATATATATATATATATATATATATATGATTCAATGGATAAGATCGTATTCAATTATACTTGTGCGGTAGTTTTAAATGAAAATCAACTTTGCACTTGGTTTATTATAAACAGTTATCGATCGCCACATATTATACGGCTGTAGTTGATAAATTGTGTTAATGGTTGCATGTTTGAAAGTACATGGTTATTGTTTGTTAATTTAGTTTCCTTGGCAACTTGGCAACTGCTTGGTGCAAGGCGGGTGGCAAGGCGATAGGTGCGAATTAAAATGCTTTCGCGGCCGGTGGCCGGTATGTCCACTATCCAGCGTTGCCAGACTTGTCCAACAAAAAGCACTGAATTATGCATTTTAGCATTGCCGTCTGCGCTGTTAGTAAATTATTTACAATACAACGTTCTGTAAATTGCAAATTGTACAAACCCAAGCCGTCAAAACGCGCTGCTTTTGTTAAATTATACTGATGTACTGATGGCCTGTAAAAAATACTCGATTCCGGACATTTGTACTGATTCTGGCAACCCTGGTCCTGTCCTCGCATTGTCGCCCTGTATTGTAGCAACAATGCCCGCAGCAGCGCCAAATTAAAAAGATACATGAACTAAAACGATACTTGATATTTTTAAATGCATGAATTTAATCTAAAATAACCGTACGAGTATAATTGGATACTATCTTACGTACAAATTAAATAGTTGGCAACACTGTATTTATGGATTTTGCACTATGCAGTGAGAAAGCAACACTTACACAGCCCTGTATGTAGTAACACAAAATTCCGCCCGCAGTAGCGCAGAATTAAAAAGATACATGAATTAAAGCGATACTTGATATTTTTAAATGTATGAATTGAAAAGATACATGATATTTTTAAATGCATCTTAGAAATTCAACAATCGTAAAAATTGGGAAATATAATACACAGGTTTGGTCGCGAGAAACTCGTACATGAAACAAACATTTTAAATCAACTATCTAGAAAATAACATTCTTTTAAATTAAATAACAAATTATTTGGAAGCAGTGAGTGCGCGAAAAGCAAACAATCTGTTAAATTCAACAATCGCAAAAATTCGGAAACATTTAAAATATAGATTTAATAGCAAGAAGCTCGTATATCAAACTATCGTTTTAATTCAACAATCTGAAAAATTAAACATCGTTTAAATGAAATAACAAGTTGATCAAATGCCAGGTATACGTCAAATTGAACAATCTCCTAAATTCAACAAAATTATAAATTAAACCATCGCCTAGATTATTCGTTTAAATATAGTAAAATGCCAACAAACTAACACATAAATTCAACAAACCTAGAAATGTTGAGAATTAAATGGATACTTGTTCAATTTAAAGGTTATTTTAAATATGGAATGTATTTTTATACAGTTTATGTTACGATATATCAATGAAACAAGCACAGAAATGCGCAAGTATCTAAAATATACCGCGCAATTTGTACAACAATGAGTTTAATTCTGACATTTCTTTAGAAACATTATTTATATTTCGTATTTAACAGCATAGTTTATTTTTCTGATAGTTTATGCTTTCTTTGACTACATATTGCAGCGGTGTTTTCTGCTCAAATATTTAAGTATAATTTAAAAGGCGTCGCTAACACAAACAATAATTTTATTTCAAGGAACTATGTATTTTTAATATTATACTGAATTCTGCTTTTAAAAATTATTGTCAACTTTTGCGATAGATTATTATTTTAAAAGCTAGGCAACCAAACCGAGTTAACTTATTTGTACTGTAAACGGGAATCTTTTACTCTTTTAAACGTGAGTTTTAGGCAGCGGTGAATACACGAACTATTACAACAATGGTATTTTACAAGTAAGAAATTAGAATGGCAATGCCATCTGTCAGCATTACACTGACATGATGACAAAGCCACCTAGCTGCCTTAATGGGAACTACTTCCTAAAGGAAGTGACCTGTAGCCTGACAAATTGGCATGCAACTGCATACTTCAATTTGACAGCAGGCCCCCACGGCACTTTTTGCTGACGGGCAAGAACCAACATACAAATAAATGCATGTCTATGCTGTGCTGTTTACACCTCAACCAACTGCAGATAGTACTATTTCGCTGTCATTACAGCTCATCAGTGCAGTTTAGGTCTAGTGTAGACAACACAGCATAGAACTGGTCTTGCTTATATACCAAAGCAATGGTATGATGAAAGTAAGAAATTAGAATGGCAATGCCATCTGTCAGCATTACACTGACATGATGACAAAGCCACCTAGCTGCCTTAATGGGAACTACTTCCTAAAGGAAGTGACCTGTAGCCTGACAGTAAGAAATTAGAATGGCAATGCCATCTGTCAGCATTACACTGACATGATGATAAAGCCACCTAGCTGCCTTAATGGGAACTACTTCCTAAAGGAAGTGACCTGTCAGGCTACAGGCTACAGGTCACTTCCTTTAGGATAATAGTACTATCTGCAGTTGGTTGAGGTGTAGACAGCACAGCATAGACATGCATTTTAATGGTATTTTACCTAGCGAAATGCTACGCCAGCGCCAAATTAATTTTATACTTGTCTAGTTCGACAAGAATTTTAGCGATAGAATTATTGTGTTTACGATTTGCGCTCGTATAAATAAAAATATAAACTTCGTAAGTTAAAGTATCTAAAATATACCGCGCAAAATGTGCAACAATAATTTTAATTCTGATATTTTCTTAGAAACATTACTTATATTTCGTATTTAGCAGGATAATTTATTTCTGTGATACTTTATAATATTTCCAAATAAACAGTAAAACGGCGTTCCATAGTAAACCATTATACTGCTCACACTAACACTAGAAACACCTACTTCAGACTTCCTGCTATGCGCCAGCCCACCCTTCATATAGGGTAGCTTCATTCTACATCATCTTTCTAGATGCTTCTAAAAGGACATCTCGCTGTCGTTATCTAAACTTTGCGTCTATTTCAGTATTTCAGTGCATATATATCGTACGCCATGTTAGAAAAAACAACAAAAATATTTGTAGGTAGAGAATTTCAGGTCTGAAATTCGAATCTTAGGAGTCATCGCCAAAACGCTTCTATCCAAGGTTATTCAACTCGTGACGTCAAGTGTCATGTAAACATTACCGAGGAGCGTGCTGTTTAATGGTGTAGTATCTGTCTTGTATTGGAAAAGCTTTTGTATGGTTTTTATTGAAAGGACGGTGTAAGAGGTCGCACYAAAAGTGATTTGTGTAGTTTTACAAGCATCTATTATGTATGGAAAACAAAACAAGTGTTATTTTGTACATGGTTATAAAAGTACTTCWGTCAGTACAGCTAACAAAATTTTTGTAACAGTTCCTCGAGATTATCAACGTACGAAAAAGTTGTTTAATGCCCCTAGATGTGATATGCCGAAATCGCAAAGTTTGTTTTTCTGTTGTGAAGTTCATCTTAATTCTTACTGTAAGTTTTATTATTCTTTTTGGAGTTATAAGTGTTTACCATTCAGTTTCCATTTTGTTATAGCTTGAAGAAGATATGAAAAATTATATGCGTTTTAAGTTGATAGAGGGAAATGTTATAATAAAGAACCACGTTGTTCCCCATATATTCGACTGTTAGCCAGACCGGAAACGAAACACAAGAGCCCCGAAAATAAATAGCAATTTATATTTATTTTGATCTCTAAAATAAATGTCAAGTTTAGGGTACATTTTTGATTCTGACATTTTTATGTTTACAAATAGTATGTTTCCAACAACCCACTATGATCAAATTATCAATGCTACGCTAATTTGAGAAAAAGTTCACTTATGCTGTTGCTTTTACGTTCCACATCTCCGCAGCGTTGAACCGCTCGTCGCTGTACACCAATTCCATAACAATGAACATGCCTTCAGAAGTCATAACTCATAAGTATTTCACTTTTTCTTGTCGCATTTTAATTCGCTTGTCACAAAATGAACGCAAACAACAAACTGGTAAATTGACGGGCTGAGGCTGACGCGTGACGCGTTGACCCCAGATGTAAACAAGCGGCCATTTACAAGACACCTGACGTCACGCCCAATACGTTCGCGTTTTGGCGGTCCCTTTAAATATTCACATTTTTAATATTAAAAATACACCTTACGATCCATTTTTTTGAATTAATAAAATACCCAATTCATAAGATTTGACATTTGGACCTAACTTCCCGAGTGGCAGCTCTAAGTGTCAAATCGCTTCTTTTTATATACAGAACCCATGCTTTTATTCGCTGCTGAATTTTTTTCAAACAAAATAATCGAAAACCAGTCTCTGATCTGTTGCTAAGATCACTATTGGCACTAAAACCACATCTGCAAGTATGCGACAGAGATGGCGCTAATTTTTTGCTAGCATTAGTGTTACTGTATATACAGGGTTATTAAAATACCAGGTTATTGCATTCACAACTGTAAGAATTGGTCAGACTCGTTTTAGACTATTTTGTTAACCAAAAGGATCAGGAGCGAAGAAAAGTGTACGTTCTCTTTATTAAAAAGCTATTTGAAACTTGGAACGGGCGCTTGTGAAATTCGGTCCAAATGTCAAGTTATTAAAATCAGCAGCGTAAGTAGCAAACTTCTCTCAAATTTTTTGGAGACAATATGACGGCAATAACGGTACCTTCTCTATACAGGAACACTAGCTAGCATGTAACAATATGGCATAACTAGCTGAAATTACTTCCACATCCAACGGATGGGAAGTATTGTATCACTAAAAAAATTTTCAAAATTTTTTATTTGCTCATTTGCTTTAAAATGGTCTAAAACGTATAAATACAAAATTTGAACAAAAAAATTTCTTGTCTGTGTCTGGGGTTTTATTTGTGGACACGATAACCTTCGAAAGACGTAATATATGAACTTGAAATTCGGCAAACGCATAAATCTCAACTACCCAGAGTAAGTAAGGTTTCGGGAAGGGGGCGAAATTGGGGAGTAACTACCCTCTTTTGCAAATTTTTATTTTTTAATTATTTTTTTCGATTTGGTATGTGATTAGTAGTATAACTGCAAGTATTATTCGCCCTTATAAATTTTCGGTGCAGCAAATTTTTTGAAAATATCTCCGAATATATTTAATATATTCAAAAAAATAAAAGTACCATCAGATAGGAAATAAAATTTGTCACAAAAAGTATCTTGGAAATTTTATTCAAAATTTTGACATTTTCGAAATATTTCCAAAAAACGTATTTTGGACCCAGTTCGTAAGATGTTTTTTAAATTTTGGTATTATATAGAAAATAAAATTTCTGATCGGAAAGCACTCTTGTAATTTTTTTGTTAAGGTAATACTTTTCGAGTTAATTGGAAAAAACCGATTTTAAAAATTTATGTATTTTTGCTAATATCACGAGAACCGTTTATCTTAGAAAAAATGTGTAGAGAGAAAAAATGCTCAAAACCCGATTACTAATCGTATAGTATAAGAAATAAAAACTTAAATGTCATTTTGACAATTGGATGCTGAAGTATTGATTCAATTTGCAGCGGTTTTTTTCATTATTTTAGATTAGACATGAATATTTATTGTTATTAGCCATTATTTTGTAGCGAGGAAAAATAGTAACCACAACTGTTTCTTCACCACTTATTTATTAAGAATTGTAGCTAAACAAATTTACCTGTTTTGCAGTATAATGGAACCAGGGTAAACCCAGGCAGTTAAACTGCAATTATATTATTTTGCTCATATAGACTCACTTTTATAATTTTGATTAGTTAAAAGGACAAATCTTTAATCGTGATATCCATAAGATGATATTTAATATAGTACTAAACAGACAATCAACAATTAATTTTTGGGTTATCGTATCTTAAGGAAGATCAGCGAACTTCATTACAGATACTGTACGGATAAATTTTTAATCTTCTTCACACAAATTCCAAAGGGATCATTACCATAACAACATAATACGTTTTTGTATACTGATCTGACAACAGGATTAAGAGAAATATATTTATATGTATTTATATTATATGCGATATAATGACATTTAGGGGTAGCATAACCTATATTGAATTCACGCATACAGATAACAATCTCCAGATCAATTTCATATTCGAAGTCTTTCAAACTCAAACGGCTCCTATTTTATGAAACTGAGCTTTCTTGGATATACCTGTATTCATTATTTTCAGCTAATGTTTGAACAAAAGTCGAACAAGTGTCGCATTTCTATGCTTGTCTCTTGCATGCAAATGGGTTCAAAACCTTTCATGAGGGGAAACTTGAAACCGGGGCTTTCGAGTCTTTAATCAGCCGATCGTACAAAACAAATTCCGCCATTAACAGGGAACTTGGGTGCATTATAGCACCCCGTAAATGTCGCCTAACAGTGAGTTATGGAAGTTATGAATAATGAATGTTTATGACCGTCGGAGTTCGGAAAATAACACGCCACTAATTTCATTGCCTAGCATGAAAATGCTTTATATCGTCAGTTTTTTGTGCCATTTACACATTGTTCGCGCCAATTATCAGTTTATTGATTTCCGTCAAAACACACAAACAGCATTCGCCGATTCAAATGCCAATTGAAACAATCATTAAAGTGCAAATTGGCGTTCTGCCCTAAAACAGTGTAGTTAAACCTTAAAATATTTGGATGAGTGGTTTTATAAAAAAGAAAGCGTTTATTTCCGCTCAATGATGATTTTTCATACTTTTCGCTAAAAAACAAATTGATATTACAAGAAATCGAGGAATGGAATATCCTTTTTAATAATACTATAATTCGCCTTTCTAAAATCACGAATTTGCGTTCCAACATCTTGAATCTGATTAGCCTAACAAAAATGTTGTACTGTTTCTGTAATTCTTATCAAAAAATAAAAAAAGTTATATTCTTTATATTCTGTTGATATAATTATAATAATTATAATAGCACAATTAATCGTTGTTTAAATGTAAATTTGGCACACCTACATTTTTTTCTGGTTAAAATTACAATAAATAAAGTCTGAAGAAGGTTGCTGTTTGAAACCGAAAGGTTACAACCGAAGTACCTACTGTTTTCTKATTTTGTATTTGGCTGTCCTATCACTGGCAAAAACCATGTGAATATATATTTAAACACAGCTATAAAGAAAAAGCTTTCAAATCAATGGAATTAACCACTACAGCTGATTCAGAGTCATTTCTCATTATTACATTCACAGAATTTCAATTAGTAATTAAATATGATTAAACGTTCCAACTGTGTGTTTTGCGATATATTTTTTATATATCGACATATTTTATATATCGATATGTTTTATATATCGATACATTATTGCCATGCATAATTGTATACATCTGTCAATCGATAATCAGATTTAATTATCAAACGATAGGGAAAGCTAGTCTACCGTTATTTTTAATTTCCGCTGTGAATTTGGTGTTGCTAATATAAATGTTTCGGAAAATTATTAAAGTTATTCTTGTCATTCATGTCATGATGTGTTGTACTGACAGTTATAGGAGTTATTTCTGTTCTGCTATTTCTAATGCAGGTGTTCATGCAACAACAGTAACCTGTACAGAAATATGCAAAAAACCGCTGCAAATTGAATCAATACTTTCACATCCAATTGTCAAAATGACATTTACGTTTTTATTTCTTATGCTATACGATTAGTAATCAGATTTTGAGCATTTTGTCTCTCTAAGTCCTCGTAATATTAGCAAAAATATACAAATTTTAAAATCGGTTTTTTCCAAATAACTCGAAAATTATTAACTTAAAAAAATTATAAGAGTGCTTTCTGATCAGAAATTTGATTTTCTATATAATACAAAAAACTTAAAAAAATCGTACGAACAGGGTCCATAATAGGTTTTTTGGAAATATTTCCAAAATGTCAAAATTTTGGATAAATTTTCTAAGACACTTTTTGTGAGAAATTTTATTTCCTATTTGACGGTATTTTCATTTTTTAATATATTGAATATATTTGGGGATATTTTGGAAAACCTTTTTTCTTTAAGTGGCGCTTTWTTGCTATCTTCTAAACAGTTTGCTGCACCGAAAATTTATAACAACGAATATAACTAGTACTACTAAKCACATACTAACACGAAAAAAATTAAAATTTGCAAAGAGGGTAGTTACCTCCCAATTTCGCCCCCTTCCCGATACCCTACTTACCCCACACGCTTTGGGTAGTTGAGATTTCTACGTTCACCAAATTTCAAGTTCTATATTAAGTCTTTCGAAAGTTATCGTGTCCACAAACAAAACTACAGACACACAGACAAGAAATTTGTTTTTGCTAAAATTTTGTTTTTTTTTGCGTTTTCGACCATTTTAAAGCGAATGAGCAATTAAAAATTTTAGAAAACATGGTAATGTCGTTCACGAGCTTTTGAATAAAAGACCATTTAGAACATATATATATTTTAAACATATGGATGCAGTAATTATTGGGAGGTGCTCTTTCTATCACTATCTCGCTTGGATCTTAAGTGTATACATGCAACTAGAAGTATTAGTTTACTTAGTGGTACATGGAACCAAGTATAAAATATGCTTTAGTGCTGCCATCTATCCATGCATACGTTGAAAGCTTACCATATTTCCTAAAAGTTTCAAGTCAAAGGGAACAACTCTTCCTTTTAATACTTGGACCCCTTTGTCCTTTTGAATTCGAATACCAGCTGTTTTCTAAGAAACTTTTTGTGAGAAATTTTATTTCCTATCTGATGGCATTTTCGTTTTTTGAATATATTAAGTATATTCGGAGATATTTAGGAAAAACCGTTTTCTTTGTGACACTTTTTTGCTAATATCTTCTAAACAGTTTGCTGCACCGAAAATGTATAAGAATGAATAATACTCGCAGTTCTACTACTAATCACATACTAAAACGAAAAAAATTTGCAAAAAGGGTAGTTACCCCCCAGTTTGCTCCCTTCCCAAAAACATACTTACCCCACAAACAATAGGTCGCTTTGGGTAGTTGAGATTTATACGTTTGCCAAATTTCAAGTTCATATATTAAGTCTTTCGAAAGTTACCGCGTATACAAACAAAACCACAGACACACAGACAAGAATTTTTTTTGCTCAAATTATGTTTTTTTTTTGCGTTTTCGACCATTTTAAAGCGAATGAGCAAATAAAAATTTTGAAAATTTTTTTCGCGATACAATACTTCCCATCCGTTGGATGTGGAAGTAATTAATTAATCATTAGTCTGTAAAACACGTAAACCTCAAGAGGGGGTACAATTTTGTTGCTCTTTCACGTAACCCTTGGTTATCGAATACCTATAGTTTATTAGTTAGCAGAAAAGTTGTACTCTTAAACACATATAAAGCATAAATAGATAAAAATATATTGCATCGCAGAGAAACATGAGCATACAGACATATTATAGTAAGGAACAATCAAAAGGATATAAGATTAAGAAACATTTCCTGGTTATGTATCATCTTAGCAACGTTAAATGAGAAAAGTCATTTAACAATGGTAGTAGCTTCGGAAGGGATGGAGTAAACGTTTCCTTAAGCCTTAGATTCAGTAAAGGCACATCTGTGTAAACCCTAATTCTCCAGTTAAGATATGTTCGATGACTTTGTAATAAAAAGTAACTGTTTGCAAGTAGAATCTATTCTTATTGAGCCACCTTAGCAGGCTTCAATGTATGTGATGTATCTTTCATAAGGAGCTATTCTGAATAGAGATTTTTTTTGCATTGAGTCAACATCAACACAGGGATACCAATGTGACAAGTCTATTTATTTGTATATCTGCGTTTACAATTTGTTATCAAATAGGAGCGTTGGAGATGCATTGCATGGAGATTCATATAGATATTCTGTAGGTGTTTCCATAAACAAAGCCGAGGTTTTGGCTTCAGTAACTACGGGAACATCAACCGTAACAATTTGAAGTTTTGGAATATGAATCTTTACCAAACGTTACGTTCAATAGCCGCATCCTATTTAGAAGCGTAAAAAGAATGGGAAAGCTGAGTATTGTTAACATATATGTGGGCATCACAGTATTTAAGGCATTTCTCAAATTGACCAGCATATGATATATAGAAGGGGGTCAACACAGAACCCTGCGGATCACCGCTGGACTTCCAGTTGCTGGAACGGGATAAGGACAGAGAAACTAAAGGTGATCTCTGGGCCAACGTTTTGCTAATATTATTAGTTTCCCCAGGGCTACAGAATTATAGTACATTGTCAAAATATGTTACAGTAAAACAGATTTAAAAACAACAAACGCTACATCCACATATACAATCTGACAAAGAGAAAATTGTTTACAAAACACATCATAACATAGCACACCTGTAGATCAGGTATTTTAACTATTGAATACAAACATAAATAATTATAAGAGTGAGAATGCTTTTTGTGTAGCATTAAAAGATACAACAACCGCATTCGCATGTGATCAGGCTGATAAAGTGACGTTAAGAAATGAGACAGATAAACAAATGCACACGCATGTCTGTCAAAGTGGTGGACAGCTAAAGCTATTTATTCTCTTAGCTTATGTTTCCAATATTGCTGTCACATTTATGTTGTTAAATTCAGCTTTTTAGATATCGCCGTGCTTGGCCGACATAAGTCGTGTCACTATTACATTATACACTACATTCGACATGTAGTCCTGGTTAACTTGGTCCTTGAGCTTGGAATATATTTTGCCAATATCAGTTGTGTTTCATGTTACTAGCTACACATTGTGTTTCGAAAGCAGTTTTTAATCTTATAGGTACCATCAGGTACCATTAGGTCTAGTATTAACTAGAAATATATGGAAACTTACATCGGACCACTTTTGTTTTTATCTTAGTTTTAGGTTTATACGCGCTATACATATAAATGTATTCGTTGACGAGATGTTTGGGGTAACTGTTTGTTTTAAATATTTCTCTGATACTGTTGATGTTGCAAAATTCCGGGTCACTGAGCGCGAAGACTCTGCGAGTAAGGTTACGAATTACTGAAACTTGATACTTCATATCATGCTTCGAATAGTAATCTAGAACCCTGCCAGAGTTAGACGGTTTATGATATCAACTCGTCATTAACTTTCCATTGG
Organism: Rhyzopertha dominica; assembly: GCA_025024175.1. Taxonomy (NCBI): domain Eukaryota; kingdom Metazoa; phylum Arthropoda; class Insecta; order Coleoptera; family Bostrichidae; genus Rhyzopertha; species Rhyzopertha dominica. Next base: position 16,876,039 of record QCXZ01000053.1, on the reverse strand, counting down.
TTGGTCTGTGTACTGTAACATCTAAGAAGGGTATCGCACCATTGGTCTCCCAATGGGGTAAATCCGTTGAAGCAGTCAAGTAGTATTTTAACTTAGTCTTTAGTTAGGTACTTATTGCTAGGTTAGTATCGTCCAAGCGCATCTACCTCTATCGGAATGCTAAATGGACCCTAACCTGATCTCCAGGTGTATGTTATGATTTGTTTTGTAAATTTTTATCTTTGTCAGATTGTACATGTGGACTTAGTGTTAGCTGTCATTTTATCTATTCCGTTTTAACATATTTTGACAATGTACTATAATTTTATAGCCTCGAGGAAGCTAAAAATATTAGCGAAACGTTGGCCCAGACATCATCTTTGGTTTCTCAGCCCTTATCCCGACGCAACAACTGGAAGTAATTAGTGAATATTATGGACGTTAGCCTACAAAGGATAACTATATAATACTGTAGCGGATGCGGCTCTACTGCTATCTATATATCGGCCAGTGCAAGCATGCCATAGATGCTGCGTTTCAAGCTGTGCACACAAGACGCACGAGACATATTATAGATTGATGGAATGTTCAATTGACTGAAGTTCTCGAACCAGGAATTAAGAAGATGCTCCTATATCATGGGGCGTGTGAGTGCGTGGCGCTGTGGTAGCGTTGAGATCTGATATGAAAAGCGATCAAGTGATGATCAGTGAAAATGACAAATTTAGTGCTATTGAGGGTGTGTAGTGTTTCAGTTAGTTGAATCAGTAGTATTATAGTTTGGCGTATTTTGTATTCAGTGTACGAATAAGGAAAGTTAAGTCAGAAATGCGCGTTTTTCGAACATCTGCTCGTAACAACTTGTGTTAGGAGTAGGAGCTTGGTAGTTTCACTAAAGGGTTTGAAGTCGATTGTGCGTGCGTCTAACCTAAAACCACTAAGAACAAATTATAAAAGGTCAAGGCGAAATTAGAAAAGCTCAAACTGCAGCAGTATGACGTTTAAGCGTCACGTCGGTGGAGACACTTTGAGGCGGCTGGTAAGGCGAAGAGCTGAAACGATCCGCATAAAGCTACGTTTTTGTGTTCCACGTAGACCCTAGGAAATGCTTTGGAAATCGAGACATCCTACAAGGCATCAGTTACCGATTGGACCAGTGCAATGTACTTGGGGCACAAATTGAAGCAAGATAGTGGACGCATTTAGTTCTAAATGGGAGCAGCGCAAGATACGTGAGGCAAAGGTCGAATAAGGTGAATCTGTAAAAGAGGTTATGCGCAACGGGAAGAAGATCATAAACGTATCGAAATCTGCTGCGGCCGGAGAAAAACCGGACAGTTCAAGAAGAACTGCATAGTGATACTTCCAGCAGCCACCAGAAACAAAGGCGACAGTATGATTTTCAGAATAAAGCATCGTCGAGGCACCACAACAACTCTGATGCTTTATCCGAAAGGCGGTGTGGAGAATGCAAAAACTACAAGCGCGTGGAATAGCGCAAGTGCACGGTCATTGCTGAAAGTTTAGCAAAAAAATAATGATATTGACTGACCTGTGTGGAGAAAAGACAACAGACTACGACTTGGATAGGAGGAGGTGCGACACTAAAAGTGATGTAGGCTTAGTGGAAATATTTGACAATGTAGATCGGATTGTTAAAAAGAGCATGATAGAGTGCCAATGGAAGGCATGTTACCATGAACCGAAGGAGTATGTACCATAGGCATTGGAAGAAACGCATTGGCTCTCTCTTGATAGTGATAGACGGAAGATTGTCTGTAGTTCATGGCTTCTCCCATAGAACCGGCCGGGTTGTACCCAATCCCACTTTGTGGGCAATGGATGATTCGGTCGGAATTATAGTGAAGTAGACGCGGTCACTCATCACACACTGGTGGAGGGCTTTCCAAACCGACATGAGTACTAGTAGTGCATATCGCATGGACTCCGAGGGCATTTGCTTGATGTTTCGCAGTACCTCACGGCAACACTGCAAGAAACGAGTCGTCTGACCACCCTATTCCAGGATCCTGGGTAGTGGGCGCCGGTCTCGTAGGAAAGTGAGCTAGAGTTAACGCGTCAGCGTTACTCGACGATGACCCATCCGCCGGCGCAATAGGAGCATTGCCAACATGAGTAGTAGGGGAGAGGGGAGCCCTATCGGCGGAGGCTAGCCGGTGCCCTTTTACGGTGTCGGACTCCTACCCTTCGCCTCAGCTGTCCATTACGAGGAGTAGAGCGGTGTCTGAACTCCATACGTTCGAGGAGTGCGATTGTCCGAGCGCTGCCACCACCTCTCTTTCTACGGGGACTTGTGGGGAGGAGTGGCTGTAATGGGGAGAGATACCCCACGGTTCGAGCTCTACGTCTAGCGTGATAAGGATGTCGGAGGGGCCGCATTCGGCACTTGGCGGGATAGGTTGGGGGGCCCCAAAGCCACCGCTGGCGGTTAGTTAGAGCACAATTATATAGATAAGTTGTCGAGAAAATAGAGAATAGTGAAACAAGTGTGCAATCTGTCTAGTCACGAAAGGTCGAACAACGTCCCTAAAGGGAATGATTAAGCAGTATAATGTAGGAGCTCTATTTGAAGAGATTGCCAGTGAGCGTGCGAAACGATGCAAATGTCAATCACAGGCAGTTAAGTGTGTGACAAAAAATAGAAAAGGACTTTCATCTACGGTGTCACCACTTGGGAAGGATTAACGACGCAGTATACGAAATGAAGATTGTATACCTAAATCTTGTGAGTACCAAGAATAATAAATCGAGAACTGGAACAGATCGGGACAAACAGTTTTGAAGGCGAGGGTAGTGTTGCGAATATGGTCTGACTACGATCTATTGGCCAGTGCAAGCACGCACCACAGGTTGCGCTTGCAGCACACTTTCTGTATGATGAAAAATGCATGAGGACCTTTTAGCAGTTAATCGAATGCTTTCGAATTAATGTGAGTCATTGAAGTTCTAGAATGATCAGAAAGTAGGAAGCTGCATCCGCAAAACGGCGCTCGTTAGCAAAGCAAATTCTAATTTGAAAAGTGGTCAAGTGGAGATAAGCGAAAAAGGCAATTCAAGTGCCATTGAATGAGCGCGAGTGAAGTATTTCAGCTAGTGGTGAAATTAATTGGTTGTATTAAAGTTTGGAGTATATCGTAGTTAATGTGTGAATAAAGGAAGTTAAGCCAGAAATTCACATTTTTCGAGTTAGTAAATGGAACAAATCTTTATCTTGTTATTTTTTTTTTTAAAGGCGATGTGCTTCAAATAGCTTCCAATATTTTTTCTCCTTCAGTAAATTTATAGCGCAACCCACAAAAAATGGGCCCATCTCGTTATTTTATGGAATCGTTAAACGTGACTCTTGATGCTGAGTATGATGGTACATGTCAAATTTGGATTAAGATCATATTTAAATAGTAAATATTCACCTGTAAATTATGAGTTGTGCTGGCAACACTGTGTGACTTTCGTTTAATCTTTCAGGCTTTTTTTCCGCTTTGATTATTGAATATCCAATACGAATAATCAATGCAAAATGAGTGGTGCTACAAATTGTATCCAGTTTCCTACCTTTTCAAAACGGTGATGTAAACTTTGATATAATACCTAGATTTAGCTGACACCCGACTTCAATTCTGCCTTGTTCAGGCGTTTTCTTTCACGACAGATTTAAAACTACTTAAACAAAATACTTCATCTGTTAAGGTGCGAACTCCTCATTTGTACTTTGGCATTCTGTGTCAAAGAGTTATTCGCAATAGCGCGAACTTTCTCGGTCGTCTCCTTTAGTGGTTCAGTCTCATTTGTCTTTCTTAGGTACGAAGTTCTTTACGTCAAGCGTTTAGCGTTCCTACCAGTTTATCGATTCAGTTCGTCCTGTTCTTTCCGAGAATAATTCTGGTGTTGAACGTTGTAATTTACTTGTTCAGAGATAGCCAATTTTATCCACTGAATAGTTTATTTCTGAAATCGGCTTAATTATTAACGGTGTAAATTGAACGAACATCATAAGCCCAAATCAAATATTGATGATCCTTTTTGAATACATATAACCGTGCAATATGAAATAATCTCAACTACGCATGACAAAACTGTGCATAAATTTCAGTATAGGAGAAATCCCTGCCTTCAACGTACCTTACCACATAAATAATATTCAGGTAATCGATCGTCTGGATCGAGATTTTGACCATTGGGGCTCGGAGTTGGACTAGGGCTGTTGGGCGGCAGCCAGTGGCMACCTATATATAGTTGGCTCGGCCTTTTACTTCTTTTCTCTTGACCCTTCCTTCTTTCGTGGCGTACAGCCACGGCAGGCATTGCACCGATCATCTGAAATAAGATTTTAAGTTGCAATTAGAATATTCGTGGCCAAAATATCAACACCACCATCTGTATTTATAGACGATAGACGCTATCGTGGCTTTTAGATACACTTATTCCATAAATTTTTCACGATCATGACTAAATCTATAGCAAGGGGTACTGAATATGTTTACTACGGGTAGTGAAGTTTAGTTTTAAAAGTGTACATGGAATGCAGTCAAAAACGATTTCGCGTTTTAATTTTCGAATTCTCTATGTAGACCTATTTTAAACACATTGCTACTTACTGTCTTCACATGTAATGATTTGAATAATTCTGAAAGTATGTCGTGTATTTAAATTGCCGACATTTTGGATAGGATTTTGTAGAACCGAAATGATATTTACTGAACACCTGTCTGAAGGACGTTTTTTTGTTCACTTAGCAATGTTTATTCCTTTTTACTCACGAGGTATTAAGCTTTTCCATACAAGTGCGTTGTAGTTTGTAGATTGACAATATTTGACACACTTTCAAGAGTAACAAATGTAGGTATACATTTTTATATACGAGTATGTTATTATTGGTTTTGTAGCGTGAATCTTGGATCTTAAGTGGCCAGACAAAAAGAAAGCCAAAGGGCTAAATCGGGCGACCTAGCTGGTGATTCGATGGGACCTCTTCCGCCAATTCATGGTTTCTTCAAGGTTGCTTTCAGTGCTTGGATGACTAAGGAGTCAATATGGTTTTCTAATAAATGCTAATAGCTATCACCAAACGTTTAGTTTTTGAGGCGTTTGTGTGGGCCTTACTGAAAAGTCTCATGGCGTTCTGAAAACAAGCCTATTTGTTAGGATTTGAGTGTACATCGTTAATTAATTCAGGTATTTGATAACAGCTTGCTGATTTCATTTTTGTAAGTTATTTGTTTGTATTTGCTTGATTTATTACAAAAAGCATCTATAATTTCATTTAGAGTTAATCATTATATCGGTCAAAGGCACGACAAATGCAAGATTATGTTACAAACTTCTAAGTTGAGTAAATAGCTCATCTTTGCTTTTCACTATACAACAAGCTCAAACAGATAATAAAAACAATCTGCTAAATTTGTGCGTACAATTAGAGATAGTAAAAATCAGCAATTAAGAAAGAATATTACAAGTGAGGTTAAACCACCCATGGTATGAGAACACGAATCGATGTTTTCAGGTTGGACGAATTTTTGCCATTTCCAGAAGCTAAAGTCGAGCCAGGGCGCAAATATGGTGGAAGGTCACCCGCCATAAGATTTTGAGCGAACTCTATCCCTCAAATAAGGGCGATTATGCGTGTCGACTTTGCCGTTCAACATACATACTTTTATCAGAATAACCAATGTTGTAAAGTAAACTGGGTTCTTGCTCGAATTACAGTAAAATTTTGACGAAATCGTAAGCTTATTATTCTTGGGAAAGTTTTATTTGGTATGGATCAAACAAAGTTTTTGATAATGCATGTCATGTTTTTTGTTTGCTCCTCAAACTTCTTAAATAAACTAGTGTCATACTGACGAATAAAACATGCTGTTCTAAGTAGCAGTCACACTGGCATACGTGTTATTTTGGTAGCACAATTTTACTAGTTCAGCTACTTGTACTGTACTATAAACCATTTTCTAAATTACGGATTTTGTTACTGCAGAACAATAATTTATGAAATCAAATAGAAATTGACTAAAGGATGATAATTACCACCTCCAACAGAAATTCAGATAGAATAGCATTTCTTAGTTTGTACCCAAAAATAGGATAATGTTCCTGACAATTTCGTGATTTTTAAAAGAGAATCGTTCAAATTAAAAAAAAACACGGTATTGTGGCGTATTGATCCATCAGTCGAGATTTGACGAAGAAGCCGGAGGATGTACACACTATTTATTATACACCATATAAATATACATTTATCACATTTATAGACAATGGAAGCAGCTTTAAAGTGATTTGTCACTCGACCTCTCCCGTTCAAACTTTTTTAAGGGTTGTAGTTTATATTTCGCCTGTATTATGATCTAGTGTATAGGGTTATCGATATATATTGCATATACTGCATATGTATGTTTGTTACGTTGAATTCATATAATACTTGGTGGGTCTGAGCTTTAATTCGAACGCTCCGGTGGTGTAATGGAACATACCAGAGTACTGTTCTGGAGATTTGGGTTCGACCCCGACCGCAGCGAGCTACTCTTTTATTTCAACTTAGCCTGCTTTCCAATAACCTTATGCATTTTTAGTATTATCTCTTAGTGTTAGAGGTATAAACAGCTTTGACACCAAGATAAAATTTGCTTTCCCTTCAAGATAAAATTGAGCTTGGACTTGAACAAAGTAGGAATTTTAGGGGGCGGAAAATTTAGCTGGAAAAACTTTTATTTATTCCACTGGTGCTGTTTAATTTCTAGTATTTCATATATTATTCCTAATTATGCTGACTGAAATAGTCATCAATTTCATTAATATTTATTGAATTATTAGTTATAATTGTAGTGTTTTTTTCTTCATATATTGGGCTGTCATCCTCTTGCAATAAAGGATACATCATAGGCTATCACGCCATCGTGCCGCTGTTTGTCTTCCCACACTTCTTCTTCTTCGGCTGGCTGGTCTATTTTTACATGTTATTTTTATTATTCTTTCTCTCACATCCCATTTATATGGCTGTCCTATTCCCTGCTCCGTGATATAACCATTTTGATACCGAATCTATTTTGCAGATTTACCAGATTAATCCCTGTTTCGCAGGGTGAGCTATTTTGCGCAGCAAGCGAATTTTTGTCTGTTCTAAATGTTGTGTATTTGTTACACCAAATTGCGTGCTTCGACAACTCGCTATTCTTAAGCTTTCGTGACTAGGTCTTTTATTTCTTTTTCGTGATTTTATCTATCGTACTGTTACGACGTATAAGTTCGCATCAGGTACACTAGCACTAACTATATCCAACTAGTTCGAAACGCCAGTAATTCAGTAAGCCACTACACTGCACGCAGTAGCACTAAAAACACCAGCTAAGTTAAGCCTTTCGCTTGTATCTCGTTTGATCAACAGCTATTGGAATTCAGAACTTCCTCGCGCTCTTTCCGTCTGGCTATTATACTCCCGTGGAACCTTCTAGAAGAGACACCTTTCTGCCGCTCTCTCAACTTCACGTATATTCAATAGCTACTTAAATATAGTGTCCACTATCTGCTGCTAGGATCACTACTCCCAGTGTCTAATTACACCGCATACACAGATGGCGCTGATTATCCGCTAGCATGTAACAGTACGTTTTATAATTCTTTACCCATTGCCCCGCTTTTTCGCGGAAATTCCCGCTTTATTGCCCGCGTTGCCCCGTTTTATAACGCGGGTAATTAGTAAACCTATTTGCATTACCTGTTCTGGTCTGATCGTCCATCGCCATTTTAACTACGTGATTCTCTTGTGAGGGACATACATTTTGTTTTTTCTATAATATAGATCCGCGTATTTAACCTCTTGCAAATTTGATAAAAAAGTGGAAAAAGAGTCACAATAAGTAAACCCATACTGCAAAATAGGACAGCGAGCGTCGTCAGCGTAGTAGAGGATATTTATTTTATGTACCTCTAAACAATTAGTTTGTTCATTTTTAAATTGAAGAGTAGCGGATTCGGCAAGTAGTCTTATCTTGTCCTCAGATGTTGGTATGAGGGAATATAGTATCCAGAGCTTTTTTTATTTCAATTCGGTTGTTGCTCTAAATATCGGCTCTAAGCCTTATGGGGTTTTCCGAACATGCATAGGATGTTGTTAACAGCATAAAATAACGAATGCTCTAAATATGCACCTCATCTAGTGCCAACTAGTAAATAAGCACCTGAAACACCCTCTTTATAAAAAGGTGTGCCAAGACAGCTATTATAGATTACCATTCACAACATACAGTTCAAGTATGTCTCGTATATAATAAGTCAATAAATAAGTAGGTAAACAAAATTATTCTCTTGATTGTCTAATATTTAATGCTGTTTCATTGCAACAGGAATTTTGTAAGTGGGTTGATCTGTTATGTTTAGACTCTTCAATTTTTTTTTATTTGATCCTACCTGTTGCGATACTTTTCAATTTACAATATGTAAATAAATTATACAAGGGTGATTGCTTTCAGCGTCTATAATGTAATTCAAACAAAATTTTCTTTGTCGGACGATATTTTGAGGTTCTCGTCTTTGACAAAGATTACACGCATAATCGAAACGTCAGACTAATAACTTTTTGCCAGTGTTTGAGAGCGACACCGATCTTTCCGAAAACATATTATCTTATGTAAATAAATTATTAACGAACTTAATATTCCTTTAACAGAAATTCCACCTAACCGTAAAGTTTCGGCAAAATACGCACAGTGATATTTCATTTTCTATTCAGCAGCAAAGGAAGCAGTGGAGCATATAGCCGATAATGAGTGGAAAGGGACCTGTTTCTCATCAAAGTTATAGGTATACACCAGATGTGACAGTCTTCCAATTTTGTCGAATAGAAGACATTTCCAATTAGACGAGCGTGATGGAATTTCCAAGTTCCTGTCTTATAGCTTTACTTAGCAACTAGATCGATTACCTTCAAGTTTCAGTTACATCGCGGTGTCGCGTTTACTAGCGTGAAATCAGAACGCGTTAAAACAGTATGGAGCGCACAGCTTTTGTAAGCTATTAAAAGCCATTTATAAGCATATCTGCAGTTTGGTAATCAAATCCAATTACGATTCTGCTGTGACGTAGTTTTACCCACCTCCACTTATTGCATACGGCAGCCCATTTTTGCGTTGGCAATAGGCAATAATATAGGGCACGAGCTAATTTGTGAAATGTAACTTAAGTGCCCCAAATAGCAGAACACAAGTTAAAAATGAGGAGAAAGAATAGTACAATAAGTTTAATAAATAACTAGCTCTTTTTTACAAGGCGTAAAACAAATAATTTTCATATTATAATAAGTGGCATTACGTAACCAGTACTGAGTTTAGGAAATACACATGTATGGCCTTTACATATGTTTGACAGGTAAGTCTTTGTTTTAAGTATATATGAGAACTGACGTTAATGGGTAAGTATTGACTCGTAAAAAATATTATATATTGGAATCGGATAACGGTAAGTACGATATAAGATAAATTTTTCGTTGAATTACTTCACAAGGTAAATATCTTACTAATTTAATAGTATAGTATAGTATAGATATAGTTTTTTATTTACATTTTTACCGGTGTCTCTTGGGATGCAAAAATATGTCGGTTTATTTATTCTTACTATTATTATTGTTATCATTCCTGATAACTCTCGACTCTCCCAGAATGATTCTAGACACGGTGGTCTACGATCTTTCGTGGATCGCAATATATGTCGCAATGGTACTCTAATAAATCGAAAATGGAGATTACTTACGACGAAAAATCAAATAAAAAATAGCGACAGCGATGGCGTTAAGAATAACGGTCAAATATTGATACGGTCATGATAAATATTGGTATTTAGGTAACTAATTAGGAAATAATTTAGGACAAAGTCCATGAAATGATTTCATAGATACTAACTAAAATAAATGATGTATTTCATATGAGATCCTAGCACTTTTTGCGACAGAGACTGCGTTGCGAGACCTGCATTTTAGTACATTTTATGTTTTAGATGGGATATGTGTGTTCCTGTAGTAATATGTTCAAACAGTATGAAATGCTTTTAGGGGCTGTGCATAAGGTGCACATGTACATTATGTTTGCATTTAGATTCTTTAACCCAGTAAATATTTTCTGCAATATAATTTGGCAAACATGCTGCTGCGTCAGATCAAGTTAACGTGTAAAGTTAATTCCATAACGGCTGCTTCGCCAGAAGGGCAAATATTAGTTCTCCCAATTCTCGTTAGTGCCATGCGACAGCWGAGTATTTTTCCCTCGTGTGAAAGCGTTTGGGGCTCGTATCGCCGCAATTACTTCCTCCGGAGTGCAATAACGTACAATATTTTCCTCGACATTCCGCAGCCGTAGAATCTGATTATGAAGTCTCCGTGATCAGGTATTCCATGTACATATACATTAGAAGTGCGGTGAAGGACTTTGAATGCGAAACTAGTTAAGCCATTTTGGTAAATTTCTGCAGCAACTAGGAAATTAGTGATAACGGGGATAACGTAATTTTAAGAAAAGGGCACACTAAGTTGGCCTGAGATAGTTTGAGCTGACATTTGACATTTCGTACCCTAAATAGCAGCTTACCGGAATTCCCTTAATTAATATAGTTTCGTTGTTAACTTCGAGATACGTGTAGTGGATGAAAGTCTAGATCCTCTAGGCTGTTTCTACTCAAATTATGCAACAAATATAATAAATATGTATGGTTTACAAATATATGGAAGTCATTTTCTGTATCAAAACTCTTTCTTTTGAATTAAAGTAATTTATATTTATTGATTCCAAAACCTTTTCAACTCTTTCCACTGATGAATGTACTCGATGAAACTGAAAGGTATTAATTTTATATAAACTAGTAATTTTGGGTTTATAATTAGGAATATTTAAGTGATTATTATTAGCCTAAAGTATTTTAAAAAGTACCACTACTACTCGGTTTGAAATTCTCATGAGGAATTTATTTTAATAAAAAAAATCAGATCCTAAAACTCCTTCAAATTAATTATTAAAATCATTAACTGCTACAAACTTATGGTGTATTGATGGAGTAATATCTAAATTCCCGCTTTTTACCATCAAAGATCAGGTATGGGACTTTAATGGCTGTTTTTGATAACTTTTAGAGTTGGCTTTCGTAAGGGTCTCGGAACAGTAGACGCTGCCTGGAATCTATTTAATGAGAAATTAAGTGTTCTTGGCATTTTCACAGATCTTTCCTCCGCTTTTGACTGTGTTTCACATGACATACTTCTGGATAAATTATACTTTTATGGTATTCGAGGTACCAGTTTAAATTTGTTTGAATCATATTTAAAAAACAGGCCGCAACAGGTACTTGACAGTCGGAAGCAAACAATTATTAGAGGGGTACCGCAAGGTTTTGTCCTCGGCCCACTTCTGTTTCTGATTTATTTCAATGATTTGCCGAGCTATGTGGAAGGATTTAATCTAAAACCTATATTATTTGCCGAGAACTCTAATTTTGCATCTAAACTTCCATCAAACGAAAACTTTATAACACACGCGGACAACACGACCATGACAGCTAAACTATGGTTTAGGGCAAATGAGTCGTTTATGAATAAAGCAAAAAATGTGAACATTATATTCAAAAGCACTAGTCGTCCTGCAGATATTGACACGGGTAAATGTTTTTCAAAACGTTAAATGTTTAGGAATTTACTTTGATGAGACTCTTACGTTTAGCACTCACATTGACTACCTTTGTCGGAAACTGGCCTCCCAAGCTTTCGCAATTAGAAAAATATTTACTTTATTGATCAGTGATAATGCAAAACTCACTTATTTAGCCCTTTTTCATTCATTTAGATCATTTATTTTTAATGCAAAAAAAGCTATAAGGGCCATCGTGGGAGCCTTTTCCGTTTACTCTGCTAGACCACTTTTTATTAAATTAAAAATTCTAACGTACGCACTTTTTGTGTTGGAAATATTGTGTATCAGAAAACAGGAACTAGGAAGTATGGGCAGCATTGTGATCGTCACAAGCATGGTACCATTAGAAAGATTTAATAGATAAATATGATCGCATAGATAAATTCAAAAATGTTGGTATCCAGTATTTAATTGTCTTCCATCACGTATACGCTCTTTGAATAAAATGTCACTTAAAAAGTTGCTGAAGGCATTTCGCTTATAGAAACCTCTGTACAGTAAAGATGAGTTTTTTCTGTTGTCCAAGATCTGTCTTAATTGTGTAGATATGTCTTAATATTTACTTGTAGTATATGTGTAGATGTTAAATGTTCAATTTTTTTATCTTGGCGTGTGTATAAACTGTAATGTTTCTAGCACTAAATACACGTTATTTTATTCTTATTATATTTTAACTGTGACATATTCTGCATGACACCATTTGCTCGGTATCACTGGATACACCTGGATAATAAAAAGACTCGTTTACCCTCTTTTTACAGCTAACTATACGCTTTGATGGGTTTGATGTAGTAAATTTAGAAATCTTTTCGTTAAACTCTCGAGAATTAATATTACGCTTTTATAACACAAAACATCTTTATGTAGAAAAATATCATTGCAAAATTTCGGCAATGTTATACACTTCCTGTCCATTGGTTTTACCTCCACTGTTTACTGCTTGCAAGAGCAACAATAATTTCTTTCTTTGAACTTTTAGCGTCCATTTTATTACTCTCCTACGATTACATACAAATATGTCCAAAAATTCAGCAGTATGAACAGGCATCTTCTATCTTTTCATCAATACTCCACTGATTCCAAAATTCTGGAATATTGTTCAACATGACTTGCAGGATCCTTGAAAACTAGCAGCCTTGCATCCTAACAAGACTGCCATGTAATCATATTCCATTAAGCCTTACCTTTCTTTTTGCGTCGTTGTTGGTAAGTTTATAAAAACTAATTCCATTTTAACTTAAGAGGGGCGTTTACCTAGAGCGAATCGGGTCATTTTAAGCACCTACCGTTTTACAGTTATTCGAAACTTTTTTGAAGTGAAATTTCGACATTGCATTGACAAAAGTGTAGCTACAACGTAGAGTTCGAGTTTTTTCTGAATTTGGTACAGTAATGTAAATATTTGTTGTTATATTTTGCTTAAAAATGCGTATTTTTGGCGAGCTATTTCTCGAAAACTAAGGCACATAAACGAAAAATTCGAACTCCACGTTGTAGCTACATATTTCTTTGTACACTACCAAAAACATGAGCACGATAAATGAGTAAAAACATTCAAAAAATCTAAAATCGCAAACCCTTTCGCACGAGTCCGTCACGAGAGCAGAATGCGAATGCCCATCCCCACTAGGTCCGTCGCGTGGTATCCAGTGAACAGTGAGGCTAAGATACAATCCTGTCGGGAATGATCGAGCGGTACACGATCTATTCCGATATGACTGGATTTCTAAGATTGTATGTCTAATTAGTAATTACACGGGACAAGTTTAATGTTAAAAGCTCTTTCACATTAATTTACTGTCTGCCGAAGCAATGGGGAGGCGGAAGGAAAATTGTTATAAAAGTTCCTACAGAAATCATGCAGTTAGAATGAAATGTTATATAGTTCATATTTACAAAAATAAATGGGTTATTCCATATTTTGAATAACCTGGTATAATATCATAGTAAGTTACTAATATCATGCTTACCTTTTTATGCACACCCTACAGTCAGCAATCTTCCGAATATTAGTTTAGCCCGTCTGTTGCTCGTACGATCTTTGCACGATGTCAACCTATCGGCTACCCTCTTACGTCCCGTGTCCCGCTGGTAATATGGGTTGCATAATTTACATTTCTGCCCGATCGCTCCAAGTAAATGCCCCTCTTAACATAATATATTGAACATATATTCAATTACATGCCTTCTGCTCTCTCTATAATAATTGCTGCTTACGCCTAACGAACTTGGTTTATTCGCATTCATCCAAAGTAGGAACACTAGACTGTATAACTGCTGGATTTAAGTTCGGCCAACAAGAACCATAGTATATTGTTTTTACATATTTATAAGCGAGTAGTGTTTACGCATTAATTATACCACCACAAATTGACGGGATGAGGTGTACGAGGATATCACTCTGTTAAAGGATTGATAAAGAGCGTTTTGACATTCTGTCTGTAGCACTTCAAACACGGTGAATACACATTACGTGCTTCCCTTGAGGATGTAAAGTTTCCGTAGTCCGTCCTTTAAATGGAAAAAGGTCGAATATGGAACATGAGGTCAACGAACGGTTGGACTAAAGCTTGAAGTCCGGAAATTGTAGCGTTGAGTTGAGGGGTGTGGTACTAGAAATGAAGGTTGCAGCAGACAACAAACACACGCAGTTTCAAAAAGCATCCTGCTGGTTTCCAGAATTTGGCCACAATCTCATTTATTTAATAGCACAGTATCTAATCAAAATAGCATCTAACCTTCTTTTGACTGTGCAATTAGCCAAGATGGTAAAAAATCTCGGATTTTTGTTGCAGCGAATATATGTATTTTTTAATTAATCGTAACGGGAACGAATCAGATTATTTATTATCCATTAATCAGCATAGGCAGTACTATGAAAACACTAAAATTGTGTACAAATTCGTTGTATGTAGTACAATTTAATGATTGACCGTTAGCAGGATAATCAAATTAAAAATTGCCAAGACTTCGTCCTCTTGGCATGTGAGAGTTAGAATATGGTTCAAGTAGTAGTAAAGGAGGAAATATAGAAACGGTGAATTGCATAAATTGTTACAAGAGGCACTTATAAAAAAATGTTTTAATAATCTTATAGTATAAACATCTACAGATTATACTATTACTGAAGTTTGGAATTTAGTCTTTAGGTTAACATTAGTAAACTGAAGAAGTTATGTAGCTGTTCTTTTTAAATACTTTTAATTTGTGGGCTACTTGCATGATTTTTTATATATGTACTAGCGGACCTGCAGTCGTTGTCCTGCATGATATTCCAAGCGATTAGGATATCAAAATGAATGAAATGAATGAACGAATGCATACAAAAAAATTCAATCAAATCGGTCCGGTCGTTTAGGAGGAAATAACTTAGATACCCATTGCAGTGTCATCTGCCGGGCTGATTTGTGAATCTAACCCATCCAGGGCGTCACCCAAACGCATATAAAAAAATCATTCAAATCGGCCCAGCCGTTTAGTTGCAGTACAGATAAATAACCTAGATACCGACCGCAGCGCCATCTGCCGGGGAGGGGGGCTGATTTGTGAATCCAAAACCATTTAGGCCGCCACCTAAAACTCATACAAAAATATTCATTCAAATCGGTCCAGCCGTTTAGGAGTAATAACCTAGATACCGACTTCAGCCCCATCTGCCGGCCTGATTTGTGAATGTAAACTATCCAGGGCGCTACCCAAACGCATACAAAAAAATTAATTCAAATCGGTCTAGCCGTTTAGGAGGAATTCGGTGACATACACACGTACGCTAGAATTTTATATATAAAGGTATTTCAAGCAAATTTCGGTGGTATTTATTACGAGGGGCATTTACTTGGAGCGATCGGGCAGAAATGTAAATTATGCAACCCCTATTACCAGCGGGACATGCGACGTAAGAGTGTAGCCGATAGGTTGAAATCACGCAAAGATCGTACGAGCAACAGACGGGCTAAACTAATATTCGGAAAATTGCTGATTGTAGTGTGTGCATAAAAAAGTAATCATGATATTAGTAACTTACTATGATATTATACCAGGTTATTCCAAATATGGAATAACCCATTTATTTCTGTTAATATGAACTATATAACATTTCATTTTAACTGCATGTCGACTATGATTTCTGGAGGAACTTTTATAATAATTTTCCTTCCGCCTCCCCATCGCTTCGACAGACAGTAAATTAATGTGAAAGAGCTTTTAACATTAAACTTGTCACGTGCATTTAGACATACAAACTTAGAAATCCAATCATATCGGAATAGATCGTATACCGCTCGACCATTCCCGACACTGTTTACTGGATATCACGCGATGGACCTGGTGGGGATGGGCATTCGCATTCCGCTCTCGTGACATCAGAATTTAGCTGGTGACATTTCCAAGCAGTCAAAATTACCTTATATCTATAGTAGTGCTTTTTTCCGTATCAGACTGTATTCGTATACTTCTGACACATAAAATAAAATTTTTCTTGGATCAAAATTATTTTCGCAAACGACAACACTGTTGCTTAGGAAAATTTGTTGGGATCCGGTCAATATACGTAGTGTGCCGCCATCGTCTTTTTAACTAGTAATATTTACACATTTGTGACGTTACACCGATTCAATGTAGCATGATAAGCGGGCGGCATTACAACAAAATAAGTATTAATGACAATAAAGTAAACATATTTTGTAAACGCTATTATATGAGCATGATGATTAAATTAAGCCAGTAAAAAGATTTCTGCAAGTAGTCGATTGTTAAAGCTTCATTGGCCAGGTTTAGTTATAGAAAAAGTTAGCAACTCAGTGCAAATACCTAATCCTATTTAATGATGTTCTAAAGCAAAAATGCTTTTGCCTCTGAAAAGGAAAGAGAACAGTATTCATTCACAAAAACAGCGGTTGTAACTTGCAGTAACATTTTTTGTTTGATATTACTTCGGTTATTCCTAAAATAAGGTATTATACTTTCTGTTTTTAATCAATCATGATTACAAAAAAAAACAACAAACGAAACGATGCCCTCCAGACAGTCTTAAAGATGTAGATCTAATTCATCAATATTTTATAACTGCGAGATGATCACCTTGTATTATAAAAATTATTAAAATTCTATTATGCAAGCACAAACAATTTGTGTCTGCTGAACCGCAGTTCTTAAAATACTGAATAATATAAAGTCTAGATCAAATGGTCTGATTCATTAAAAAATAACAGTAATTTCGATTTTGAGAAAATGTGCTTAAGGTTATTCCTCTTCCTGGTGAATTTGCTCTTTACGATGTACTAGGGTTCTACCAACGTTGTTAAAGGTTTTCGAGAAGGCTGTTGAACCGCAAATCCTAGAAGTCTTGTATGTTAACAATATATCACTTCGTTAGTTGTGTTTTAGACCGAGGATCGCGCCACAACTTGTTTGTAACTGATTATTTCCGGCCTTGGGTGATAGTAAACCTTAAAGCTTTAGTAGGACCAACAACGACATGTTGTAGGCAATCTTACACCAGGTTGGTTCCGATGTGATATCGCCTTGCTTGTCTGGTCAGACTCAAAGAGTGATGTGTGGGCGCAATGTCATCTACTCGCGTCGTGGTGCAATTATACAGTTATACAAGAGATATTTTTGGGGGCTTCAGTATTGCATACCTATATCATTTGTATGTTGATAATACACAGCTGTTTCATTCTTTTAATTCTGAGGATTGACTGCAGATAAATCATATCATTAACGCGGAGTTCATTTTGCCATGGGGACTATCTATTCAAATCTATACTATTTGGATAAGGGAAGTTTTGTATTAACACTTTTATACAGTCAAATTTTAATTTTTGTTACGTCGCTTATGTTGAATGTAGAATACAATTCAGAATCGTGTAAAATTTGAAATATCCCATAAAATCAGGGAAGATGCTTGGCTGTGTATGTCTGGGAGAAGAATTCTATAAAAATACGTCTTTTATTATATATTAAAATCTAAATCTCCACCATATAAGTTTGACAGGTTTTTCAGTTTCTAGATAATATAGGTCCGTATCGTAGTACCATGGTAGTAGCAGCACGGTAGTTCTATGAGAAAAAGAAAACTCATTAATAAATTTCCGCTTTTATTGAATGCAATTTAGTTGTATATACAAAAGTAAGAAAACATCGAATGGCTAAGTAGCAGAGATGCTAAAAATAATTGAAGACGCAACATTATCTCGATGACTTGTTTTAAGTACATGTTTAATAAATATGATAAAAATATCGTTGTCACAGATAATAACAGTATATTAACATCTACAAATAACTATAAATATTAAACCTTATTCATATTACAATAAAAATACATTTGAATGGTGCCTATTATTCTTATAAGTGCAAAAAGTGTCTCACTTTACATAAAAGCTATGGCCCCAGGTGTAATGGGTTCCAACATGCAATACAATAAATCTCCAATGTATAGATATGACCTGCACGTATGTACACCAAACATGAAATAAATGGAGCGACATTTACAGCACAGCAAGCGAAGTAAAGAAAGAATCACATACATATAAAATCAGCCTTGCAAAGAGATCACACGCTGTCTCACTTTTTATTTATACGTACTTGGTTCCCTGCTACTAACTCTAGAGATGCATTTAGCTGGTCTACGATTATGCTAGTGTCGGAATGTGAATACTTTTTGTGTAATTGACAGCAGTATACTTCCACTACGTAACAGAATAAAATCCGAAGTGCATAGAATGAATGTATCAAAGGTGACCAAATAAAACGTTGTGTCCGTGTTTCACTTTGTGATTTGTCGCTTGCAACCCGACCGTGCAAAAGCTCAGAACTTTTCAGGAAGTTTTGCGTTGTTTTGTACTACAATGTGTTGGCTTGTACGTATTGAATTTGCGCGTTCCTGAACTGCCTTTTATGATTGTCCATGGATTTTAGAGGCAACGCCTGTAGAATAGAAAATAGGGATACACAGAAGTGTGGAAAACGATTTTATGTTATTAATATGTGATACGGAAGTGAAGGTGTAAAAAGCAGTGCATTAACATGTAGCAAATTTACGTACACCTATATAGCTGTTGAACGTATGTACCTTAAAACCACTGCTTTGTGCGAAAAGTATTCAAGTAGCATTAGTTTAGTATATTCCAGCGCATTTAGTCATATTCTAACATCTTTTGCTAACATTTCCATAAATTAAGATGTCCATATAGAAATTACTAAGTTTCTGTTGTTTCAATGAATGACTTCTGAGCATTATTCTGTGCTTGATTAACCTTCAAGTGCATCTGGAAACCATTTGAACTATAAACTGTACTGTATATTTTTTTCTTGCGGAAACATCTTGTCTGATTTTTTTTGAGCATTGAATAGGCAATTGCAATTTGTCACTGTTTTCTAATGTAAGCATTTTCAAATATTTTCGTTTGTGCAATGTACGAGTATTCATAACTTCAAGTAATTGTGAGGGTAAGTACTTTGCACTTGAAGCTTCAAGTACTTTTGTGGAGTACTTTACAATAATTATGCAGTAGTACGAATACTACATTATTAGAAAATTCATATGCTACAGTTTGTTACTGAACAGAAGACGTCTGCAAGCGGGTTTATAGATTTTAGATATAAGCTTCTGATAATAGTTTTGTCAGTTAGATGTTGACACAAATATATTATATAGGTGGTATTCCCGCTCGATGTGCTTGTATTTTGGATTGGTTTAATTACATATTAATGAAGTGTTAAAACAGGAGTAAACAAGGGATAAACTTACCAGMACTTGCAATATTGTTAAGTATAAACCATTATTGTGTTCTGTAATTTGTAACGATTTTCAAATGTTTAGAATATCTTAATACAAATTTGCTAAGTTTAGTGTGTTTGTTAGATCTCAAAATAAGTATGCCGAAGTCAACTTATTTAATTAATTTAGTCAAAAATATGTTTCTATAAAAAAGAAATGAAATTGTAATAAATAAAGTGATTTCAAAATGTATTTATTAGCAATCTACGTATCGGGAAGCTGTCATAGTATGTAACTTATCTATTGAAGGCAGCAGTTACATGATTTTCCCTGCATTGCGGAATAATTCGGAAGTCGAAAAAAAAGTCGACTACCATGGTATATAGAAAATATGTTTCTCACAGCTCCTCTTTTTTGCCTGTGAGGCTAACTTGAGTACGTATGAATTTACCTCGTCTTTTCCCTTTACTTATTTTAACATGTTAATAAATGTTTTTCATTTCGGAACTTGATATTGCCTTTACTTCATGCTGATGGTCCAGGTACAACTCAATGCCACCGATCAATTTTTCCGTTATTCAATACGGGGCTAGCACATTGAGCGCATATGAACTATTTTGGCTTTATATGAAAACGTAGATACGTTTGGTAGAAAGCATAAAGAAGAAGAGCTCTTACTCGCGTAAGCCGTTTACAAGCAGTGGGCGGATTGCAATTTTGCTGTAACGAGTGGGTTTTCGCTGAAGGAAGGATAATACACTGCGTATCTTGGAACCCCGCAGCTATGTTAATAGCAGTGTGCGGTTCTAGGTTAGTTCGAATTGTTTTTGGGGTTGATTAAAACGAAGGAAAGTTGTAGAAGTCGGAATTAAGTTTTTAGTGCTTTGCATGGGGTTCATTAATTGTTTCCTAAGAATATTGTTTACATCTCAAACCCTAGGTTACAGTAGAGTAGAGGTTTAAAGGCAGCTTGATATGTTATGAGCAATAATTTAAGGTTGAAATTTATGTTAGCAGTAAATGAAGTGGTAGAGGCGCTCTATGTTGAACGAATCGATTTATTTATGTGTAACATTTTGAACAGTGTCTTAACATATTATACCCATGTGTTGAATATGACATAGATTCCGTGTTACGTAGAAGCCTGAATAAGAAAGAAACTAAAGATTAGTCCGCTTTTACCAAAAAAGTTGTCAATGTTATAACTCGTTGTTAGAGAAGCCGTCCATGTAATTTTATTCGTAAACATTTAGTTTTTATATATAAACTTAAAGAATGATTAACACTCAACGTTAATACAAATTATTGTTTAAACTAACACTTATACAATATAAGAAAGTGTTACAGGTGCATCGTTATTCATTTCATTGTTATCATGTCAATAAATTTTGGCACTTTTAAAATAATTTTCCTATATTACGCGTTTTCAACTAAAATATCTGTGAATTTTATATCACTTTAATTCGCACCATACTTAGTGCTTCTTAAAAATGTATGACATTTTAGAGGATCTACCGTAAGAACACAATAAAAAATCTGTTCTTTCTCTATGACAAGYAGGCTATTGATTTTACCAATAAATATACTAAATAACCAATTTCGGTAGCTTCTAACACATCAGCAACGTACAAATTCTGCATTAAWAAAATATTACAAAAWGMACAAATGAAGGGGAATAGATGGCACATCACTCATTTTGTTATTAAATCACTTAGATCAACGTGGAACCGCAACTCTCAATATTCGTATCCGTTATTAATGTAAATATWGAAACAACAAGAAATTCATTAATAAAATTCTTTATAAAAATGTAATGACATTAAGCGAAATTTGTCAAAATAAATTTGAAAAAGCTTGGCCAAGTTGATGTGTACAGTTTGAACATACATTTAAGTGAGAAAGTTTTTCTGAAAAGCAAAAGGGTGTGCTGTTTGGCGTTTGGGTTAAAAAATAAAGAAAACATGTTTTGTAGAACTGTTTAAAGTTGCAATAAGTCGAAAAAACCTTTTTTTATTAAGTAATGATATTAAATAACCATTAAAAACTCATGTTTTACTGTAGCACAGCGCTCAGATTTTGGTTAATTGTAAATTACATTTTCTTTTGTAATAAAAGTACCTTGTAGTAATTTGATTATACCATTTAGTCCTGAAGAACTTGAAAATCTAATTGAAGTCTTAAATTTAACTTTTGGTTTTGTTTTGTTTTCACTTCTTTTTGTTAGACGTTCATACTTTTGCCGCTTATGCACCAAATACACGGAAGTGTGGAAAGAGGCTATATCTCCAAAATTTCATTATAATAAGTAGGTAGGTATAAAATTTTTTCATTAGGGTTGTCTTAATACACAATTGTTTATTTCGTCTAAAAACACAGTGTTGGACTAAAATACGCTGCCTAAAATTTTGTCTTTAACTCTTAAAGATTTTGTTTATATTTTTCTTTTTTAAGCGCCATGTTTTGTAGTTACTGTAATAAGCGAGGTTTCCTGCTTCTTCATATTTGCGAAGAATTAAGTCTTAGTACAAGGTGTTGACCACGAGCTCTTTATAAATGATTTCATTATTTTTTCCAATGTTTATATCGTTTCATACAAATGCAAGCAGCAGTAGAGTACTGTATTTATACAGGTTACCTATAATTTTTATCTAAAGTTTTGTTCCAAATTAAACCTTACTTCCATACCCATTAGTCGCATATAACCGATAATCAGTTATTGAAGGGTCTAACTTTAATGTTATTTCCATCAAATGTTGTTATAATATCAATACTAACGGACAAATTCTTAGTAGCTTAAAGAGCAACAATGGCATGACAAAAATATAAATTAAAAAAAATGGCAATTGTACTTTATCAGACCATAAAAGACAATCAGACATGCGTTGAATTAGGTTAAAAGTCAAATTATGCCAGATTAAAGATCTGGAATTTGCGTCTCTTCTACCGTGGCTGTCATGGCGAGTAGAAAAAAAAGTTACAATAAAATCCGTTAGTTGAACTAAGATATATGCCAGTATCTACCCGGTCACATTTGTTAAAAAAATAGCCTAAATCTCTAGCGTGACCATTTTCCAAAATTCAGACGATATACAGCTTTAGATAATGAATCTGTGTGCTTTGGCTTGTTAGCTGTTCGAATTGGTATTTCAATATATTATCTGCAATTATTTACAAAGTTTAGTTAACAATGAAAACACCACCCTTTGTTTTATGGCCCTTTTTCGTAAATTGGGAGGTTTACATGATACTGCAGAAATAACTCCTCGATTTGGTCAAAAATCACAAAAACTAAATGAATCAGAGTACACGAGTATCATTCCGAAACTTTGGAAGTCCTTGGTTTTGAAGTTAATGCATGAATTAATTAGGTATTGTAATGTTTAAAACTGTTTACTTAAATGGCACATTATTGACCAACTCGTCTTTTGTTCTATGTGTTTAGTTTGCCTTTTATTAAATCCGAGAATTATTTCTGCTGCACGTGCAAAATTACAAATATCAACTGATAGCAAAGTACTAGACAGATAATATACTTATATTTTAATATAGAGCTAAACCTGTTTTGCGGTATGTATTGAATTGTATGCTTCAAATATACTGAAATGTCATTGCACTGTAATCAAGATTAAAAGCTCAGACGTAAAAAAGCTGAGTTTTTGACCTTTGCTGACCACAGGGGATGTTAACTGGTAACAATGAACTGAGAAACCTTATGAGGGTGCACTAGGATATGCTTCTGTTCTGTCAGCGTTATAGTAGAATAAAAGACTACTGTCACTAACACCCAATTACTAATTAAGATAAAGTGWTTGATTACAGATTTTTATAACTCTAGGCTTCAGGATAAGCTATAAAAATACAATTTACTGATTTAGCACGTCTATTACAACCTAWGCGTTCGATATCAACGCTTTATTGCGCGCTCCCTTAAAAGGCTTGTTTACCATCCAGCCAAATGTTTTCCTTTGCGAATTTCTCTTTTGGCGCCATACTACCCCATTCTCCCGGCCCCCATTTATCGATGCGGGTGCTATAGTCCTTGACGTACTTTTTGCTAGACAGTTATGCGTGCCACAAAACTGAGAGACTTTGCCGACTACGCGGAATGAATTAACTAGAGCATTCATCGATCCTGATTTAGTGGAATTACGTGCTCCAATGGTCGCATTCAGGCCATGCGAATTTCGCAGGTCGAATGTTATTAATTTGCCAAAGTCCACATTGATCGATGAGCAATTTGGTTGTAACGAAGCACTCCGGGAGTTTCTAAACGATCCGGTTGAAATGTGATTTTAGGCTAACCGAATTTGTGTTTCTGACTACGCTGATAATGCGATTGCCTTAAAAGGGTTTAATTTTTGGTATGGGTTGAATAAATTGATTTAAAGGGTTGATAAAACGATTAAATGTAGAGCTGATATTGCGTATTTTTGCGCAAAATAATACTGCCCTGATGAAGCTACAATTTGTGGGTTTATTTAGGTCAAAAAGATAATTGATCTGTCAGTTTCTGGATAATTGAATTATAAAGTTCATTTATATGTATAATACAGGGAAATCGGTTATAAATGTGAAAAGATGGAGACTTTTCACATTTAAAACCAATAAAAACTTGGAATCAATCTGTTTATATCATCACTTTGAAATTTTTGCTTCGTCGCTGAATTAGTTTGAAAACTGAAACACAGCTATGTTAATCCTATTCAAAAACATTCAATTCAATGTGATACGCGAATCTAATACTAAATGTATTGTGAAATATCAGCACGGTGATAATTAAAGCTACTTTTCCAACAAAAATGAAATAATATATATCGCAAAAGTTATTTTTTTTGGGTGTGCAATACGATGTAATCGTAGCTGCTAAGCAAGTTGCGATTTGTGATAAACGAAAAACTACTTATTTACGCAAGTTTGTGGTTAGTTAAAAAATTGTGGTATGTTTTATATATATTTATAAATCACAATTGCTTTTGTGGGGTGTACTAACAATGCGCATATATTCGCAGCTGCTTTGCAGGTTATGATTTGTAATAATAAAAACGAAAAACTATTATGTTACCAAAATTTGTGATTAGTTAAAAATGTGGTTATTTATAATGGTTTGACAGTATTTGAATAAATTGCGTTGTATTTTAATGTTTACATGGTTAATTCATACATAGAACATGCGTATTTGATTAGTTTTCACAGCATACTTACCAATTGTTCAGCACTACTTCTAATTATTAACAAATCAAAGTCGACTGTTAAATGAAATATTGATTACATGCGTACATACGTACATACGAACATACTAGAGAATACTAAATACAAAATACAATTCGAACAGCGCTTTATATAAACCTAATCTAGATAATATGAAATAATTATTAACTTTTACTGGAAACTGTAAAAGTGCAACTATATTTTTGACTTGTAAAGTAATGCATTGTAGTAGTGCCGCTGTTTCAAAGCCTTAAACCTCTAGAGATCCGTCAGCACGTAGAATGCAGATTTTGCAATGCTTTGCAACATTTTATTTACAATCCTAATAAATATTCTCTCATTTTTCAAATTTAATGGTTAATTTGAATCACGTTGGGAATGTTTTATAGAAAAGTGTGATAGCTATTCTTTGATATACTTAATATGGTAAAGAAAAGCTAGAAATCGCTTCTCAAGGTATTTTGAGTTCTTATATATCTATAGTCAGCAAGACTTTTAGTTCCACATGTAATGGTCAAAGCCTCCTTATCTGTGATGCATGGTGTAGGGGAGGTTTTTGCACCTAAAGATATGGTTAATTATTATAGATCATAATAAACTAGTATATTCGAGCTAGTTAAGTTCATTTTAGCCCTCTCATAAAATCTAGCAATTTAGTCCAATGAATGCCTTTACGTTCAATGATGCTACGTAAAAATGAATAAGAGTTCTAAAAACAAAGATTAATTACAAAGTAAGTAAATGTATAATAGAGTGGCTTTAATTTTTGCGATATCTGTTTTTCTTTTCATTTCCGCACCCAAAAACACCTAGAGGTGATATCGAGTATATCTGGGTGAACTTTAATAATATTAATGTGCCGTGGCGCGGTTTAAAATGGGTAATACAACGTTGTTAAAGTTCTCGTACATTACTCCCAACTTTTTCAAAAAAGGATCGCGGTACAGCTTTCAAAAATCAATGATATTGTGATGATAATAATGAAGAATTCTGACAAAAATTGCTGATGTATATTCCATCATACAAAACGGTAAATTTTGAAATTGAAACAACTTGCGAGGTTAGTGTACTCGAGATAATTTATTAACCGAACAAATATTGGTAGCTCATAACAGCGCTATCCTGTTGTGAAGATTACCTAGATTTTGCTTGTAAAGCTATAAAAATCTTCTCTCTGCATTCGTTTCATTTTTATAGTCTATGAGGGTACCAAAATTCTGCCAAGTTTAAGACGTTTCTCTCTATTTCTACAAAAATTTAAAATGTCGAGTGAAAAGTGCAAAAAATACCATTATCCCTTCTCATTTACAATTACAACCTCTCGGTGGTGTGTTAACAGAGGCTCAAATGTATAGATACCTTGAATGGTCTTCTAGAACCTAATACCTAATAATCAGCACTTTTATTTTATAAAGTCTAGTTAAGTTCTCCAATTCATTAAAAACTCGTCACTAGAATACTATCAAGAAAAACGGTAAAAATTTCTGGGCTTGAGGTTATTTCAAAGATAAAAACAATACATAAGAGGGTCTTTATGAGTATTGAATGCTACAAATTTTTGATTGAACTAATTCATTTAATCTATTGTGTACTAAAATATTTACTGTTTTGTTGGGTACCTACTTATTATTTATTCTTTATCATTTAAGTGTTGGAGATATTAGTGTGTATTTTAATAGATTTTTAGGTAAATTACATTGGCTTAATTCCGTCTTGCACAAATTTGCCGAGTTGATTTGCAACTACTGAACTGGAGCAACTTCCTTATAGAACAACTACAAAACTTAGTTTCAAACAGATGTTGTTTGTTGTTATTTATACAAATTCATTAAACAGTGAAAAATATGTAGACTGCAATTATTCTTTAGATTAAAGCTCTTCAAGTAGATACTGTCTTTTGGTAATGTTTACAATGAAACATTATGATACTTTCTTCTAAAACGTACAGTTCGAACGAATCCCACATTGCTTAGAAGTCCAGTTAAGGTACATTCAATAGCTTTTTAATACAAGGAAAATCAAGCCTTTTTGTTAAAGCATCATAAAGTGACCACACTTCGGAGATTTTAAGCTTCTTTCCCTCTCACTCTTAGTAGAATTCTAATAAGCATCTTGCTCTTTAAACGGCATTTATGTTTACTCCGAGTTACCATTCAGCGAAAAACTTAATTACTGATCATTCTAAAATCAATCTTCTTGACCAGTCTCGGCATTGATAATTATTAATAAGATCACCACGCCCAACCAGCATTAATAAAGTATACTAAGGTGTGTATAAGTTCATCCACATCATTTTTAACCAACTTTACTTATCGTCTTTTATGCTGCATTGAAGTAAATTATTTATGTTTTTAACTTTTTGAACAAACAAATCGATGAGTTAGTCTCAATTAGAAGTGATAATTTCTATAAAACTAGTCTTTGGATGGACACAAAAAATTTTTGAGACGGAATGTAAAAATTTTAAATGTAGTGGAATGTATTATAGTAGATATAGTTTGATTATGCAATGCTATTAAACTACAGATTAAGCTTGATAAATCAGAGTTTAGAGACGCTTAAAAAAACTTAAATTTGCTATCACGGGACGATTATACGTCCAATGTTGTAGAAATTCGCTAGACTATGCTAATTTCATTTCAACAAACCTTCTATGAAATTTACAAGATCAGAAAATTTTTACGAGGTATTTGTATTAAGCAGAGATAGCGTGCTTGTAAATTTCATCCATAACAGTACCATCTAGAAAGACGGAAGCCATAAACACTAATTCATAGATAGAAGAGTTCAGATCACCACTTCTGTTACTCCCTAAACAGGTCTGGCGTGATATTGATGATGGTGGTGCTTGCCGTTCGCAATCAACTCCTTGACCTCCACCGGAGACCCGGGGCTAATGCTTGCGGTGGTCGTGTTGGAAACAGTTTCCCTTGAAACATACTCCAGACGCACTTGATCGTCGGACCTTTCGAATACCTCTTCATCAATTTTCTCGAGCACCAGCTCGCCGTTCTGAAGAGGATTATCCACAGCCACCTTGACTAAAGGAGAATGTACTTGAGGTGTGTCCTCCTGGCCCCTCTGTAGGTCCCGCTGTCTCTCCAGTAGCCTTCTGTGATTCTTTGTTGTTAAGCACCCAGTTTCTACGTCTCTTTCCAGCCGATGTCCACTTCGGGAGCGCGTCAATTGACGCTGGACGTATTCGTTGAGGTCCTCCTCCTCCCTTTTCGTCATAACTCTGTTGAGGATAATCAGGAACACTCCTAAAGCGGCGACGAAGAGTCCAGTGGTCACCAGTTCGTTCCACCATCCGACGCTCCTCCAGGAGATCATGTCGTCTGGCAGAAGGCCGGAACCGATGAAGAAGAGACCCAACGCGAGGAAGCAGACTCCGATGTGCAGCATTCCGATACTGGCGCCGATCTGGGCGTCAGGCAGGGTCTTCAGCGAGGCCCTGCGGTAGTGCGGTTCTATGCTGTCGACGCTGTCCGTCCTCGAAGAGAGACGGCGTTCCCTGTCCATAGCCCGCTTCTTCGCCCGCAGCTCCCGCTGACGGCTGACCGCCCGGGCCGAGTGCAGTCCGGCCAGTCCGTGCATCTGCAAGCCCATTGTAGGATCAGTTCTTCTGGCCCACCCTCTCATGCACTGCACAATCACTGCACACAGCACTGCACTGTAACTTAGCACGGCACTGTACACAGTGGGATAGTGTTTAAATATACAATGGTTTATTCTCACAAACGGACTATGCAGTCATAAGACAGTAGACAGCAAACAAAAGGGTAAAGCGAGCTGACAAATACAATAAATGGGAAGAGCATGGTATCGAATGCGGTATCGGTTTCGGGCTGCCACATGGAAGCTAAGCGACGCAGGGGGCCTTGTATTTCAACTCCTAACGTTTTCTACAGTACGATTTATCGCTTTGAAAAGGAAAATATACGTACACATCAAGCACATTCTTTGAGTTACAGTTATCATTATTATTGCAATTTAAATTTAAATATGTAAAAATGTACTCTGGCAGTAAGTGCATCTTAAAATATTAACTTTTCGGTAGTACAAACAATAGTATTAATGACAAATTAATTGCAAGTCACACGTCAAAAGTATGCTCCGAAAGTCGAAAACACTATTAGAGTATATCATAAAAAAATATTGCCACCTAAATAAATTTCTCGTTGCAAATAAACATAAATATGGAAGTCCAAAATTCCCGAATAAAATGTACCTATGTGGAAAATGGACTTTCAAGAGTCTCCTGTTAATTGCTTGCCTCAAAAATAAAAACGAGTAAGAAGGGATCGGACCATTATAGAATAATTACTACAACTTCTCTTTAGCGACGTTTCGACCTCGATGGGACGCCTACGTCAGGCTGTATACTCTTTATTATGCCTTACATTGTACATACTTATAGTTTTCAGTACAATTAATACTTTCGAAAATCAAGCGGTAAGTAAATACAGTAAAGCCGGATTCCATGGCAATGCAAGTAATGAACAACCAACCTCAACAAGATGTGACTATGTTTTTGTTTTATAGAGGTATTAGTGGACAATTCCACGTTGGCCAAGAGCAAAACAGTAGTATAGGTAGACCGATTCTGGGACAACCACCACCCACCACAACCGATTCTGCGCCAACCACCACCACAATCGATTCTGGGCCAACCACCGCCACCACAACCACAGGTACACCGAACCTTGGCCCACCATCACAAATGTGGGAACACCCTATCTCTTTCGCAACTTCCTAATAAACAAAGGGCAGTCACTAACCCGATCTTGACTGACCGTTACTAAAACGTAAAAATTTGTGAGATGCAACCTAATACCACGCCTGACCACGTKAGWTTAGAMTGATAATCGTGATACCTGTAATCCGACATCATACGTGACTTCGTGACTTCAGGCATGAAATCGCGAAACCTATAATTTGACATCATGCATGACTGTCGTGACTTTCGCTTTGAAAGCATGAAACCTGCAAAATGATAGCGCTACCTGATTGCGCGACATTTATTTAATTCAAGCCTAATCTGGTATGCGAACTATTTGTGTTTTCAAGTTATTTCGTATTCTGGAACAAATACACTAGCATACGTGCAAAGATCTGCATGGTTTGTAATGCTAAAGTTGCGATTTTATAGGCACACATTTAGGCTTAAATTAAATAAATTTCACGCAATAACGTAGCGCTATCAGTTTACAGGTTTCATTCTTTCAAGGCGAAATTCACTATGTCATGCACGATGTCAAATTATAGGTTTCGCAATTTCATCCCTGAAGTCACTAAGCCACGTATGATGTCAGATTACAGGTATCACGATTAGCTCACAAATTTTTACGCTTTAGTAACGGTCAGTCAAGATCGGGTTAGTGACTCCCCTTTGTTTATTAGGAAGCAGCAAAAGAGATAGGGTGTTCCCACATTTGTGATGGTGGGCCCAGGTTAGGTGTACCTGTGGTCGTGGTGGCGGTGGTTGGCGCAGAATCGGTTGTGGTGGGTAGTGGTTGTCCCAGAATCGGTCTAATTATACTACTCAAAACGACAGAAGAGAGTGACAACATACTAGGAAAATATATGTCGAATCCCCCCACATAAGCCATGTTGTCATGTTTCTGGGACTTAGGATCTTGGCATGAGATTTGCTAAGGTATTCAGTGCCTATTTTAAAGTTAATTGTGGAATTACACTGGATATGGATCATCTCAGCAATGTTTCTTTTTCTGGTACTAACCTCTAAATAAGAAATTTAAATAAGAAAGTTTAATTACGAGTATACATACGTCAAGAAGAGGCTTATTAACACATATATCTTAATTCGGTGCTTAGCCATAACTGTCTAAACTCAAATTCTTATTTTGTAGTTTAGATTCACAAAACCATCTAACCGGTACATCCTATTTAGATTGTCAATCATATACTAGAAAACACAAAAGGTCACGTTTCGCTGAAAAGGCGTTCGCGAAGTATGAAATCCGGCGACCCACTAAGGAATTTCAACGGAAATTGGTTACGTAGGACCCCGTACGCCCTCCGCATAAGTTGTAGGAGTTGCCTTTTTGCCTTGCTGACGACGCAGCAGGGGTTCTTTCTTTACTAAACCGGAAAACATTACAGGCAAACCGCACACGATAACTGTCGGGAGTGACGCGGCCAATCAAAAAGACGTGACTAGCAATAAAAAGCTCGGCGATACTCGAGCGTGATCATGTGGAGATCATTTAGCTGGCACCCGTTTTTCGACATTAAACTGATTAATAAATAATGAAAGTTGCAAAAAAATGTAAGTGGAGGTGCAAGATACCAAATTCCGACTTCAGGAGTGCGTTTTTGAGGTTCTCTAAACAGTCTTTTGTGAAGTCGAGAGTCGAATGACAACTTCAGCTGCTTAATTAATTTTATTGGGATCCTTCGTGACCTTGATTAACAAAAACAAGCTACTCCTGTCTTTCTTTTCTTTTCACACTTTCTCAATGTAACTAAATCTAGCTTTGAAGATACTAAATAGACAACTTCAATATAGATAAATAATAATAATATAAATAAATGTATAATACAAAGTTTCAAGACTCTGAAACTAAAATGAGAAAGACACAAATATTACCGTAGAAATGATAAAAGCGAACAATAAACGTGGGAACCAGAGAACATTCACGGAAGCCTACAGACCAAGAACCAATAAGACCGCCAAGATCTTGTAACCGTTCTTACTGCAAAATTCTAATATTAAACAATGCCTTAACGTTTTGCATCAATAACCTATTGTTATTATGTCTGCCAAGCTATCACATTTAAGGTATCCTATTGTCATTGTGAATTAAGAATTCCTAAATATCACGAAATTGAAGCCAAATCTTTTGATCAAGAATGTTCGAGAAGAATTAAGACTCTCTAAGCACTCATTATAAATAGCCACGCAGCGGGCGCACGGTAAGTTTGATTTGAAAAAGGAAGCGAAGATCAAGAAAACTGCAGTGGCCCGTAGTGTTAGTGGTCAATTGAATTAGTAGTGTTAGAAATTAGCCAACTTTACCAACAATTGGACAAACTTCTACTATAGGTGCGTTTAATTTGTAGATAGCTAAATGGACAATTTTATACTTGAAACGACAAAATACATATCAAGTTCTTGTTTAACAAAATTGCAAAATAATCAGTACTTAAAATAAACTGGAACGTCTTACTCCTTTAGTTGTACCTAATTTGTGTGCTTCAGTGAATCTCTTTCATAAATCAGAACCCACTGTACAAGTATTACTTTCTACAAATTCTGCTAGCGTGGAATGTGACAGGCCAATTTTACGCCTTTCAACGCCAACGTATATTTGCTCTGTGAGGCAACTTTCGTATCTTTATCTTAAACGAATCGTTTGCAGCATTTGCAGATGAAGTGAAGTCTGTTCCTTTTATATCCCGTGCATGTGGGGTTGGATTTGCTTCCTCCTACTTGTTGCTATGCCTCGACCAAATGACAAACTGACGTGTAAAAAGCTAAATTGGCTTGGCGAGTTGCTGTAACTGCAAAACATTWACCGTTATCTCGTGTAATGTTTCTTTGTCTTTTATTATATCCCCGTATCATTATGCTCGTTAAATACTTGGCGTAGTGTTGTAGAAGAAGTAAAACCTAAATATTCGTTTAAAGTGTCGCGCTGAGGGCACACACATGCATTTTTCATATGCGGGGGGTAGCTAAAAGGCCGGTTGGCTGTGTTTGGCGAGATAAATAGGGAATGTACATGTCATCATGACGAATTTATGGCTTGAAATTGTATCGCGCTTTGCTGGCCCGAAGCTAAAAACCAATATTGCAATGGAATTTGTTATTTGGTCTGCAGTCGAGAGCATGAAGTAACTATAGATATATCTGTTTATCGGCTTATACCACACTTCTGGACAATTCTGCAAATATTGATACGCTTAAGACCGTGTCGAAATTGAAATGTCAATTTTGAATTGGAGAACAGTGTTTTCCTTACTTGTTTGTTTTCTTTATATACGTGTACTATTATCAGATGCCGTTTTGGGTGTATTAGATATTAATGATAACAAATGAATGCTCCTGACTTAAAAAAATACACAAGATCTACAAAATTCCACGCTGTGACTCCTGAAAAAGCTATTTAAGCAGCATCAGCACGTTTTTTGTGATTAAGTATAATACCACAATTTCTTTTATTGCCTGGTAAATTCAATATTCTTTTGAGAGCGGGAAGCATAGCTACATACACGTAGATTAGAAACGCAGGATGTTTACTAACAGCAGATAATCTCCTCTCTTACAAAAATTACTGTAGTAGTTAGCTTCATAGTGGAAAACTCATATATGGCGAATTAAAAAAGTAATACTATGCATGTGTGCTTATAGGACAATGGTACGTGAGTGGAAGGAAAAAGGAGGCGATAAACTGATAAAGATGATAATGAGTGCTTTATATTTTATGCAAGCTCAGTGAATATCACAATACACATTTGTATTTGCTCGTTGCTAAGATAGGACAGAATGAGAATTTGTACAAATTTTCTGCATTGAATATAAACTTAGATTTAGTCTAAAACATTGTTTTCGTTCCTAATTCTATTTTGGCGTTTTATTGAGATGCATATCCATCTGGAGGCTTTATTTTGCTACCCCTCTTCAGTTCCATGTTTCGAGCTCAATTTCCATCTATATGACTATATCGTTCTGCAGTTCAGCCTCCGCAACAACAACATTAGCCCAGGAATGAAATGTGGACACAAATGACAAAAAGAGGCACATTTTCTTTTACATGAGTCTTTTTTTTTTAGCTTAGCTATAAAATCTACGGCTACAGGGATTAATCAAATTAGTGTATTGTTGTTAGTTTACTACTATCCTCTAATAATTCCTTTTTTAACACGAAAACATCGTTTTTTTTCACAAATACTATCAGTTGCATACATTTCATACCTACATTTATTAGCATTTGAAGTGTGTTATATACTTGAAAACTTACAAAACAACTTTGCAGCTTTAGAAAATATTAAGCTATAGCTAATAAAGTACAAAGATTCATGCCCAACTCGCCGATAAAAACTACGTACTCATAGCCTTTGTGGTTGTAGATCTAAAAAGTTTCTTAAAAAACCACTGTAAACGTCAAAATTGTCTAAAACCTCCTAAGTCGGTTCAGCTTAGACCTATAGTAAAGTATGTAAAGTGAAGCCTAAAAATATAACAATATAGAAGGTATTCCGTTTAAAATATTGAAGTTAGTGCCAACTTCCGG
This sequence comes from Rhyzopertha dominica, assembly GCA_025024175.1. Taxonomy (NCBI): domain Eukaryota; kingdom Metazoa; phylum Arthropoda; class Insecta; order Coleoptera; family Bostrichidae; genus Rhyzopertha; species Rhyzopertha dominica. The sequence continues at coordinate 16,842,194 of QCXZ01000053.1, read as the reverse complement.
TATAACCGAAGTCCGCTTTTTGGGGAATATTTTCATTCATTTCGCCTCACCGCTGAATGTCAGTGCACAAATTTTCATCTCGAAGTTCTGTCAACTTTTCAAGATACTTCTAACGGAAGCCGAAGTGTGGGCATCCTATATACCCAGCGTAAAAAATATAATTTTTTTCGTCGCACAGTGTGATTCTTTTACCGCCTTCTTTGTATTAATACCATAAATACGGAACAGCTACCTAAATAATCTACTTCTATTGCTCCGATCAGGACTAGATTATAAAACAGCTTCTCGGTAGTCTGTAAATGCCGACGTCAGGTGTGACCTTTTCCTGGGACAGGGTCATGCATTATCGTTCCCGCAGGTACGCGTGTTGTTAGCCGACTTTCCACCCTCTCTCTCTTTCCATCGGTATGACGCCGGCGTCGATTAATTTGGCTCGTAATTATTCACTTCAGTGTCGAAACGCCTTTCATTGGCCAGAACAGAATACCCGATTAACTCCACGAGAAAGGCCTTTGTCATGAAGCTTGTGCCTTTCGGAATGCCCTACAATTGAACTGTTGATGCCTCTTCAGACGTTTGACTGAAATGCCTAGCTTTTGTTCGTTCTTTAATCCTTTGGTGAAGTTTAATATGGATTGAAGCATCCGGTTAAACTTTTTCCTCTTTGAAGTTTATAGGAATCACCTAAATGTAAATTGGCAATCGGTTGTTGCAGATTCGTCTGAAAATGAATTCATGAAAGGGTGTGTCACGACGAACTTTGCTTTTGCTATTTCAAGTTATATAGAAAGTTGATACAAACTTTAATTTAAAAAGAACCTCCTCCTGTAGTTATATTATGTTTTTTGCAATCCTTATTAGAATTCGTCCGGTCGTTCGTTTTGAGGTATATTCCGTGAATTCCATATTATAGGCAATGACATCTAGTGATTGAGATATAGGCACAGTAGTAGATAGAGAAGTATACGCACGACCGTATGCAACTGCGGCCCAGATTCGTAGACAGTGTGGAAGAGAGAGGTCTAGTAAGAAATGCAATATAGTGGTAAAAGCGCTCGCCAGTGGCATGCATAACTATACATTCGGTGTGGTATTTGTGTGGTTTTTCAAAATAACAAAAATGTGAAAGTATTATGTGGTGCCGAACTGTAACAGTAATTCTTCCGATAGAGCTTTATATACAAAAAATTTTTTAAATCGTCGAAATGCTCCACATATAAGGATCATCTTTATCGAACAAACGTTTCTATTACAGCTGGTCCTTCATCTACACTTACTTTTTTTTAAATCCAGAAGACGGCTAAATCATCCAAATCAGATCTTTTCACAGTTTAAAAAAAATGTTTTAACCAAACATTCACAGTGTTGTTATTGACAATGTAGTGGATGAATTGTTTTCAAACACATTCTATTTCGTTTCCTTGTAAAGAACACGAAGCAGAAATTCTTTCAAAATTTTGTTTATTGTTATATTATAATGAGAATTAAATAGTACTATAAGCAGAATGATAGAGATACTGATAAATCAAGTGCAAGAAAGAAGAAGGAACCTAACTTACAGTTTTTTTTTAGATCTCCTTGTATGTGTATTTTTAATAAACGTTGATTGCAGAAGCACCACTTTTTTCCTAACACTCTTATTTGATATACTTTAGTGTGAAATAAGTATTACTCTCATAATGTAAGAAATATATAGAGTAGTCGCATTTCTGTACTTAATTTTGTATTGTATTGTATCGCGACAAAAATGTTCAAAATTTTTTATTTGCTCAATCGCTTTAAAATGCTCGAAAACGTCCAAAAACAAAATGTGAGCAAACATTTCGTGTTTGTATGTCTGTCTGTGTGTGGACGCGATAACTTTCGAAAGAAAACATATGAAATTGAAATTTGGCATACATATAAATCTCAACTACCCAAAGAAACATTTTGTTTTTTGGGCGAGTAGAGTATAGGGCCCCCTTCCCTAAAATTGTGCGGTAACTACCCTTTTTGCAAACATTTATTGTTTGCCTTTTAGTATGTGATTAGTAGTATAATTGCGAGTATTATTAGTCCCTATAAATTTTCGGTGCAGCAAACTGTTGAGAAGAAGAAAACGGTGATTTAAAAAACCAGTTTTTTCCAAATATCTCAGAAAATACTTAATATATTCACATATGAAAATACCATCCGATAGGAATTAAAATTTTTCACAAAAAGTGTTAAAAATGTTCAAAAATTTTCACATTTTCGAAATATTTCCAAAAAATGAATTTTGGACCTTGTCCACACAATTTTTTTAAATTTTGCTATTATATAGAAAACTTAATTTCTGATCGAAAAGTACTCTTGCAATTGTTTTGTTTAGTTAATAATTTATTGATTTTACAAATTTAAGGATTTTTGCTAATATCACGAGAACCGTTTGTCGTAGAAAAAATATCTAGAGATAAAAAATGCTCAAAACCTCATTATTGATGGTATAATATAAGAAATAAAAGCGTAAATTTCATTTTGACAACTTGATCTGGAAGTATTGATTCAATTTGCAGCGGATTTTCGTATCTGACGCAAATGTGTTCTAAAATTGTTGCACAAGTAACAACAGGATCTTATCATTTCCATACTTTTTGAAAGATAAATGAACTATTGCTATTCGCTTAGGTAATTTTGGGAATCACATTGAAATTATCAACACAGCGTGTGTAATTCACACGCGCATATATTTAGAAGCACATATAAGAGCATATGCATATTAATTAACTATGACGAAAAGTGCAATTTTTCAGATTACACGCTAAAGAAACGATTTGTACTATTTTTCGAGTGTCATAAAATGACTAGTGCACAATCGATAAAAGCAATTTCTGGTGCATATCCTAACCTACTATGAAAAACTTGCTCTCCTATATACAATTTCTAACTTTGCTCTGAAGGCTACTATTGAACAAAGACATGGTTATACCCAAGTAAGATCTATTTACAGGCCTTCGTAACAAAGACAGTGGCGAAAAAATAATTGTTATGTGAATATTTATTTATTGACAGCATTGACATCAACAAACGGATTTTTTAATATGTATTAATAATTAATTTCAAAAGCAGCAATCAGCAACTACCAAAATACAGTTTCCTTAGATGAATCATGCTTCGAGGGCGCTTATTGAAATTATCAATTAAATCAGTTTGCCGCCTCTCAGGAAAGTGACGAATACTTGTTATCTGTCGATTTTTGAATTTTTTGATATATTTTAATATGATAAAACGCCTGAGAGTGTGCATTTTCAACATATTCTGCAATGTTTTGTGGGATAATCAATTTTAAGGTTGGAGAAAGCTCACATTTCGCAGCTTTGGTGTGACATTGACCTGCAACCTTCAGTACTATTGCCGTGCATATTGTAGCTTGGCAGCAGTTACAAAAGGCGGCACAAAGAATTCAGAAATCAACGCCGGCCGCGTTGCTGAATCATTTATAGAAACCCTGTACAATGAGTACCGTAATAGCATTGCCATTTGTCTGGATTGTCATAGAGCATGGCCTACCTGAACGAAACTAACATGGTAAAACTCTAAACATGACAGTAGCAACATATCTAATTTGGACAACTTAAAAATTAATATCTTGCGAATAAGTTTAAGAAATTAATAGTTATACTAGTCATTGGAAGCTCAATGGCAAAAGTTTGCAACAAAACTTGTACATAATTAATTAAAAATTTAAAAATTCTATTATCACTTACATTCTATAGGCAAATTTTTTATTTATTTTTGTAACGTGATATTAAATACGCCCCTTAACGGCAAACTTAGGAACTCCAAAATATTTTAGTGAATTTCTCAATACGCTTTTGGCTAAAAAAAMAATTGCTTAAGGCGATAGGATAGGGTAAATGGTTATCAAAATGCAGCCCTTACGGTTGATTGCACAAACACGGATCAATTTCGATCGCATCAAACCATGGCTACACCAGTAAGAATGCTGGTTCGTGGTTACCATCATCCTCACATTAAATTGTGCCCGCGGGAGAGCACATTATGAAATCGTGCCCAAGGAAGATTATATTTAAGAAGCACAAACATGACGATGTAATTCGTACAAATAATAGTACTAAACAAAATTATTCAATATAAATTTAGATTATAGTACCGTTTTAGGTAAATAAGTCGGTAGGCGACCATTCAACATTGTCAAGAAATTAGTCTGAGCACAGTGCAATTAATAAAGCAAATAATACTGGGATATAAAACGCACGAGAGACCAGCGTTGTATTGAATAGGCACATATAAATTTAAAATTACAAATTGTGTGCAACTAGCCGAGCTCTTTGATATTTTTTTGCATTCAAAATTGTTCCCGAAGATTGTAGGAATAATACAAATTTTACTGCAAATTAAAGTTTACATATTTTATGAGACTATTTTGATTTATTTCAGGGCGATTGACATATGTATTGTAGTGAAGTTCCGTATTACTGAAGTATAGACCAAAATACTTTTTATATTCCATAAAAATAAAGACTTGAAAAATTCCAACCCATAAATTTTGATCATATCCTAAAAATAACGCCAAAACTATTATTAGCCTTCAGAACAATATAAGCTACGTGTTCGTTAACCAAGTTTACTGTCCGTAAACTGTTCTTGATTATGTTATACATAGATTTTATTACATTATTATTTCTACTAAAAGGTATTGCAAAACATTTGTGGCTGAGAAAGACACATTTAATCTGTTTACGTCGTCTTGACAAATTAAAATAGAAAACCTCCTAAAAATGTGAAAGTTGTCCTAATATAGAGTACATAAAGCAGCTAGAAATGCTGAGAGATACAAGATGATAGATATTATTAGTTCATCAAAAGGATGGCAGATATCTTTACGAATTGAGCCGTCCGATAAAATATACTCAAAACAATAGGGAAGACCGGCATTTGTACCTAAAAATCTTTCAATCTGTAGTCAAATACCTTGATAAAGTAAATGCATAAAAATAAATTAGAAACAATTAAGCGTCCCCTTCTGTAGCCTTCATAAGAAGGGCTAATGAAAGGTTTAAAACAAACAATGGACTTAAGAACCTTTCCAAAAATAAACAAAATCGACACAGAGCGCTAGTTATAATAACGAAACCCAAATCAGCAGACATAATAAATAGGAATAACAGCAGCTATTCTGCAAATGGTAGGTACGAAATGTTCCTTCAATTAATTAAACAGTATTTGTAGAGGAAGGAGCAGGGAAATGTAACAGGCAGATTGTGAGCTCCCACTCACTGTTCAGCGACTGAATTAATTCTTTTGTTGGAATAACCGATTACGTCGATATTGAATTAAACAATCAATGCACCTACCCTGAACTTTTATTTGTTATTAAATAGAACCCCTACAGTTATTACGCAACGATAATTGACACAGATGTATACGATTTGTAGGATCTGACTTAATAAACACGGAAGAATTTTATTCAATAGGTACACTGATTTCAAACACCACTAGTCCAATTTACTACTATTTCAATAGTACTAGTGCAATTTACAACTTTTAATACACTACAGTTCGTTACTCACTTGAAATCACGCCTGCGCGCGCCTTTATATACAGTCATAGATAAAGTAAGAAAGATACCCAATGTAAATGMACCGCATTGCCACAGAACCGTAGTGTATGATCTTCACTCAAGAGGGCGAAAGAATGTCCAAAGCGCGCGATATTGTATCCCAAATGTTTTGTACTGTATGTCCCTCCCGCCGCGACAGCATGCGAACGGAGTGTGGGCGGTAGTCACAATCCCACCACTGCACTTCTACAGCAGCTGACTGCAACACCCGTAATGCTTAACAAAATAATATTTTATGTAGCGAAGGGTGAATAGTAGAGTGCCCGATCGGACATATTTTGACTTGTGTGGGGGACTCGGGATTACAAGCTAAAACTTACACAGATGTAAGCTAATATATTGATAATTATAAAAATTAGACTGAGAGCCGAAAGTCAATATCGTTAAAAATGTAACTAACGGTGCATTGTTAAAAAACGAAATGTATACTTTCTATGGGTATTTAATTTGAAACATTTCTGTGCCGAATATTTTTAAATAAATTTTTGACTTGCAAAATACATTGCCTCTTACGGCCGAAAAATAATAAAAGGTCAGTTTTTCGGTTTCAACGCCGTCTACAATTAATTCAAAATTCCCTAATTTTCAGTTTACCTCGCATTATCGCGGAAACTAAGGCCTAACTCAAAAAAATATATCCTTGTTAAAAGTTAGCCGTGTCCTTTTAGGTGCCATTCGTGGCAAATTCATATTTTTTGATTTACCGATAAAGGTAGTATAAAATTAAATGTAAAAGATTACATTTTTCTGGGAGACGTGACTACTGCCGTGTTCGCGTGGCCGCATCGTCCATCACTACTATTTCCGTAGCTCCGTCCTTTGTCCACTAGTGCAGCTCAGGGAGGGACGCGATAGATCAAAATACAATAATTAGGAAATCTGTCTAATTAATCCTATTTCAGTTTTCATATTGACAAACACGTTCGAAAGTATATTAAAAATCCTCACTAACCTATGAAGGAAAAATTAAACTAATAACTACGCATAAAGTTCATTAAACGTTTTATTATACAATTCTGCACGCAAATCATGAGAAAATAAATTAATCTTTTTACAAAATTGCACAATTTACTTATCGAAATTTGTTCTTGAGCTGTGGTATTCCTGAGTCTTAAGACATCTTTATATGAAACGGAATGTCCTCAAGAATGTAATGTTTCAACCAATATTTTAGATCTAGATTCTTGATGTACGAAAATTCCGAGTGTTACGAGTTTAGGGCATCTTCACAAATGCTTGTTATAGCTACAGGATCTTCAGCAGTCCCCTCATTAAATGCAAGCAAACCAATTATCCAGTACAATACATCTGGTGTGTGTTTCTTGGAGCCTTTTATATCTAAGTTCCTGTCACTTAAAATACAGATGGTTTTTTATCCATTTCGCACCTTATATTGGCACATATTTTATTAATAACGGCGATTTCTACTTCCGCTACAGTATGGTGTTGCAAATCTGGTAATCTGTCTGATTATACTGATATTTTACTATTAATAGAAAATAGCAACCACTATCGCAAATACTGCTAACTCTTTTACTTTTATAAAGCACATCAATATTGTGTTAAAAATCTTTCTTTATTATCGAGCAGTAATATATATACTATCTCCTCACAATCTTTTTTAAACAGTCAAGAACAAAAGTATACTAATGTCGTTCCGCGTCAATATTTTAATCAGAGAATAAAAAAAACATGTTCTTTGGTAAAGTGTGCATAAATTGTATGTAAAATGTATCCACAAATACAACGGATTTGGTTGGTACCTTTAAAAACATTTGTTAAGGTGCTATACCTACGGCTTCTAGTAATTAGCCCGAATGATACGACTCTATATAGTAGCCTGCCTAATAGTAGACCTTGCCAACTATAACAAGCTTTCCAGAAATGATTTTCCATTGCAGTTTGTTGCTAAAAGCTACGACTGCCTTCAAATAATTCCTCATCGAAAAAGGAAAACAACTGTCTTAGTCGTAAAAAAAAGAGCGCAGTGCAGAGGGTTGTGGGGGGTGAATTTCCAAAATAAGTAAAAATTCTTGTTTGTTTTTTTTCTTAATATCTTTGGTATCTCACCTTTATTATATTAAGATACTATGCTGCTGCTTAAATGGCAAATATAATTTTTTTAAATTTCTAATAACGCCGTCACTATGCTTTCTTATAGAGCGCCTTAGTGAATTTCGTTCGCTTTAAACACTACCTAATTCGCCAGACGTTTAGCTTCTCCCAGCACCAAAACGCGTTGGTTTATTGGTGTGTGCAAATTCGCAATATAATACATAGTTTGTGGCATAATATTTTTGTGTAACAATGTCGAATTTCACAGCGGCGTCCGTGTACATGCGAGTATGGTTCAAAATAGCCCAAAAGGTACGCGATACTCGACTTTATGCACACAGAATTGATATTTAGTTGTAAATAGTTTCTGTGATTATTCGTTCCCTCTTGCAATTATTGTCGTTTTGCTAATGTATATTTATGTAGACCTTATATAGGTATCKAAATCTTTTGAAGTAAACTCTGTCTTTTATATATATTGAAAATTAATGAATGTTTTTGCATGAATTACAGATCTATTTATAACAATACACAATAAAAGTGACAGTAGTTMGGATAGCGAGCTTGAGTMAAAAATTAAATTCATTTCAATTTAAAAAAGTGCAGCGGCAAAAAAGTTTTTATTTCAATCAGCGCTTGAAATTTCAGGATTTTGGTACAAAATAAACTCTGCTTATTATGACAAACGCGCTGATTATAATGATGCCTCTAAAATGAACTATGTCCGACTTTATGCGTTCGCTGTAGCAGAAGGTCGTATATCGCGCAGCCGTACAGTTATTCTGGACCTTACTCGCATTCCTACTCTTGCCGGTTGCCGCTGTGAAATTCGGCGTTGCCAGACAAAAAATTCTTATTCGACAAATGACGCGAGTCTGCAAATTTTTATACACCAAAGTAGCTGACATCTTAAACTTTTATTTCAGTTATTTTTCGATATACCAACGCATTTTCGAGCTAGGAGAAGGTAAACGTTTTAGGAATAAGGTAGTGTTCAAAACGGACGTAATTCATTAAGGCGCTGTACCTATATACGATAACATTATTAGTTGCATGGTTACTGAAAGGTGTGCGGTTTTTGGCCGCACTATATAAACATTTTATTATGAACGAATAACTTAAAGTAGTAACAACACCGGCAAGTGTTGAAATGGTGCTTAATTATTACCAAAAGTTGCAAAATTTCAAAAAGTGCTAGATTCAGCCTTTTGTGCTGAAACTGGCAACACGGGGCAGTCGGCACCCACTTGGGCCGTGGTAATACCACACCACGCCCCAATCTAGCGCAGCACATTTTTAACTACCCATCTCTCTCTGACTCACATCAAGTAGATCTGTTGTACGTATGTCAGCGTTAGCTTGTAACGACAACCTGCGCTACTTAAGGAGAGGGTAATTTTCGTTTCTTATTCCTTTCCACTCACGGACAAATTAGAAGAGCAAGAACTAGTTAACGACGTGATGAATATTTTAAGTGAAGTTAAGAACCAACTACCGTGGCCCTCTACAATCAAGATCTAAAAGCTAGCAGATTATCGTGTACATTGGTTGGGTATCTTTCTTAATTTATCTATGATACAGTACATGGATAGCTTCCGGCTATCTAGTCGTTCTAGAAGGGTTCGAGACAAATACGAGATCCTGGGCTGATGATCAACATTTTCACGCCATCTATTTGTTGCTAGCGAAATACAGCAGTGTCCGTTACTTACAACCGTAGAAATATCAGTATTTTACAATCTTTATTTGTTTAAAAAGGTCAAAATACTTTTAATCCTATTGCTATACTTGCATTAAAATAACTCTGGTAACATAGACATAATTGGGAATTTGCCATATTAAAAAAATCACCTCCGCTACAAACCTATACAAAGCAATGCATACATAAATAAGTATGGTGCTATGATTATTCTTATTAAGCAATGCTCATTCTAACATGTCCAAAAATAAGCAGGATCGAAAATGGATGAGACGCAAAGAGTCGTGTAACCTCTCATTTTTGACAGTTATTGAACCTTTGTTTACATCTTTTTTAATATTAGACTGCGCCTTTTGCACTTATTCTACAATGTGTTGGGTGTTCATTCCATTTTTAAACTGGGAGGACTAATTAAACATATATTAACCCTGAAAACGTCATTGCCACAATTGGCAAATACGACAAATTCCGTCACACAACTGCGCAAACGCTATAGGCTGTTTTACGGAGGAATTTTTCGGCTATGAGTATTGTTAGTTATTCATGTAATTACATCAAATAAAATGTTACAAATACMTKATTTGCATTTAAGGCCATATACACTTCGCGCTATTTTTAGAAATTGGGAAAATACTGAATTATCAATTTCTTCCAATACCCTACGGAAAAGAGCACAAAACACAACTGGTTACGGGCAGGGTTGGCAAAAAACATGTTTTTTTAATTAAACAAAACAAACAGTTTTTTTGTTCAACCGTGTTTAAAACGTTTTAAACACTGTTTTAAACATGAACTCTCATGCAGATTACTATATATATTAGTGAAAATAAATACGAGCAGATGGCGGGGAGCGTAGCAGTTGTCTAAAAATCCCTAGATGACTACGATTATCAGTTGTCATTTGTCTTTTTTGTTTACGCAACAGTTTTGGTTATTATGAGTAGGTTTCTCTTTTCTATTTTAAGCTAGAATCAACACTGTTCTTAAAATCTAGACCAATCACATACCCCAATTTAAGGTTACTGGGTTGATTTTAGCTAATATCAACTTTAACGAAGAATAGGAACCGACCTCGTCTATTTAAAAGTTTAAAGTTCAACAATTACAATGGCGTAGTAGGAACAATGCAGTGTGGAATAACTTTGACAAAATTAAGGTGCAAAATGGTAGAATGCCAGCTTAATGCAAGAAGTGCAAAAATATATGGTTACACTAGTGAAAAAAGTAAAAATGCTGATATTTTTTTATTCTTTGTTTATTGTTTTTTATATTCCCAAGTTCTGATCACTATTTGTTTTTTTGTACTAAAAATATAATTATAATAAGTGTTGAATGAACGTATTATTAATTGTTTTGTAGTATTGGACCATAATGTTTAAGATTAAGACTTTTATTTGTTATCTTAAAATATTTGTAAATTACATCTATAAAATAATGTTAAAGTTAAATTATTCATTTCTATAACTGTTGTTGTATCAATAAAAAGCCGAACAGAATACCGCATGTTTCTTCTTTTTTTTAAGTTTGAAAAAACGTTTACGTATTTTTTAACTGGGCCTGGTTTTGCATTCAATTAATTTTTAATGCAAATGCGGGGTGATATTATGTAGACATGTAATTATTAATAATCTTATCTATTTATTTGTGGAGGGTAAACGAGCTTAATAGTAATAATTAATGAATCACACACAATAGTCGTCAAAAAAACACTGATTGAAACATTAACAAAATAACACTGTTTAAAACAAATGTTTTAAGCATTGGTTTAGAACAAAGTTTTAAACAGGAGCATTGTTTTAAACAAGTTTAAAACATTATGTTTTAAACATTTTGTTTTATTCATACCAACCCTGGTTACGGGTAAAATTTGTTGAAGCTATTAATACGAATACTTTATCTCATCTCTCAGTACTTCATTTGCTCATAAGTAGTTATAAATACCTAAAATTATTTTATTTAATTCGATATGTATAAGATAAATTAAAACAAGGACTTACACTTTACACTTGTGTGCTGAAGTTTGCGCAAATATTGAAGATTCTTTTAAAAATGAAAGCTGATCCATTTCACTAAGAGGATTTTTTAATAATAAGTAAGTGTTCTTAAAAAATACTTTAAGTTTAATTTGTTTTATTCAATAAAAGGTATAGCGCTTTCAATTAATACATAGCTATCGTCAATACCAGAATAATATAACAAACTTGTTCTTTTACAATATAATTGTGAAAATGTCAAAAGTATAACTCCAAACAWGAAAACTTCCTACATGTGTGCAACAGATACGTAATATTAATTTAAATAATTTAGAACTGGACAAATTAAATTACAGAAATCATTTAGGATAGTCAAATTTTGTTCACTAACAATTCTACGGGTTCCTAAAATTTCCAAATAATTTAATCTTGATGATTTATTGCACAAATCTAACGAATTTAAATTGTCCACTATGGCAGTGTGTTAATTTAACAATAATTGGTTAGATAACGAAGAATTTTTTACAATATCTCTATTCCGGTTAAATCCAGCCAAATATTTCAAAAAAGTACAGAAGATGGTGGCTTAGCTGTCGAAACACTTATTTTATTCTCTGAATTAACGTGGTGGTGATTTTTATATATAATTTAACAAACAAATAGATTACTTACTTGAATAGCAGTTCAAAAACCAGTGGCTAACGAATATACCATCCGGTAGCCTTATTGTTATGAACTATGTTTCGTACCCATTAGACAATTCAATAATTCTCCCGTAATTTCAAGTAGGCGCCTAAGGTAAATGAAACAATTCACGTATTCAGGAGGCATTTTTTCCCTCTCAAAAATCACCCTACACTAGTGTGAATAGTAGTCAGTGCCTGGATAAATTTAGAAAGAAATGAAAAAAAGATATTTGCTGAAAACTCACCGTCTACAATTGCGAAATCGAGCGATCTGCTCTACATTGGTTTTGTGGCTCCTTTTATTACCGTGGGATAGTCAAAAAATCAGACTAACGATGATCACTTTGTAATACTGTGATCAGCTACCTTAAAAAAGGTTACTCTTTCTATTTTTAACACTAAGACTCGCTGTTACGTAGTCGGTCAGGTCCTAATTGTATCTGGCAATTAACTTTGTAACCTGAACCTTTTATCTTGCAGATGGCCTCGCTTCCGTGTTGCKTTAGGGTAATTTTACGGTTAATGGAGTTGTTAAATTTCTGCAGTGTAAAGTGAGATATCAGTTACACGTTTTAGAGCTAATTTGGTATTACAATAGMAGTTAATTAAAAAAGAATAAATTCATAATTAAAAACTTAAATGTTAAAAGTTCACTGTAGTAAAGGTGGGGTATGAGAGCACGATTAAAACAATTCTGTACATTCGTAAGTGTATGCTTGAGATGGATTATTTTTTATTAGTGCACTGTATTACTGAGACAATCTAAAGACAATAGTCTTGAGTTTCTCAGTGAGTGACATTCACGTTAAAGACGTGACATAATCAATAGCCACTAAAGCTTAAATAAAATTTACTATTAAAGTAGCTAATGCTTTAAACATAAAAAATATGGATTAATTTTTATGAGGTTTTCAAAAATCTTGTCCACGAAAATAAAACTCTGTCGGATCAGCAGAGAGTACAGTACTTAATTTCTAAACTTTCTGGTTCCGCTTTGAATATATGTAAGCATTTATCACCAACCGCGACTAATTATTCCATAATTTGGGACGCGTTGATAGATAGGTATAATCATCCTAGAGCCCAAGCTGATGATTATTTAGATCAGATTTTTGATTTTAAAGCTTTGCGTTCAGAGTCTCGTGAAGGTCTAGGAATGGTGTTAGATAAATTTTGTGCACCGATAACAGCATTAAAGCGTTTGAATGTAAACGATTTAGCTGATACTATTTTTCTCAATCGAGGATTGAAAATTTTAGATCCAGAATCACGTCGAGCTTTTGAATCGGCGTTCAGAGAAAAAGATATCCCTACCTATACAGATTTCGTTAGTTTTATTGAAAAGCAAATCAAGACATTACCATTTGATCGTAGTTCATCATCGAACAAATATGCATTTTCCAATAAAGGCAATACTACTAAGCCTCATGCTTTGGTAACTTATTCTAAACCACGTTATGCTCATCCAAATGGAAATAAAACCTCTACGTGCATGATTTGCCGTAAAGGCATGCACGCATTAATTGATTGTGTAGAATTTTTAAAATTGTCTCCTTGGGATAGATATCGTTTGCTAAAACATAAAGCCGTTTGTCTGAAGTGTTTTTCAATAAACCATTCTGTATCCAATTGTGATAAAGAGGTCAAATGTATGCAGTGTAATAAGTCACATCATACTTTATTACATTTTGAATTCAAGACAAGTTCACCAGTAAATTCTAATTCTGAGGCTGATAATCAAGCCACTTCTTCAGTTCTTTGTTCTGTGGCTAATAATGACAGTCATTCCAAAGCTGAAGTATCATCCACGGTGTTATTATCTACAGCTCGTGTAAACGTAATTAATGAAGAGGGTAAATCTTATGATGCTCGATTGCTAATCGACTCGGGTAGTCAATGTCATTTCTTGACAACTAAATTTTGTAGAAAAATCAAGTTAAGGATGAATCCAGTAAAATCATCCATTATAGGTTTCGATGGTACGCTAAACCCGATTCGCGGAAAAACATTCTGTTGTATTAGTTCCAAAATTAATCCTGAAGTTTCTTTTTCGTTTGAGCCTTTTGTTGTTGATAAAATCGTAGATAAACTACCTGCTAGTTTTATCGATTGTTCCCATTTAAGGCATTTACAGAATTTGAAACTAGCTGATGAGCATTTCCACATACCTGGAGAAATAGATGGTATCATAGGGGCTGAGTTAGTTCCTCATCTATTAAAAGGAGAACACTGTCAGATACAACCAAACCAGTTAGTCGCGGTTGATAGTGTTCTGGGCCATATTTTAATGGGGAAAGCTCCGATTTTGGCTTCATCAACAAACAATGTCAGTAGTTGCATGATGGCTTGTCATCCCACAGTTGATTCGTTAATTAGCAAATTTTGGGAAATTGAAGACATTCCAGATACAAGTGTTCGTCGCTCCTCGGATGAAATCGATTGTGAAAATCTTTATCAGTCCACTGTTCGTCGATTGCAGTCCGGACGATTTGTAGTGTCTCTACCTTTTCGTGATAATCCTGATCGGTTGGGAGATTCATTTGAAATGGCTAAACGTAGACTTCTTCTTTTGGAGAAACGACTGGAACGTGATCGTGGGTTTCGTAAGTCGTATCATCAGGTGATGATTGATTATTTACAGCAAGGACACATGTCGTTAGCAAAGAAAAATCTCGATTGTACGGGATATTAMATTCCTCATCATGGAATTTTTAAACMAAAAAGCAGTAGCAMGCTCATGCGTGTTGTGTTTGATGCCAGTGCTAAAACTGWCAATAATTTATCATTAAATGAGATATTGTTTGCTGGTCCAAAGTTGCAAAACGACATTTTTGTTCTGCTAATAAATTTTCGCTTATTTTCTGTTGCGCTTAGTGCCGATATTAAACAAATGTATCGTCAGATTATAGTAGACGAATCACATAGAAAATATCAACGGATTGCTTGGAGATTCTCTTCCAAGGATCCTATTGAAACGTATGAGTTAAACTGCGTTGTTTTTGGCATTAGTTCATCGCCATATTTGGCTTTAAGAACGGTTCATAAACTTGTTGAGGAAGAGGGGAAAAACTTTCCAGCTATTAAGGATAGATTACCGAAAGACATGTATATGGATGATTTTATAACTTCTGTTCCATCATTGGATGAAGCCGCCGTATTATATCAGCAGTCTAAGGGACTATTCGAGTCAGGTGGATTTCAGTTGACAAAGTGGGCTTCTAATGTGCCAGAAATTCTAGATTTCTTACCTTCAGATGAAAATGTTTCTCTTACTAGAGGTCTTGAGCATGATGGAACATTCTATATCCTAGGTCTGGAGTGGCAACCGAATCCTGGTGATGTTTTTCGCTTCCAGATTCACGAGATAACAAAAGATGTAACAAAACGTACAATTCTTTCAGCAATTGCACGAATGTTCGATCCTTTGGGATTTTTTTTCACCCGTAACGTTATTCTTAAAAATCATACTTAAACAAATGTGGCAACAGCGATTGGAGTGGGATGATCCTTGTCCTCCTTGTATTAAGGCACAGTGGGAAATCTTTCAGAAGGAATTATCGCATTTATCTGGAATTTTAATTCCAAGACATATCGGTATATCTATACCCAGTAAAGTCACGTTGATTGGTTTTTGCGATGCCTCTGAGTTAGGATACGGAGCAGTCGTATATGTAAAAAGCGAGGAGGATGAAAGGGATGCTCAAGTGTCATTGTTGTGCGCCAAATCCAAGGTGGCCCCGATTAAATTTCAAACCATTCCGCGCTTAGAACTTTGTGCAGCGCTTTTGTTAACTAAACTTATGTGTACAGTATTATCTGTGATCCGTGAACGGTGTGAAGTTCATTGTAGTTACGCATTCTCCGATTCTATGGTAGTACTTCACTGGATTAATACTCCTTCTTCAAAATGGCAAACCTTTGTCGCTAACAGCGTTGAAAAAATTCGGGAAGGTAAAATAGATCACTGGCTTCACGTAGCAGGTTCCGAGAACCCAGCTGATTGTCTTTCAAGAGGACTGACACCTTGTGAATTGATTGCGAATTCATCCTGGTGGACAGGACTGTTTTGGTTAAAGTTGGAGCAAAATAATTGGCCCATAAGTTGGGATCCGGAACCACTAGAGTGCCAGCCAGAATTAAAAAATCATCAAGCGGTCCTAACAACAGTTGAGCCACGGGATATTGAGATTAATTCTATATATACTCTAATTAAACGTTGCTCAAATTATACTCGTTTGTTACGTATTTTGGTGTACGTTTTGAGGTTCCTAAAGTTGTTGCCCAAACGAACTATAATTAGTTTCAGTGATTTGAATGCTGCTGAATTAAATGTATGTCGAGTTGTTCAGACTGCACATTTTTATTCAGATGTCAATAAACTGCAAGGTGGCCAATTTTGTTCCAACCGACTTCAACGGTTGACTCCATTTTTAGATCAGGGAATTATGCGCGTTGGAGGTCGATTAAGGAACTCTGATGAGGATTTTGATAGTTGTCATCCTATTGTGTTACCAAAACGAGATACTTTTGTTGATTTATTGATCGATTATTATCATCAAAGCAACTGCCATGCAGGACCGCATTTGTTGTTGTCTATATTAAGACAAAAATTTTGGATTCTTTCCGCTCGTCATGTAATACGGGGTAGAATTCGAGCTTGTAATAGTTGTTTTAGGATGCGGCCTTCAGTTGCACCCCCCAAAATGGGCAATCTTCCTGCTTGTAGGGTGTCCCAATGTAAACCATTTTTACAAAGCGGGGTAGACTACGCTGGACCGATTAGTGTTACCATGGCGCGTCGGAGAAAACCTGTTGTACTCAAAGCGTATATTTGCTTATTTGTGTGTTTATCCACCAAAGCGATTCACATCGAATTAGTTTCTGAATTGTCTACTGCTATGTTTCTAGCAGCCTTTCGCAGGTTTATTTCTCGTAGAGGTCCTTGTAATGTTATATTCTCAGATTGTGGGACAAACTTTGTGGGCGCACGTGCGCAACTAAAGGAGTTGTCGCAATTTTTGAATTCCGCCGATTATCAGGACGCATTAAATGATAACTTTGCTTACCACCGAGTAGAATGGAAGTTTATTCCTCCGGGAGCTCCGCATTTTGGAGGCATTTGGGAGGCCAACATTAAGTCAGTGAAGTCTCACCTCTTTCGTGTGATTGGAAAACAACTTTTAACTTATGAAGAGTTGAACACGGTTTTAATTCAAATCGAAGCGGTGTTGAATTCCAGGCCCCTTTGTCCACTAGGTTCAGACCCTAGAGAACCACTTGCACTGACACCGTCTCATTTTTTGACTTTAACTCCTCTTAAGTGGATTCCTGCGGCGGATGTAGTCGATATTCCTCTTCCTAGGTTGTCTAGATATCAGCTAGTGGATCATCTGATTCAATCATTTTGGATAAGATGGCGGAAAGAATATCTTCATGAGCTTCAGGTCCGAAATAAATGGTCAAAGACGTCTCCTTCTCTATCTGTAGGGACTGTGGTAATTATGGATCAGCCCAACTTGCCGCCTCTGCAATGGCCACTAGGTGTAGTGGAGCAAATATATCCTGGTACCGACGGGGTGGTTAGAGTCGCATTAGTTCGAACGACTACTGGCCGCTATAAAAGACCAGTAGTCAAATTGTATCCCTTACCTTCACAGTAATTTATTGCGCAGTTAAGGGGTTGTATATAAAGTTGTTTATAGTTGGTGAAGGTTTTAAGGGATGTTATACAGATCCTAAGTTATCAGCATCATATAATTATTTTTTTTAAATTATTTTTGTTGTTCATTTAATTATACTTGGGCTGAAGACAGTTCTTCAGAGGTGGGGGAATGTTCAGGCTAGATTTTTGACTTGAATGCCAAGATGGACATGTACTGGCATCTATCAAGAGAACCAATAAATCATTCAAGGCGATAAGATCGAATAGGAAAAAAAGGCCCAGCCAGTCACAAAAAAAAAGATCACCAGCGTGTGTGTGCAATGTTAATTTATTGCCAATATTCGCGATCGCCCAGGTTCTCACTGAGTAAATCTATCAAAAGGGGGTTCCTCATTTCCATGTCCTTATTCTTCACAACCCCCTAAAGAGACGAGGAAGTCAGGAAAACTGGGGTAAGTGCGCTTTATTTTTTTTTACTTATAATCACGATCTGGTGTATAATTAATACTAATGACGACTTTACTCTAATGATGTAGGTTCCACCACACGTAAAGACCTAAAAGGAACTACAAACCATTTTCGCGTCTATAGAAAAAAGTGCTACACGTTAATATAACCAACTAGTGATCTCAGTCGTCCATATAAAAGTAAGTGCAAGTTCTTTCTGTACTTTGAAAAGTTTCACCTTACACTAAAGTACACTTTGAAAGCATAAACGATGAACAGATGCCATAAATTCTCGAGTTGTTTTCAGTATCTTGTTAAAGCTTCTATTAAGTCGACAGCAGCGCTCTTAGGGAAGCTACGCTTATTTTAAAATAACTGTATTACAATATTTGTGTATATTCTTTTTTTAAATACTGAACACGTTTTTTTTATTTGAGTCCCGAGTTTATTTCCTACTATTCTCCATCCTTTTACATAGTATACTTGGTAGAAATAGGCCGGTTTAGCAAAATATATCTGTTTTCAAAAATTGATAGTAAAGAAAGAACGCCAAGATCTTACTTATTAGTATACAGTAGAAATAAGTATTTTTATGAGGATGTCCAGTATTTATATTTTATCGAAGTGTTATTTTTGGAGTGGTGCCATAACCAGAAAGCAGCAACGAATAGTACATTAAATACGTTTAATAAGACATTATATACCTCTGTTTTGACGGCTTTTATTTCATTCCGAGATTACCGCCTTTATGCTGATGATATACATATTATGTAGTATTTCAATAAAAATGAAGTGGATTGTATTAATAATATAATTAATAATGATTTACATGGATTTGTTGCCTCTTCTAAAAAGCATGCTCTTTTTATTAATATCTATTGGGAAATCTAAATTAATTATTTTTTATAAACCATCTAAAGTATCGAAGAAATTAAATATTTTGACTGATATTAAAAACTAGAATTCGTTGATATGTAAAAAATCTGGGGCCTACCATGGATTATCGCTTGTGCTTTGACTTACACGTGGCTAATTCAATCCGGAAAGCTATTGTAAATTTAAAAACGATTTATGATGTATGTACCGTTTACTATATTAGTACCTATTGTAATGAATACTAATGTTAAAAGTATTCTTTACTTTCAAGTCAACGTTACTTTTAAATTTAGGCTTCGTCTCAAAAATTAAATTTTAGCTATGTATTATACGCCACCTCTGACATGCACATAAATTCTTTTCACCGCTACCATTTCAACACAGGGATGCTTAAAGCACACCGCATATTGCTGTCGCATTCCCACATTCATTACTCTCATGGTGTCAGTCGCACACCTACGGCTACCATCGGTACTTTCCTCCCGACACTTACTGTCGGTATCGGTAACGATTACCACTACAATCCGTATTTTCCACGCCATCGTTACTTTGTTACTTTTCGCAACCGATATCCGCAGGACTACCGAGTAGTGGAAGGTGCAGTTACTATCGCAGTCGGTACTTTCCTTGTTATCGTTACTTCGTTACTTTTCGGAACTAGTACTCGCCGGAGTACTGATTAGTGGAAAGCGCCATAGCAATCGTTACTACAGTTACCGTATTTCCGTTGATTAGCTTCGTTATTTTTGATGATTGCTTGCTAGGGAAGATGTTCGTCGTTACTACTACTACGGTACTTTGCACGGTTTCCATAATTGTAGATTTAATTGCCGAATGGGATAGTTTTGTTTCATTGTTGGTATGTAAGAAAGGCTGTTAGGGTGGCTTCGATTTAGTGGACTGTATTACTTGGTTTTTAATATTACTACTGTGCTAGAAGCATTAATTGAATAGACTTGACAGTTTCATCAGTTTCTAATTTATTGCTGTTCGTTTACATACTTTTTGTTTTTCTACTTGGCAACAAAATGTCATTGTGGCGTTTGCCAAGTTTACAAAATTAAGGAAATATCCGAACATACTCCCCGCGTTGAACTACGTTCAAAACTAAATTTACAGGTAAGTACGTATAAATCATAAATAAAATTCAAATGGTAAGTTAATACATTGAGCAAAAATCTTATTAATTAATCAGGTTTTCTTTCAGGCTGTTCTTCAGTAATGGGCAGCGGGCACAACTTTACAACTGCTCGCTTATAAATTCCTTTGGATGTTCGCACGCTTGCTACACGAACGACACCTTCACTGTCGGGATGCACCTCTGTGATTCTACCTAGAATCCATTGGCTGGGTGGAAGGTTTTCTTGTTTAATCAGAACAAGAGCTCCTATCTGAAGACGTTGCCCTGGATGCTTCCATTTACTTCGTTGTTGAAGAATGGATAGATACTCCGTAGACCATCTTTTCCAAAAACTTTGGTACAATGACTGCAGAAACTGAACTCGAGACAACCGATTAATTGGTACTGGCTGCAGATTTATTTCTGGTAGAGTAGTTAATGGTCTTCCAATCAACAAGTGAGACGGAGTTAAAGGAGTGAGATCATTAGGATCGGATGAGAGTGGATATAATGGTCTTGAATTCAGTACTGATTCAATCTGAGTTAATACAGTGTATAATTCTTCGTAGGTAAGTTTAGTTTCTTGTAATACTCTTTTTAAATGGAATTTAACGGTTTTAATCCCAGACTCCCACAATCCACCAAAATGTGGAGAATTTGGGGGTATAAATTTCCATGTAAATGACTCCATGGCACAATGGCTAACAATATTATGTTCATGAGCCTTGAAAAATTGAAACAAATCATACAATTCTTTTTGAGCACCCTTAAAGTTTGTGCCATTATCAGACCATATTTGTGTCGGTTTACCTCGTCTTGATATAAAGCGCTTGAGAGAAGCCAAAAATGATTGTGTGCTCAAATCAGAGCTTAATTCTAAATGGACAGCTTTACTCACAAAGCAGACAAACAGACAAATGTAACCTTTTGAAACTTTTGATCCACGACCTCTTCTGTCTTTAATTAAAATAGGGCCGGCATAATCAACACCAACTATGCTAAATGCAGGAGTTTCTGTAATTCTCTCTCGCGGAAGATTAGCCATAATCGGGTTAATTGCATGCGGTTTTGATTTAAAACAAGTAACACATGAGCGTGTAACCTTTTTAGCACATAATAAGTTAACATGAGTGTTACCAAAATTGTCAATACTTCGAATGTAAATAGAATTTTCATACGCAGAGTTAGATGAATCACAAAATCCGTGAATTTCAACTGAAACTGGGTTGGAACAAGTAACATGACGTGGAATCTGAATACTATTAAGCACATGAAGTTGTTATCTGAAATTAATCCACTTTTCATATAAATCTATTGGAACGGTATCATCCCAATCTAAATGCAAAGTCCATAGCTGTTGTATTATGATTTTTGCCAAAATAATGCAGGGGCTTACCAAGCCAAGGGGGTCGAAGACCTTTGATATTTCTGACAAAATAATTCTTTTTGTTATAGGAGAAATGGAAGAATTAGCAGAAATCTGGTAAGAAAATGTGTCTGAAATATTATTCCATACAACACCTAAGGTTTTAATTTGCTTGTCATGACTAAAACTTATTACACTAGTTGGATCATTTTCATCCTTAAAAAATTGTGAAACATTACTACTATTTGAAATCCATTTCCTCAACGGAAAACATGCTTGCTGTAAAATCATTTTTAAAGTCTTACAAGTAGTAATAGCATCTTCTTCAGAAGTAAAACTGATAATTAAATCATCTACATAAAAATGATTATTAATAATGTTAGAGATGACAGGATATTCATTTTCAACCTCATGAGCAAGTTGCCTTAAGCATCTAATGGCAAGATAGGGAGCTGAAGCTGTACCGTAAGTAATGGTATTTAGTGAATAAGTATCTATTTCTAGATCAGAATCGAATCTCCATACAATATTTTGCAGGTGTCTATCATCAGGATGCACAAGGATCTGTCTATACATTTTTTCTATATCTGCACAAACAGCAATGGGATGTTGTCTGAACTGTAATAATATAGAAAATAATTGTGTGTGCACTAGTGGACCTACATGCTGAAGATCATTTACAGACCAACCTGACGATGATTGCGCTGAGCCATTAAATACTCTTAATTTGGTTGTTAAGCTGCTTTTCCTTACAACTCCATGGTGAGGAAGAAAATAATCATTGGAGGATGTTTCCTTTATTTTAGTCATATGTCCCAAGTCTAAATACTCTTGCATAAATCTTGAATATTCTTCCTTCAAAATTGGGTCAGAAATAAATCTGTGTTCTAATTGCAACAGTCTTTTAATCGCTGACTGCTTCGAATCACCCAATTGAGAAGGATATTTCAATGGAATTCTAACTATAAATATACCATCATCTTGACGAGTAATGGTTTCTTTAAAAAATCTTTCACAATCTGCATCATCTTTGGATAATTGTGTGGGACATTCATGCTCTTCAATTTCCCAGAATTGGCGAAGATCAAAGGAAATATTCTGTGAAAAATAACAGTGCAACTGAGAAGCATTTTTTGGAACCAAACCTGAAGCAATCCATCCGAACTTAGTGTTCTGGAGAACAGGTAAGTGTTTTGATAATTGTAATTGCCCTCTTTCTAGAAATTCGCAAAAGTGACTAGCTCCTAGGAGTAAATCAACTTCAGAAGGTTTAGAAAAATCAGGATCCGCTAATTGAATGGTAGAAGGAATTTTCCAATCTACGGTATCAATTTCATAGGCAGGAAGATTACCAGCAATCTGCGGAATAACCAAACAGGTAAGTTTTACACTATAATCGTTATAAATAGATTTAATTGTAATCTGACATTTGTGATTAAATGTTGATCCAGAATCATTTATTCCAGCAATAGAAACATATGTAGGTTCCTTATTTAAGCCTAATTTGTTGCAAATTTTTGCAGATATAAAATTGGATTGGGAACCGCTATCTAAAACGGCCTTAACTAAATGCATCGAACCATTTGCATCGTAAACATACAACCGAACTGTAGGTAGAAGAACACTACTTTGTTTGTCATGGCTAGACATAACTACTGAAGAATCTGGTACGACAGCTGTTTCCTTAACTTGATGAAGTAAACTACTGTGCCTATTTTTACAGATTTTACAGGATCGTAACTTACATTTATTTACTGAATGACCTGTACAAAGACAATTTTCACAGAGCTTCAAATCTTTCACTTTTTCAATCCTTTCTGGAACTGTTAATAGTAGAAAATCAGGACATGAATAAATTAAATGTTGTTTTTTACAGAAATTGCATTTTTGATTTGTAGAAATCAAAGAATAATGCTTGTTTGTTCCACAATTGTTATTCTTAATAGATTTGGAACCATGGTTTAATTCAAAGGTTTCCAAGAAATCTGCTCTTTTATATAAGAAATCTTTGATATCATCTAGTTTTAATGAATTGCATGACATTTTAAATCGTTCCCACTCTCGGGCAGTAGACCTATCAAGCTTTGATGAAATTAAGAAGACTAATAGAGCATCCCAATGTATGGTTGGTTGCTTGAGTACTTCTAGTGCACGCAAATGCTTGTATAAATTGTCTACTAATCTACGCAAAGCGACTGATGACTCTTTGGTTATGGGTTCTAATTCAAATATTGATTTTATGTGATTGTGCACTAATAACTTTGAGTTGTTATACCTACTACATAATAATTCCCATGCAACATCATAATTTTCACTCGTAAATTCTAAAGATTGAATGATTTTCGCTGCATCAAGCTCTAAAGAAGCTTTTAAATAGTGGAATTTTTGAATTTTGCTAATAGATTGATTTGAATTAATCAGACTTTCAAAAAGGTCCTTAAATTCCAACCATGAATCATAGTTACCTTGAAATTTAGGCAAATTAATTGTAGGTAATTTCACACCTTGAATATGTGGTAGCATATTGGGTGACTCAACTTTAATCTGAGAATGAACACTAATGCAAGAATCTAAAATCACTTGTGCCTGGGCCAACACATTAGAAATTGTATCAAAGAAGTTGCTTCGTTGATCAAATTCTTCTGTTAAATTTGATTCATCGCAAATGTTTTCAATTTTTGTTTGAATCTGTTCAAAATCTGTGTGAACCAAACGCAAGTTTTCAACTCTAAATTTTAAATCCGCAATCTGAATATCATTTAGAGCTTCTCTCTCAGCATGCATTTTTTTTAATGGATTGAGAAATGACACAAAATTAGTCAGTTTGTGTTTTATGGCACCTCGTTGTCGGTGTAACAACTTTATTTCATCAGCCATAGCTTAATTGTTAGTCACAAAATCAAATAATTAATTGTACGAAAAGCAAATCAAATAATCAATTATACAAATAGTAAATTATGTAATCAAGAAATCAAACTGTATGAATCACAAATCAAATTAATAAAAAGATGAAATTGTAAGAATAGCAAATCAAATGATAGAAATAGCAAATCAAGCTAATCAAAATCAAAATTGTATTGACAGCAAAATCAAGAAATTAAATCGTATGATTAGTAAATCAGGCTAATCAAAATCAAATTGAATGAATAGCAAATGGAAACTAATCAAGAATCAAACACTGTATTGTGTTTATAATCAGTAATGAATCAGTTTTGTTAATCAGGAGGAAAATTGACAGAATTTTGACAAATAATCTTAAAGAAATCAGGTCTCACACCTCACTTGCAATCGTTGTCTTCTTGCATCCGTCAATCTGTACATCTACCATGTGCCTTCTGCTCGTAATTGTGGTAATGCTGACCTTCAAATCTGAACTGATGGCTGACCAACTCTGCTTCAAACACAGCAAATCCGGCCCGAAGGACCAATGTTAGGGTGGCTTCGATTTAGTGGACTGTATTACTTGGTTTTTAATATTACTACTGTGCTAGAAGCATTAATTGAATAGACTTGACAGTTTCATCAGTTTCTAATTTATTGCTGTTCGTTTACATACTTTTTGTTTTTCTACTTGGCAACAAAATGTCATTGTGGCGTTTGCCAAGTTTACAAAATTAAGGAAATATCCGAACAAAGGCTGTTAGTATGTTTTTGTCATTTTATTGTTAGTGCAATATACAGTACTCGACTTTTTCGGTATCTTATCGTAAATTGAACAAAATCGCTTCTGACGTTTTTCAAAAGCAGTAAAAGTAATTATTATAGATAGCCGTCTGCTTTCCATATGAGGAGTGCAAAAAATTATGCGTCTGTATTTGACGACTTAAATGATTATACGATATCAATGAAGTAGCAAATGCATCGTTCAACTGTTGTGTTTCTTTTGATGAGCAGCCAATAAGCAGTATCATATTAAACTCTGTGTAAGTAATTATATATTTCGGTAAGGAACTAAAAAGCACAAGTTTCTGTCAAAGTAGAAACTTTAGAATATCTACTGGTGACTTTGCATTAGTCAGCTTGATTACTACAACTATTTTGAAGTGTTATACTTCTGGCGTTCAGATGTCGTACAAAATGAACTAATGTGTATGAGTAAGAAGTATAAAAGTAATGAATGCAAACTAACGATTACTTCCAGAAAAGCAACGAGTAGTAACAAACACGACAACATGTACACCACACCCTTCGGCCGAACCTTGGCTCGATATGAAACTAAGAAGAAAGCTCCACTCAGCTTGTCTTTTCCATAAAATTATTTTGCATAAAACTCCTCCGTACTTATACAACCGCTTAGTGTTTAAAACAGGCGTCCATAATATCAATATTAGGATAAAGGACTTGTCTGTTCCGCAGTATATTTACTCTTGTTTTAGAAGAACCTTTTCTTACAACATATGCCGCTCAATTTTGCAAAAAATTTCAGCATTTAAATCGATTTTAACAGTTAAGTTAAACAGTTCTTAAATCTTTGTTTATTTTCATATGGTTGAGTGGAAGAACAGCCTCCATCCAGTGCGTTTGTTCACGTATAGAATGTTTGTGTATCTACACTGTTGTTGCTTACGGAATTGATTGACTGATTAAAGGAAAAAAATGCCAAATTACACAGCAATATCAACATATAACAACTGTTTTTTCGATGTGGTTTATCTAACCAAAGATAAATACAAGAAGCTTAGCACAGGGGCATTATTAACGGATGCTGAGTTGCGAATAATAAGACCTAAATCTTTGTGGGCTGTTCTTACAACTGAATCTATGTGATCCGTAAAAGATAATTGATAGTAACAAATCACACCTAGATATTTAAAGTTCTTGCAGCGTACCAAATTGAAGGTTCAATGGTGTAATTGAACATTAAAATATTCAAGGGTAGAGGTGCAAACCTTACACTTGTTATCTTGTGAACATTAACAGAAAATCGGTTTGCAGTGCACCATTCAACTACACGGTTAATCTGGCCTGCAGTACCTCAGCAAATAGTTTCAAGTCATCAGCAAAGTTGATGATAAATCACGTACAAATAAAATAAACACCAATTGTCCTAGGTTGGAACCCATAGGGAACACCGGAGGTTGCTTGTTATGTGTAACATACAGTTTACATGAACTATTTAGCGTGTGCTAATAAGTTTGTTACTATGGAATGCTTTGGAAAGAATCCCTGCTGGCTTTACAGACAAACATGAGATTAAATAAATAGTATTTCTTGCTTTTTCAAAAATGGTTTACGCTGTTATGCATTTGGAGAAGAAGAATAAAAACAGAATCAATTCAGCTACGGTCTTCCTACAGCAGTTATAGAGAAAATGACGCTGTCAAGACAATAATAGAGTACCATTCCAAGCCACCAGTGCAATAATAAATCATATGAATGTAAGATATGTTTTTAACATATTATGTACATTACATTTTATGTATATGAGTGCTAAGGCCGTCAGCGCCATCTAAGCGGAACACTGCATATTAGGTTGGTTGCAACTATGGCAACCACTTACCTAGTGCAGGTTCCTAACGACAGCAACGGCTAGATGGCGCTGACGGCCTTGGCTTTCACTTACGTCTATACCGCACTCTGCAGTTAAGGCGGCAGTCTGCTTTAGTCAATGTGCTTGGTATCCATGCTGAGGAGCTCAAACAAGGGCAAAATTAGTCGTGGTATCCGAGTGGATTGGCCTGAGCAGATTATTATTAATTTATATTAATTTTAGTTACATTTGTATTAGTGTCTAAACTACATGTAATTTTTGATTACATCTATGCTATAATTTTGCTTTAGAAGTATAGTTTTAACTAAAATGAAACGTCGATAATAATTAGAAATTGGTAGCACGTGAAAATAGCATAAACTAATCAATGATCAATTAAATGATTGTTAATATAATGCATAGCTCGAAAAACATTTATTAAAACGCTTCTGCAGAATTGCCATTTAAAACTGCAATTTAACGGGTTTTACTAATCACCTGTCGCTACATCAATATCAATTAATTATGAGCAAAACAGTTATTTAGTTTAACTCTGATTATAGACCTCCTAGTTTGATATGAACGTCATCTATACTAAATTGTGTGGAAACGTACACGTGAATAGTATTTGCATTGATGAATAAAGTTCAGCAGTTTACGAGAGTTCTTGTCCTTTAAAAAAGCTAATATTTCGGAAATCCATTAAATGGGTCAACAGTGCGCCACAAGAAACAAGTTACAAGAACCCCAAATACGCCCATACAAAATAGATGAGCTCAGACGGGGAAGATCGATGCAACCGCCGAGGATTACGGGGGATAATGAAAAAAGCGACTTCGCAAACTTATAGAGGCGTGAAAGAAATAAGATTGTGTTGCGGCACGTGTTTCTTGGAAAGGCTCGATTTCCTGCAATGAACTTTGAGATAAATTTCAATCACGGCATTTAAAGTGGTTTTAAAGTGCGTTATATGAGTTTAGACGCATCAGGTTAACGTCATAAACATCACATCAAAGAAAATATACATTTCATTTTAAAATCGAGTAGAATTCTTTCTTTGATAAAGGGAAGGTATTGACAATATAGTTTCATCGGAACGTGCTACACGAGACACCTAAATAATAAAGAGTCTGGCGGATTCGATCCCACGCGTATATAGAAGACGCAAATCTGGAGTTATGGGAAGGGAGCCCCAAAGCCACCTGCAGAAAATTGCTTTTCATTTTGCCATGTACAACCAATGCATGCATTACATTTGCCGCATTTCGCACTGCTTTGATTTCGCATAGGTTTTATGAGAACCTGAATGTATTACGTCGACTGAGCCGACATTAAATAAATAAACAGTAAGCAGGCGACACCAATAACGAAGTAACACAAAGCGACGCGACGATCTGTAGTTGGGGCTAGGTGACAATAAATAGGTACCGGTGTATCGAAGTATCGAAAGTACCTAAAATACCGAAATTATTGTAGTATCAAAAGTATCGAAGTACAGAAAGTATCGTAAAATTGAAAATATCCAATCTATCAAAAGTATCGATGATGCTTCCCACAATGTACTATAAATCGATGGTTGAGTATTTATTGAATACTACAATAATTTCGATTCTTATACATACCTTAGATTATTCATATATTTCCATACCTTCAACACCTCTGATGCTGCCAATATTCTGGACGCTATACTGTTTTTTAATACGTACTATTTGTACTGTTATTCTATTTGTATTGTTCAATTTTTAATATTTTTATTGCTTTTAGCACCGCCAATGTCTTGGATGCTTCTCGTACTTTCAAAGTATTTCAATACTTCGATATTTTCAATATATTTGATACTTTCGATACTTCAGATACTTTTGAGTACGTTCGATACTTAGATACTTTTGAGTAATTGTCATAATGTTTATTACTTTTAATACTTTTGATACTCGATACTGGCAAAGGTATCAATACTTTGAATAAGTATCGATACTTTGTCCTGTCCTAGTCCGTAGGTTGGGTTGGGCCTGGGCTTTTTTGGGTGCTTCAATAGGATTGTAATAGTTTTTCAGCGAACTATACCAAACCTCACTAACACGAAAACGACGTAAATTCAACCATTCTCGATGTCGGGAGATCTTTGAGATAAGACTCATCTGTAAAATTAGTACAGAATATAAAGCTTCCCATTATGTAATAAAAAAACTTGTACCAGAAGTTTAGCAAAACCGTTCAAGTTTCTTACCTCGATTGCCCTCTAATTAAAAAGCTATCGGTCTTCTATCTCATATTACCCGCATCGAAGTCCGCAAGGGTTTCATTTCTAAGAGCAAGATTCGCGGTATTTGGCAGACAATTAAGAGCTTAATCTAAGTTTCTTGAAACGTCCAAATAACTAATATTATAATTATTTCTTCAAAACCGATTTGGGTTAATATCCCCAATTAAATCTACGTAACAGAACACACAAATATTAAGAATTGAAAAAACAAGGTTCCTTGTACCTTTTTGTGTCTAAAAAATGACTCATAAAAATATAGAACACCCTGTGTGTGTAACCACTAAATTTAAAAATTACATTCTTTCTATCCTTTAATTGTACATTGTATACATTAGAAGTACTAAGTACCAATTTTTCAGTAATGACTCACCCTGTACCAAATGAGAAGGCTTTTCAATTTGCTTTATACAGTAATCGTAAGAGTTTCTGGGGTTTGACTGACCTTTTTATTGTATCGTTCTTTATGATTATATTTTATTTACTTATACTATTATTTTATACTATGTATTTTTTTAAGTGTGGATTGTTATGTTCATTTAATCTGTGAGTAACAAATGGGTATAATAATAATAATACTCTTTATTGTCCAACGGTATACAACAATTACAGGACAATTATTCTATAAGTCCAGACAAACAAACAATATAAAATTACCCTACAAAGCAAACCCCGCTCAACAACTGCCTACGTGATACAAAATTAATATCGCTAGAGTTTCTAGAACAATTAAAATTATTGCACATGAGATTCACAGGAGCCCTCGTCATAATCTTACCCACAGTACAATAGAAAAGCGGTGCATGTCTGCTAGAAATACGCCGAATACAGGAATAAATTTTAGACAGTAGCAAAGAACAATCAATGTTTTTATATAATACATCATACAGAAATGCTATACTTATTTTAACTCTTCTGTGCAAAAGAGATACGAAATCAAACATATTTAATAGAGCATCATACTCTATAACCCTCTCAGGGTATGCACCATATATTTTAAAAAACAAATACTTTAAGAACCGTCTCTGTACCCTTTCTAACGCCTGTATATAACAACKATAAATTGGATAAAAGATCAGTGCTCCATATTMAATTTTAGATCGMACAAGTGCAACAAAGAGAGATTTCAAAGCAAATATATTACTAAAATTCTTGGTGTTATGAATAATCCCAACGTTTTATAACACTCCGAGACCAGAGTAGTAATATGATCACTAAATGTACATGCCATATTATACCTAAGTCTTTTTTACAGATTCTACTCTTGTTAAGATTTGGTCGTTCGTCACATATTCATATACTAGTGGAGTTTTCTTACGAGTATAGGAAATTACCTTGCATTTACAAACACTCAATTTTAGGATGTCACTTACACATCAGGTATATAAATCATCAATTTAATTTTGTAATAATAAAGTCATCTAAAGTACTAACATTTGTATACAGTTTAAGATCATCTGCAAACTTTAAACGAGGGCATCTTGTGATCAGGGGCCGCAMGTTAGACCCCTGCGGTACATCAGAGGTACACAGGTACCTCTGTTCTGTTCAGAAAATACGACTTAAAAAGCGATAATAACGGTGCACTAACGCCCACCATGTCTAGTTTCCTTAACAACATGTGATCTATTTGATCAAACGCYTTACTGAAATCKGTGTAAATAGTGTCCTGGCCACCACCGTCCAAAGTTTCGGCTGTGAATTGGAAAGGCGTGGCAATATTTGTCACAGTGGACCTATGTTTTACAAAACCATGCATAGAATTGCATAGAATCGTAATTGGTCTATAGTTGCGCACATCCTCTCTGTCGCCAGCTTTGAATACAGGACAGACACAACACGTTTTCCACATTTCTGGAAATGTACACTTATTCAGGATTAGATTGAACAAAAAATACAGTGGTTCAACAAGCACATTTAAGAAAACTTGGAACTAAGTCTATCTCTGCCGTTTGTTTGTTCTTCAACTTTCTAACAGCTTCCAGTATGTCCTTTTTACTTATGTGCTCTGTAGCGAAACCTGGTTACTCGGGGCTAGATGAGGCGGCACCTTTAAATTTATCTAATCAAGTTGTTTGTGTTGATATCTTTTTTGGCAGTTTGATTCCAGTGTCGGTCGGATGGGTGCTAAACGAGCTGAATTAAGGGCGCTGGGAATGTTTTGCATTGGAAGGATGTTCCAGGCCCGTTTAGGTAGAGTGTTGCAGCGGTCTGTCCGTGCTACCCTTTAGCTGGCGCTTGTTCGCTTGTTTAGTTTATGTTTATGTACCGGAATTGAACAATATAGCAAGTGTTGCTGTACCGTTGTTTTCTTACCACTGGAAAGGACCTAATCTGTTTTGTAACAGCTCTAACCTCATGCACCTATTCACCACTCTTCCGTTCAGGCTACTGTCCGCTCCAGGATTTGCTGTCTGATATACACTCGCCAAATAACATGCAAAGGCATTCACTACGTCCTGTGGGTCCCTGTGCATTCCTTCATTTGAGATCATATTACCCGGCATTCTTGTCGTTCGCTTCTTGGAATTTATAAGAAGCCAAAATAAATTAGGATCACAAGTTATAGCATTCTGAGTGTTAGTGATATAGTTGACATACGCAGTGGACAATACTTCTTTTACCTGCAATCTTATTTCGATGTACTTCTGCCAGTAATAATGGTTTTTGGTCTGTTTAAATTTCTCGTGAGATCTAGCTTTCAATTTTATAAGTTTAATTATTTCAGTATTATACCATCTAGGATACTTTCTTTTGCGAGGTTTTCTAGAGGAACAAATAGATCAAAAATACCATACAGCAACGACTAAAAATGACAGGTAGCGGTCTCAAAATCAGTGTGGTCCAATAAGACTGACAAGTCCACCTAGGCTAAATGTTCATAAAATTGTGGGAAGTTTGCCTTCCTGAAATTATATTCCATTTTCACAGCTGCAAATGTAAAATTTTCATACAATTCTTCAATGCAGAGGGATGCAGTTATCAAAAGGGCCTGATGATATACATCCTCATCCACTAGCGGAGCTGGAACAGACATCACGGTACAGTCCTGGTTTGAAGCTATGAGATATCCTGGAGCCATTATCATAGACTATGCTATTGTGTTAACTAAGTCCCAGATAATTTAGAAATAAATTCATATTGATGGATTTACTACTGGAATCATGGGGATCATTCCAGTTTGGAATATTAAAATCACCGAAAATATCAACTTCTGTTCGATGCAAATGGTGGTGCGTTGCCAGTAAATCCAGAAAATATTCAAAATCTGCAGCAGAGATAAATAAACTTGGCAGAATTTATCTGAACTGTAGCCACTACTAAGTCCATCATAGGATAGGCATATTGTCACATATAATACCAAAACGAAGTTCAGAGCTAGTGTATCCACGACGAACAGCTAACGGTACACCACCACCCCTCAAGGCATCAACCATATCAAACTTGCGGTCACTGCGATAAACACAATAATCTTCAGGAAATAATTCTTCGCTGTTTGAACCACGTTCCTTCTGTTTTGGAGACGAAGCTTGCGGAGCTCGTTGCTAAACAACCGTGACATTTTCAAACTTACTTTGTTGCAACGCTACAGTACGGACAGACGAGAGTATTTCTACAATTTTTAATTACATGTCCGTACTGGCAACACCGAAAACAACGCACGATATTATAATCTTCGACGTATCTACAACGTTTATGTTGTAAGATCGTTTTTGTGGGTTCAACGGCAAATCTTAAGTTAGAAAAATATGTCTTGTTACAAAAACAATGTCACAACACATAATTAAGGCAACGACTTTGCACAACACGTATAATAAAGGGTTTTATTGAAATATTCGTCTTTTTGGGCTAGACCGCGTCGGAAGAAATTGTGTGACTTGGTATTAAATACTGGAGACAAAGAGAGATGTAGCTTTTCTAACGATTCAACACCACGAAGTCCGACTGTATCCACTTTATTACATATTTTTAACACGCTTTCAGCTAATAATAACAATACAAAGTAAACAAATAAAAAAACGATTTTAAATTAAAAGTGATGTCAAATTGTTATTTTGAAATTCTTTTACTTTGTGTCAGGCACCGATGTTGGCTATTATTAGTTGAAAGCGCTATGCCTATACACTATATTAGTGTGACGTAGACGTCGGCCATTTAGCTGCGATACGTCAAGATCCCGTATCCAAACCAACCTACTTAGTTGTCATAATGTGCGTAAGGGACTTCAGCGTTTGGTGTAACTTTTTAGTGTTAAAGAGTATTCTAAAGTGTTACTGTGTATATTTGAGTAGCTTACACTACTTCGCTTTACTTTGCAAGTATTACAAACCGAAATTACAAATGTAATTTTTTTTCAACAAGACATTGTATCTAAATAGATACAATGTCTTGTTGAAAAAACTGGACATACACTAAGTACATGTGTGGAGCATTACAATTTACAAGTTTTACCAGAAAATGGTAAAGGGTTGGGTCCCTGGATGTTTCCGTTATACTGAGAGAGAAACGTGTAATATTTACAGCACTTCTTTTAGGTTGTTTTTAAACAATAGGTTGCAGCTAAATCTAATTTTGGTTTATAATACTAAATTATACGAAGGAACGTAAACCAGTAAAAATACACAGTAACACTCAATGTTCAGAGTAAAATTATAGTACAACACAATATTTTGAAGTGTTACTGTGTATGTTTGAGTGGTTTACATACCTTTGTATTATTCATTAAGTATTACAAACCGAAATTACATTAAGTTGCAATCTATAGTTGAAAGACAATCTAAAATAAGTGCTTAAAGTTTATACGTTACTCTCTCATTATAACAAGAACATCCAGGGACCTAGCACGTTACCATCTTCTGGTACAGCATATAAATTGTAATGCTGTACACACGCACTTATTGTAGGTTAAGCTTTTCAGCAGTAGCTACATTGTAACTAAATGTAATTTACGTTTGTAATACTTGCTGAGTAAAGCGAAGGAGTGTCAGCTACTCAATCATACACAGTAACACTTTAAAATATTCTTTTAACACTAAAAAATTGCACCAAACACTGAACTCCTTTATGCACGTTATGACAACTTGGTTTCTTTTTATCCAGGATCTAAACTAAATGTAATTTCGGTTTGTAATACTTGTGAAGCAAAGCGAAGGAGTGTAAGCTACTCAAATAAGCACAGTAACACTTCTAAATATTATTTTAAAGTCACAAAATTGCACCTAACACGGAGGTCCGTTACGCACGTTATGACAACTCGGTTTGTTAGGATCCAGGACTTTGACGTACCGCAGAAAAATGGCCGTCATTACGTCAGCACTAATATAGCGTATTGCACATTTGTAAATAAAGTGGATACAATTGTGCTTCGTAGAGTTGAATCTTTAGAAAAGTTACATACCTCTTATACCTCTTAGAAAAACAGCGTATAAAGACAATTTTCAAGTCCACAGAAAAAGTACAGCAGGCCCTAAGATCTGCCAAAGACAAAAGAGACCCGCTTTCGACGTCAGGTGTTTATCGCATCCCGTGCGCATGCGGAAAGGTGTACATTGGGACCACTAAAAGATCGATCAAGACAAGATTGAATGAACATAAAAGTAATTGTCGACTAGGACATGTTCAAAAATCTGAAGTAGCTGACCATGCGCTCGGCAACGGACACCATGAAATACTGTTCGAGGACACGCAAGTACTTGCCTCGACCGCCGGGTATCATTGTCGACTAGCCCGGAAAGCCATAGAGATCGAAAAACACAAGGACAACTTTAACCGGCAAGAGGAAACTCTTTAGCTAAGCAAAGCCTGGCTACCGGCACTTTCTAAAACCAAACATATCAAGAAACGAACAGACACTGATCAGGGACCACCACGGCATCAATACGGTTTGCGCGCGASATCCGAGTAAGCMACACGACGTCAGTTTGACAGTTTGCAACAGAAGTCGAACTCGAACCGGTGAAACGTCGGGGATAACACAACCGACGACAGCCAGAAAGCCCGATAACGCAGTTTTCTATGATAAAAATTGTTTTGTTTACTAAAGCAACATTTTAAGAGAAACTTTGATACCAGTTAATTATTGTCTAGTCATTGTTTACGTTGTCGACATCATTATATTAGTCGACGACGACGCTATTGTCGAGGCGTCACGTGACGTCGACATCGCCCAACCTTGCCGATG
This sequence comes from Rhyzopertha dominica, assembly GCA_025024175.1. NCBI lineage: Eukaryota > Metazoa > Arthropoda > Insecta > Coleoptera > Bostrichidae > Rhyzopertha > Rhyzopertha dominica. The sequence continues at coordinate 16,806,797 of QCXZ01000053.1, read as the reverse complement.
AACCTTTTGATTATTAGTGGGTAAGGGTAGATGTTCATCGTTACTACTACTATGGTACTTTGCACGGTTTCCATAGTAGATTTAGTTGGCGATCGGAATAGTTTTATGTTTCAATGTTGTTATGTAAAAAAGGCTGTTAGTATGAAATGAAGCGCCGTTTTTGTTATTTTATTGTTTAGTGCAATAAAATATGTAGAAAAATGCATTACAACGCGTTATTTACATTCAATTTAGTCTTTAATTTACTCGACCTATGTATTCCTTCCCAGGCACTAAACAATACCGAATACGTTTTTTAAAAGTAAAAAAATAAAATATTATAGATACCTATCTGCATTCCATATGACAAATGCAAAAAGTTTTTGAAGTGTTATATTTCGGGCGTTTAGATGATCTATAAAATGAACTAATGTGTGTGAGTAACGAGTAGGAAAGAATCACTAAAAGTAATCATACTTGACAACACTACTCCATACTATAGTTATAGTATAAAGGTCCATGACCAGAAAGAACAGAAACGTCTCATATCCCTGTTCTACCAAGTGTTTTGGCTAATGTATGGAATGCCTGGTTGAGAGACTGGGGCCTAAGGGAGGCAATCCCTACAAATCATATGTCACAGGTTGTCAGTCTACGTATGCTTCATCCATTTCCAAAGGGCCAGCGCCAGGGTGTAGGGTGTATGATTATCTCGCTAAGGTGTGAATTATTTGTATTTCCATGTTGCTTTTTAATTGCTGTATGACTGCTCCAATTATACGTGCCAGCCTAGTCCATCACTCACAGTTCGAGTGGGGTTATGGTAAAAAAAGGCGTAAATGCGTGTGGCGGTTGCGTTTCAAATGTGCGCGCGAGTGTGCGGTTTGAACGAGAGAGGGCGCTGCAAGGAGTGGATTACAATTCAAAAGAATTTGTGTGTGATTGGCCAGGAGGGGATTCGAGAGTGTGCGCGGCGATAGACAGGTGGGTGAACAGCACGCTGCTGTTTAGGGAATAGGTGAATAACAAGAATCAGTGCATTTAGCTAACATGAATAAGGAGGTTAGTCAGCTAACAGCCTTAGAATTGGGAAAGTGATGGAACTGGTGACCTTGGAGCAAGAATAGTCTTGTATGGGTGACGTAACATGTGTTCATTCCATTTTACTTTTTGTGCAATAGACACATTTAGTGCGTTTCGTGTTGACTGATTATTTCCTTTGTTTGATATTGTAAAAAAAGTCACGATGACAAAAAATAAAGATGTAAAAGTGTCAAGCGTTAACAGAGCGAATTCATCATCGGAGGCGGTTGATTTGCAAGATTTAGTAAATTCATTAGCGGAAAGTATGTTAGTTATGCAACAAAGCGTTGCGCAGATTGCAGATACTGTACAAAAACAAACATTGAGATCAGATCCAGCTAAAATAAGGCAAATTCAGGTTTCATCTGCTTTAGGAAACGAGATCAATTCAGTATCAGATAAAAGTTATGTGTCGCGTTGGAAAGATCGAGGTTACCAAACTATTTGTTTTGGCCAAAGTAATGTACATCCGATGTCATTCTTGAAAAAATTCAAACGCGCATTTGAGGAGGCTGGCGTACCTGAAGATGCGAAGGTGGGTTTGGCTATAGATTGTTTGAGGTGGTCAACAGCTGACTGGGCTGAATATAAGGAGAAATCTTTCAATAATTTTGATAGATTTGAAGAAGCGTTTCGTGTTAGGTATTGGAGTGTGGATAGCGAGCGAGAATTATTTTATAAATTAAAATACGGCGAATTTGTGGGGGGTAGTCGCGCAGACTATTTACTACGATTGGTAGGCGAGGCATCGTATCTCACTGAACCGGTAGATGAAAGTGTACTAGTTCAGTGGCTATCAAAACATTTTTCTGAAGAAATACAGAGAGGAATTTGTTTGGGCGATTACAAGACTATAGATGAATTGGAGAGATATTTAAGAAAAATAGATAACACTATGAGAACAACTGAAAACAAAAGGGATAGTAGTTATTGGCGGAATACAGATAGTAGGCGCGAACAGAATTGTGGCAATGTAGGTCAGGGCAGAACACATAGAAATGTTGAGACGTCGCGGGGAAATGAAAATTGTGTCGAAACGCTAACGCGAGAAAATTTGAATAGACCAGTAAATGAAAACCAAAAAAATAATACAAACGACAGAAGAAATTTTCCAGTTAATCTTATGTCTAGAGTAATCACAGAGCAAAATGAATTGTTGTCTGATTCGGAGGTCGAAGAAACAGAAAGGGATACATTTTTGTCACCAATTGTTGATGTAAAAATATCAAGGGAAGTTTTTGAGGCGTTAATTGATACATGCAGTCAAGTATCTCCTATATCAGAATTATGTAGAAAACCGATTTCCAATGCTACCGTATCAGTTACGCTTAGTAATAAAACCCAGCGTATAACAAAACAAGTTTTTCTTTCTGTCGTGTTAAACGACAGAATTTTTGAGATAGTCTGTATAGTTGTACCAGGGCATTATTATCGGATGTGATTGGTTGGCTAGAGTAGGAGAACTTTTAGATTTTGAAAATCTGTCATTAAATATTCCAGAAAAGAAAGGGAAGTTAATGGTAACGTTCAAGTTAGAGAAACAAAATGAGAAAACTTTGTGTTTAAATGAGGTTCGTGCAAATACTGGTATACTACGTGATCAGTATTCAGAAGCAGAGTTGCGTTTGGCGGCTGAGAAAGCTCAAGGAAAAGCAAGAGTTTGCAAAGTTGTTGATTGAATATCGCGATATATTTTCAGAAGAACYGGGTAGAACGGACAAATACTGTCATGAGATTAAAATGGGGGTTCTTAAGTCCATATTATCTGACAATGGGACGCAATTCCACTCCGATAGTTGGAAAAAGGAGATTAGCGAACTGGGAATCAGAATTCGTCATACTTCTATTTACTTTCCACAGGGAAATCCTACCGAAAGGGCGAATAGAGAGATAGGTCGTCTCCTCAGGTCATATTGCAATGAAAAACATACAGCATGGGCGACGCGGCTATCAGATATTGAACTATGTCTAAATAACGTGCTTCACGAAGGTTCCGGGTTTTGTCTACAGTTTTTGAGATTTGGGACTTGCGAACCAAACGCGATTCATAAATTAATCGAATATCCTCAAATTATTGCAGAAAAACCAGACTTACAGCGAGTATGGCATTTGGCTTACGATAAAATGACATCAAAGCTGAGGCGCAAGCGAGAGAAGGGGGTTAGGAATGATAGAGTAAAATTTACTGTATGAGACGCTGTTTTGGTGCGTCAGCATCCTCCGTCGTCTTCGGAGAGTTCGGTCATTAAAAAGTTCTTTCTGTTATTTGAAGGACCTTATTATATTGTAAAATGTGTTGGTTCAAATTCTTACTTGGTGGGTAACCGCGATGGCTCCAATGCTCGCGTTCAAAACATTATAAACTTAAAACCTTTTAAGGAATTAAAAGTTCCAGACGATATCAAAAATTACAGAAAAAAACAAAGCTGGATTTCCTTATTGTTTGGATTTATGGATCTCTGATTTTCTGTTCGATTTATTATTGAATTTTCGTTTCTCATATAAACTTGTTAATGTTCTGATAAATGTGTTTGTGTGTTCTTGTTCATTTTGTTAGTTTAAGTTAGTAGTAAGGGCAGGTTTACCTTCGAAACTACAATTCAATAAGGGGGTAAATGTGGCAGTTGCGTTTCAAATGTGCGCGCGAGTGTCCGGTTTGAACAAGAGAGGGCGCTGCACGGAGTGGATTGGAATTCAAAACAAGGAGGTGTGTGATTGGCCAGGAGGGGATTCGAGAGTGTGCGCGTGATCGTTTGGTTGTATTTTGCCATTAGTTTTTGTAGAAAACGAAAGTTGTAGTTTTCTTAATAAATAGTTTAATTACCTGTGTTCCCGGATTTCATTCAAAGGCTGGCAGGAGGACCCACCCCAACCCACGAGAAAAGAGTGCATAGCATGCGATATAAGAATAATAAGCAAATTGTTTAACACTACCCAATAACGACTAACATACTCCCATCTCTATTTTAGATGCTACAGTATATATGTGTATGTTAATAACGAGTGCGAAAGATTACTAATTCAGCAAAAGACTATTGATTTTTCGTGAGCTTGTCAGCACGTTATCGAATTCAATATCTTGATACGCCTTCTAGTTCAGCGCGAACCTAGTTTTCTTATAAATAACGCCCGGGTTTATTTTTAATCCCGATCGAAATTCCAGTACCAGTCTGTTGTTCCTATATGACTAACAACTGTTTGTTTCCGTTTGAAGGTTTACTTTGGCACACGGCCAACCTACTAAAGAGCTCGGATGAATGCGAAACCTCTCCATGCCCCCTTGAATCATCTTAGTTAATTCCGTTATCAAAATAAGGATTAGCGAGATCAATGACATTCCGTTCCAGGAACGCGAATCACGGAAGTTGGAAACGAATTGGATATCTGCGGATTTGGGTAGGGTACAGAAAATGGGGCTCGATCATTGGCTATACAATTTCTGAGAGAAATTTGAGAGTGACGGATGTTTTCTTTGCCACAGTTTTCAGGGTTTTGAGGCAAGAACACAATGGTGACATTCAGAAAAAGTTTTAATTTGCATGCCAACATATCCAACATAACTGCATCATGTTTAGTTAAAAAACTGTATAAAGTTTAGCTAAGTAATAATTAATAAAGGGTGACTAAAACGCATTAGCTTAGCGTCTTTTATTTTTAACAGTCGTAATTTGTCATTATGGATTGATCACAAACTGAAATACGCTGTATCGTTTGTTTCTAAATAGGTTACAAATTCGGCGAAAATAACCTGCATACTATGTAAGCCTCTTGGAAATCTTGTGAAAAAGCTTACCAACTGAGTGAACCGTCTAAATATTTATTAGTTTGCATTAAAGAAAATGAACTATAGCATTAGAACACAGAATACACGGTAATAGATAGAGAGGTATACGCAGGACCGTATGGTAACTGTATGCAACTGCGGCCCAGATTCGTAGTCAGTATGGGAGAGAGAGAGATCTAGTAAGATATGCAATATAGTGGTAAAAGCGCTCGCCAGTGGCATGCATAACCATACATTCGGTGTGGTATTTGTATGAAGTTTTTTGGAATAACAAAAATGGGAAAGTATTCTGTGGTGCCGAACTGTAACAGTAATTCTTCCGATAGAGCGTTATATGCTAAAAATTTTTAAATCGTCATAATGCTCTACATGTAGGGATCATCTTTATCAAACAAATGTTTCTGATACAGTAGATCCTTTATCTACACTTACTATTTTAAAATCCAGAAGACGGCTAAATCATACAAATCAGATCATTTCACAGCAAGAAAAAATTAAAAATGTTTTAACAAAACATATTCAGTGTTGTTTTTGACAGTGTAGTGGATGAATTGTTTTCAAACACATTCTATTTCGTTTCCTTGTAAAAAAAACACGAAGCAGAAATACTTTCAAAATTTTGTTTTATTGTTATATTATAATGAGAATTGAATAGTACTATAAGCAGAATGAAAGAGATACTAGTAAATCAATCGCAAGAAAGAAGAGGGGATCTAAGTTACAGTTTTTTAATTATTAGATCTCCTTGAGTGTGCACTTTAAATAAACGTTGACTGCAGAAACACCACTTTTTATTTCCTAACACTCTTATTTGATATACTTCTGAAATTTAGTGTTAAATAAGTACCTATTACCCTCATAAAATAAGAAATTTATAGAATAGTCGTGTTTCTGTACTTAATTTTACTTCCACATCCAACGGATGGGAAGTATTGTATCGTGAAATAAATTTTGAAAATTTTTTATTTGCTCAATCGTTTGAAAATGCTCAAAATCCTCCAAAAACAAAATTTGAGCAAAAATTTTGAGTTTGTATCTGTCTGTGTGTGGACAAGATAATTTTCGAAATACTTAACATATGAACTTGAAATTTGGCATACATATAAATCTCGACTACCCAAAGCAACATGTTGTTTTTGGGGTGAGTAGGGTATAGGGCCTCCTTCCCTAAAGTTGTGGGGTAACTACCCTTTTTTGCAAACTTTTATTTTTTGCCTTTTAGTATGTGATTAGTAGTATAATTGCGAGTATTAATAGTTTCTATACATTTTCGGTGCTGCAAACTTTAGAAGAAAAAAACGGTCATTAAAAAAAACGGTTTTTCCCAAATATCTTAGAAAATACTTAATATATTTAATTAATACATATATGCAAATAATTTTTGAGTTATTTAGAAAATTTATGAATTTTTGCTAATATCACGAGAACAGTTTGTCGTAGAAAAAAAATGTCTAGAGATCAAAAATGCTCGAAACCTCATTATTGATGGTATAATATACAAAATAAAAGCGTAAATTTAATTTTAATTTTTTCAATTTACAGCGGATTTTCATTATCTGACGCAAATCCGTTCTAAGATTGTTGCACAAGTAACAACAGAATCTTATCATTTTCACACTTTTTTAAAGATTAATGAACCATCGCTATTCGCTTAGGTAATTTTGGGAATCAAATTGATATTATCAATACAGCGTGGGCTGTAAAGTAGCCTTATACAAAGCGGACCGATTCCCACTATACTCTATCTCTCTCTAACGTGACTGGCTACGGAATCGGCCCGCTCCACACGGCATCGTGCGTATACCTCTCTATCTACTACCGTGTTATTATATTAAAGATGAAGCTATAATCGACTTTAGAGCACGTTACTACCAACTTTATGTATAGAAGTAACCTATTAATTAAATGATAGCAGTCTCGCGCCTCTTAAAAACGCTCAGCAAACTCAACTTTATCTCTTTATATTTTAGAGGAAATATCTAAAGAATACAGAAACGGGTAAAACTGTGTCTGCAAGAAGACAATCTTTTCAGATAGGGTTTTAATACGAGATGAAAACAATCGAATGATATCAACAATCGAAATGTTCGAGATGTTTTGACAATCGAATGATCATTCGAATGAATAACCTCTCAGTTACGTCCTACTTGTGCGCAACAGCAAAACGAGTATGCTTTTGTACTTCTCGGTACAAGATGTATGGATGGTACAGGTGATACCACTATTTATTGGAWTTGCATGAAACCAGAAAAAAATCGGTAAATATGAGAATAAAACTTCTGTATAAAAATAAAAAAAATTATGGTTAAATTATTTTTTTAAATAACAACATGTGTCGTTTATGAACACTATGGTACTATTTAAAAAAATACCTAAAATTTTTTATTAAAATGTAGTAGAAAAGTATAGATGACACAGCTCTCTTTCAGTTTCGATTATTGCAATTAAATATTCAATGCCGCATACCGCGTACCGAAATATGAAAAACGGACGCTTACCGATTGCATAATGCCACCGTATACTCTGAGAGCGAGATGCGAGAGGTTACTTCATGAAATACGATAGATCGATGCACAAAATATCGATTTCAAGCGAATTTCAAGCGAAATAAGAACCTAGTACTGACTATCGAGAACTGGATTCTCGAGAAGCTAGAGAATCATCGAACATCGATGCGATAGTACCGTTGTCCGCCATGGCCACAGTCGGCGCTGAGGCGCGAGGAATTCCCTACTTTGGAACCATTCGAACGAAAACCAACAATCTCTCGAGATGTTTCAACAATTGATAGAATCGAATGTTTTCATTTGAGAGGTTTCAACTCTAGTTTTACTGTAAGGAGCTAACTACAGGGATTTTAGATCACCCTAAAGAAAGAAATCCAGATCAGCCGCATTTTATTTATTTAAAATTTCAAGCACCTAAAACAAAAACATCATATATTTTTTGCTCACATATATCTCTGAATAAAAATGTAATGCAAAATTGAAGAGTAAACCTTATGAACCTGTAGCTATAGTTATTGTTGGCGAACGCCCCTGCGTTTAATGCTGCATTGTGCAGTAATCAATTTAATAATATTTAATACATTAAATAAATGTACTAAATTAATATAAAAACTACACACAACATAAATCTCAGTTTGCCTAGCCATTTTCACTTTTCCTATTTTGTCTGACTTTCAACAGCTACCCCTCCATACCCCCCTTGGCGATGCCCATATAAGTACGTACATTTAAGCAGTAAAATACACTTAATTTTTACACTATAACTAGCTGATACTATTAGTGCACTACCCGTTACATCAGAATTGCAGCTAAAACTGGTCTTCGCACAATTTACGATGTGGTGGTAAAACACCTTTGCCTTGAGACCTTCTGTCGTATTCCCATGTAAAACAAAGCAATTACTCAATCTGGCGGCCTCAGAAATAAACATTGCATCAATCAAGCGCCGCGTTTGCCGTCATTATGTGCCATTACCTTTTCCCCGCCGAAGGCACCCCTCGATACATGGCCCAAGCAAATCCCTAGCAATCACTATAAATCTCTACGGCGGAATTAAACAGCCACAGTGGGGTTTCCCGGCGTTAGTTTTCGGAKTTCAGTTGAGCGAAAGTACTTAATTATCCTAAACGAGCATAACAAGGCAAGTGGAGTCGAAATACTACTCTCGTCGACTAAATCATGTAAGTCGCCTACTTGATACAGTAATAGTAACTAATCTAACCTTGCAAGGATAAAATGTAAGAAGATTAAGTGGATTTACTGAGGTTTCTGTTTGAACGCCTTAACAGTTTTTCACTAGAAATATTTTCATTCTATAGCTAGAATAACATAGCGCAGAACTCTAGTTTACCTAATACCTATGTAGGTGCTAATTCTGTTTCGACTTTCAGCAAAGTGGTGACTAAGATTTTGTGGTCTGACCAAGGAAAAACATTTTAAATTTACAACCGAATTATATCTTAAAAAAGCTATGCTTTCGTCGCTAATTAGAAATCCGAATCAGAAACTGCAGTTGACCCAATGGTCGCCACTGCAGAACGAGATATTTTCTGGCTTGGTAATTATTTATTTTTGAGATAACACCGAAAAAGGTTTATTCTCTTAAAGTGATTACATTTTTAACACTTTTGGAGAATCGGGAATCAGCAAATTTAATATTTTGCTGCTTCAAATTTAGCAAAAAGAATATGTTTGTGATCAGCCAAATTTTTTGAAACGCTGGGATATAATTTGTGTGGTACAATTTCAATCAAATGCCGCCATACGAATTGAAATAAAAATCGAACAGGTCTTTTATAGTTTTTTTATGTGAACAAGTCAGCGTTCCCCTTGGATTGGCCTTTGTCAAGAAAAAGTGATAATATTTCTGGTGTCGTCAAATAGGTCAAGACAAACCATCGCAAATAATTACGTTTAGTTACCAAAGATAGAGTTTAATACTTGTTTATAATTAACGAAGAATCAAATTTTAGATGTTATTCTATTTTCTTTATATTCTATAGTACCTAATATTTTATTCTCTAAACGTCTGTAACGGCTTTTGAGCAAACCATCGTGACGGCATGAGCAAAAACAATCTTTTATATCGATAAAATTACTTATGTCTTTTAATTAAAATTTTTGCTACTATCGTAAACTATTTATATAAACATAATTTGAAGAAAGTCGGTCGGTCGTAGTTATCAATATTTGTAGTTATTTTGGGGTTTATTCGACCTTAGCTTAATTAAAAGAATACTCTTTTTTCCAGTGTCAAGCATTCGACTATATTCAAGTCTTCCTCAGGACTTCTACAAGCAGTTTACAATTTTTATGGATAAAAAATGTAACATTTTTTGTATTTTACATTCTGTCAAATTCAAATTCAAATCAATTTCAGGACTACAAATCAATACTACCAATACATTATTATGACCAACTATTAAATAATATAAATAACTTTCTTTTCTTATCATTTATTATAAACTCATCTTTATATATATCAGAACACAACAGAGTACAATTTTGAATATTCTAAATATATAATGTTAGTGATGGCAAATATGCATCTATATTACTAAGCTGTTATGTGTCTGATTTTTTAATCATAGAATTTTTAGCTTTTTGTATTTGAAATATTTCCAAATTAACCTTTTGTTATAATTACTTTCAATCTCTAAAATTTTTACATCTTCCCAACAGAAAGAGTGGTTGTTACTGACTACATGTGTTGTAAAAGCGCATCTGTCAATTTTTGTATTCACATCACTTTTATGCAGACACACACACAAGTTTGTCTTACATATGTGCTATCACACACTTCACACTTTAAGGAATAACCATCATTAGACTGAAAATGTGTAGGAGTTCTAGATGTTAATTTGCTAAATTTTACATTTCTAATTGCAATTTTTATATTTTCTAATTAAAAACTTTTAATTAATTTTTTGTTAGTTCTGTGATATCTGGAGGAAACCCAAATCATGGATAACTTGATGCTCCAAATTGTTGTTAGTAGTTGAAAATAGAATTTTGTTAACTACGCCTCTAGGATATTTATTTTGCAATAATAAATGTATTTTTTATTTTTGTTTATTATATTTGGATGCGATATAATTTGAATTCTTTCCTTCATCTGTCGTATAAAATTTAATTTAATTTTAGTAGAATGATCGGACAAGAAATTTATATATTTACCGGAAGCTGTAGGTTTCTGGTACCAGTCTAATATGATTTTGTTATTATGTCGTATGACCATAGTATCCAAAAAAGCTACCCCATTATCAACCTCTCTCGCTATTGTAAATTTTGTATGTTCATTTAATGAATTTAAAGTAGTTTGAAGTTGGTCCATGTAGTCTGCTGGTATTACTAAAATAAGATCATCTACAAATTTTTCAATAAAAATAATATTAAAAGGTATGCACACATCTAGAAGAAAATCCATAACATATTGACCTAAAATCGGACAAAGGGTTGAACCCATAGCACAACCAATACCTTGTTTGTTGTAAAATAATTATTTTCTAAAACTTGAATTTAACAGAATTTAAAATACAAAAATATGTTACATTTTTGTTAAAATACCAGGATAATAATTGTTGATTAGTAATTTAAGAATATTTTGTATATATAAAAATTGTAAACTGCTTATAGAAGTCCTGAGAAAGACTTGAATATAGTCGAAAGCTTGACACTTCAAAAAAGAGTAGTCTTTTAATTAAGCTAAGGTCCAATAAACCCAAAAATAACTGCAAATAAATATAATTTGTACACATCGGGTATAATAATGGAAATCGAAGAATTATGGGTATCTTTCAAGACAATATAGAAGATACTGCTTAGCCAGTAGTCTGCGCTGCAGGAATTTATACGATATTGAATTCAGTTTAAAGCAACTATGTCAAATAATGCTGAAGTCACAGTCCACAACATAAATCAACCATTTCAATTGGTTCATTGGTTCCTGCAATTCGTGGAATCTGTTAATCTAACGAGCGCTTTGAGCTTTGTGACACAACCTCAACTTGTAGCATCTTCAAGTAACTTTCGTGAACCCCCGAAAACTTTTCTTTACACTCTAAGAGACTATTTATCGCTTTCCCGGTGTATACGCATCTAGTTCGTAGGACTGTAGATTGTCCAAGTGTTGTCTGATGTTATACATACTATAAGAAATTAAAAGTGAGGTACCACAAATATATAATACTGTATACAATCATTAGGCCTATCATTAGGTTGGGTAACTGGTTTATTCGTTGTTTAGAGAGTTTTTAATTTGCAAAGAAAGCTATTGTTTTTATATTTATATCTATTTAAAAATGTAATTTCCTTTTTATGTGCTCGTAGTATATCAAACACAAAAGATAATGAATGAAACAGCTTAGACTTTATATAAACTGTTTATTTACATAGATCTAAGAGGACACTTCTTTTGGTCAAATTTGGTAGTTCATGAATAGGTATTAATAGGAAGTTGGACAAAATATGGAGTTTTCAGCCGGTAAGTGTAAAATGCATCAAATGAATCTTGGGCCCTATTCAAACTCAGTACATTAGCAGTCAGCTCCTCTTTCTAAAAKCAGCTTGATTTTTCCATAMCACTTTTATTACTTACTACCCACCAGGAGATCCCGCCAATGTTTGTAGGACCTTGAGTTTAATCCCCGATTTAATTGCCTCCACACTTTCCATCTGTTTGTTTAAACTTGATCCTAATTTTCGATTTACGTTTTACCTACAGCGCGTTGAACGAAAACAACGTAAGTCTAAAACTGTCTCAAGCAGGAGCTTTGATTCGAGTCCCTTGTTTAACCCATTAAGGAGGAAGTTAAATGTTTCATAAAATTACAAAAAAATAAGTGTTGATTACTAAATTAAAAATAATAATTGCACGTTACATTTTATGCACAAATCCACTCCACATTTAACACATTGCATGCATATTATCGATGAGCAATCTTCACCCGCACACCTTATTTTCTTCTTATTTGACTTAAAGGTCTGCCACCCCGTTTCGGAAGTATTTTATTTTTGGTAAAAAATACGTCTTCACAATTTCCAAACTGTAATTGCGTCAATTTATTTCCGAATTTTTTGTGTATAGTCCACGCGTTTTGTATGGTCACATCTAACATCCATGTAAACAAGCTCTTCTAAAAAGGTTTATATTTTTATCTATCAAGTTTTTCTTCCATTGCATGGTTATATATGTTCCAATCAGACGTTCCACATGTATTTTTCAGCTTGAGAGTATCGTTTTGTTGCCCATGATTTAAGAGTGGATTCGAATAGTTCTACGCCGAGAATTCACGAAATTATGGCTTGTTTTGAAATATTGGCTCCGTCTTTTTAGTCTTCATTTTCATATTTTTCTAAAAAGTCAGTAAAAATGCAGAAAATAATAAGTATATTCTAAGATTTAATTTTTTAGATTTTAATTATTACTGATTGTTTTGTATTAATGTTTAATTAATGTACATAGAAGTTGAAAAAGAGAAAAATTGTAATATTTTATGTTAAACTACCAAAAATTAGGGATCTTCTAGAGGGTCACATATCTTGTTAAACAAAACAAATAAAGAACATGATTGAGTGTTGGGGCTTCTGGTGCTAATCCTGCGACACCTTGGCTGTCAGAATGCAACACAGCAATCGTCGTTTTCTGGAAGCAAAGTGGTGGCATTCAACTTACCCGTTCAATCAAATTTCGCTCGTTGTGTGTCTTTCAACTTTATCACGAAGTAAGGGGTGAGTAGTTGGGTTACATGATGTGTATATGCGTCAAATCAATGAGCACAAAAAAACGAATTTTAACAACATAACATACCTTTGATAATAATTTGTGTTCTGAAAAGCCGACTTGAAGTGTATACCATTACAAATATAAAATACGTCAAAATCATAAAAAAACAGAGCCAATTTAGTACTTTCATAGATATATTCGAAAATTGTAGACTTGAAAACATAGAAATTTGCAGATATATCCAGGGCAACAAAAAAAAGCTATTTTTTTTGTTGAGCTGTGTTATCAACTGTCCCTTCCCCATTTTCATTGCCAGGCTTTATCTGTGAGGCCCTCTCCGTCTGGAGGTTCCACATAGATGTTACTAACGTTAGCGTTATCTTCATGTTTAAAGCTTCTTCTAAAATCAAACCTGCCCTAAAATAAAAATAAAATAGGTTGCCACAAGATACTAGTGTTGCTATAGAGCAACGCCAGTTTGAAGAAGAAATATTATATCGGTGCGTTTATTTTATAAGATTTTACAAACTAAATTTAAAGAAGTTACCCTGTTAGTGTAATTTCAACACTCTTTGAGCAACTACAGGATACCACTAAAGTATACTATCTCGTGAGGTGCGTTTGTACTTACAAAAATTTTACATCCATATTCAAAGTCGACAACTTTAATAACTAAGATTCACAGACACGAAAGGAAAAAGTTTATTAGTACACACGCACTACAACCACTTGTCTGTTGATCCAAGTCATGCATGCAGTATTAACTAACATAACCAGCATATTAAAATTCTTACCAAGTTTGCAAAGGCACCACTCCTTCATTGGTTTATTAAAGAACTTGAAAATTGTGATTTATGTATGTTTCGTTCTTTAGTGTATTGTTACAATTATAGCTAAAACGAAGCAGAATGAAATCTGGTACAAAGACAGGATATAATACGCATACAATTCCGTCTTGTTTGTATATTATGTAACCCGTGTCTTTTATATGCGTATATGTAATATGAATTTTGCAAACACTAAAAGATAAGTATTCTATACTAGTAAGCGAACTTTGCGATTTTTTTAGAACAAATCGTTTTTAACAAATAAAGGCTATAAAGTTAAATGTCTGACGTTCTGTTAAACTGTCAAGATAAAACTGAGATGGAATGTAATACGATTCGAGCTCTAATTTAATGGCTTACGTCTTACTACAGGATACTAGGACTTATCTGCAAATAGAGCAAAACTGGTCACCACCAGTCCCCAAAGTGATGACAATACAATACAATATTTTTACAGATAGGAAAATGTCAATTCAGTAAAAAATTCGTAAGAGTAAGTGAAGTACTGGGTAGTAAATTCAAAAACTCTGGTTTGGGGTGTTATTACGAAAGCATAGCTATAAATTATTTATCTGAAATCGAATCAATAATTCTGCACCGCTAAACGATCTAGAAAGAACTCTTGTAAAAATACTGCACCGTTTTATTTACGACAGCTCTGCTATCTCCGAGTCTCATTTTTATTGATTTCCATCTAAAAGCGTTCCATAGTATCATATATGGCTTTCTTCCCACAACGATAACTGTGAAAGCCATCGCGGACAAATGCCAAGTTGTTATATTATTTTTTACAGGTTTTGCAGAGCCTTTGATACAACTGACCACTCTAAAACTCTAACTTTAAAATGTAATGGCTTCCTTTTCTCCCAGTGTCCTTTGCATCGTATTGCAGTGATAGCTGCCTTTGAATGTCGGCTTCTTTGGTGTTCCATAAGGATCAAATTTAGAGCCGTTGTTATTCGTTCTTTTTTATAAATGAATTGGTGGACGTACATTGTTTTAACACAAAATTTGGGTGATGGAGGACGGTGTAAAGCTTTTAGAAAATTTTCAAAAAATCGTGTGATCGAAAACATCTAACTTTATACCTTTGCTAAAAATTAGTAGGGTTAACTACGCAGTTTTTTCAATTTTGTTTATAATATACCATATAAACATAGATCAACGTCGCGCAGCGTTGCTCCTTGAAGTTTCTAGTACCTACATATATTTTATGATATATTTGCTGCTAGGACTTTGGGTCCTGATCAGGTTTATTTTGCATTTTATATGTTGTTCGTTCCACGGCAAATTGGGTTCTCCATGACCTTTATATAAATTCAAAATATTGGGCTCTTGTATGCGTACAAGACATAATATTTTTGTTAGGTTGCTGCAGGATCAAAGCGGAGGCAGAGTAATGATTAATTTTTAATATGCATGACGTTTGCAAGTTAATTCAAACTACATAGACCTTAGACTCCACAGAGATCATTATATGAAG
This sequence comes from Rhyzopertha dominica, assembly GCA_025024175.1. Lineage (NCBI taxonomy): Eukaryota > Metazoa > Arthropoda > Insecta > Coleoptera > Bostrichidae > Rhyzopertha > Rhyzopertha dominica. The sequence goes on along the minus strand of QCXZ01000053.1, from coordinate 16,791,409 downwards.
ACTTATTTAATAACTACTTCTCAAAAAAATTAATGAAACTTATATGTGAATGATAACAAAAAAAGTTGCTGCCACCAGATGCCAGCCACTTCCCTGATAAGCTACGCTTATTACGTAACGGAACTAACCGCTGAAGATGCTGCCACTGATGTGCAACAAAACATCCAGAGAACAACTTTACAGAGTATCTCACAGCTGTGCGGTGAACTTTGTCGGCAAATCCATTTGTAAATCAAATGTATCATGATACACTCATTATCTTATTTCTTTTCGTAATTTAATGGAATCGGCCAGATTTTAACAACGTACTCAGAATTATCAACGGCATGCGTGTACGAGTGGAACATGCAAACAGTGAAAGCTAATTTTCTAAAAGCTGTGTTAGACGAGGCGGCCTTTGTACTTGTTACCTTTTAGTACATACACGCGACTTTATTATACTCCTTTCTTGTGATTCTCAGACAAGGCTGACAAATACGTATTACTGCAGATATCAAGTTGATGTACCTGTAGATTAGCTGTCGTTTAACGCGACGATTTCTCACATGCAATAAGATTATAATCCACTGGAGCGATAGCTAAAGGAAGTTTAATCGGAAGTACATATAATAGTTAGGTGCAGACTTCACTTTAGTAGCCTACAAAATATTCACGTTGGTAAACACCTCCACTTTAGAAACTATTTACCTTAGTTGTTGAGATGATGATAACCTACTTGGTAAAGTGCATTTCAATTACATTTGTAGTACCCTGGAGATATGACAAATAGAATATAAGGATCTATGAATGTGCTTTAAATTTACATACGTGATAGTAATTGGGGTAACAATATTGAAAAGGTATTGTCAGCACTGATCAGAATTTGAAGCCGGGACCTATTGATTACTAGTTAAACCATCAAAGCCCTATTTAAAGCTCCTACTTACTATGTTTAAATAATTTTGGTTTAAGAGGATCAGAGGTATTGAAAAATGTACACACAAATAAAATCGTATGTCGACCCCTCGAGCCACTATTCATATTTCATAGAGCAAAACATGACTATATGCATATATTTATTGCAGAATGTAAGACATTATGCCTAGCATAAAGTGAGTACTAGTTACTCTAAAAATGCATTACTTTCGAAGAACACTGCAAATAGCCTACATTTTTCTGATATCCAATTTGGCTGCAATTCGAAATGAAGTAGCTGAAATTACACCGTACTTATGTAATATTTGTTGTCAATGACAATTTATTAATCTACAATTCTTAAAATTTCTCAGTTATTACTTCATTCTGTTTGTGAAAGTGCACTAAATTTTAGTTACAGTGGTAATCATAAATTATATAAAGAAAGAGAAATATAGTTATGTTAATATCCATTATCATTATACTAAAACTTGGTATTTAGCTTTCAACATGTTTATAATCAATATTACTTTATCATGTATACCTATAGTTAGTATAGTTATGCGCTTATCTATAGAAATCTATACTTATTTATTATTCTCTGAATTTACAGAAAAACACACTTGCTTAAGTATACCAATAATTCAAAATTTAAAGATAGCTTAGTTACTATAACTCGGTAGAAATATTGAATTTTGCTTAGCTTTTCTTTGCCTAAAAATGTTGTAACGCTCAAATCCGATATATATTATTTCATCAAGTTCCGTTACTGCAGCAACTTTCTAAAACTTCAACTTATTATGTATTCTGAAAGAACAGCATTATGGAAGCACTGCCAAAATAATCGAAAGCTGAGATTATAATTACACCTGTGATCTTTGTCAAAGATAGCCGTCAAAAACTACCTAAAGCACATATTTTTGTATATTCCTATAATATTAAATACTTGCACATAATATTTTTTTCCGGTAGCTAGATTAAATAATTGTATTATTACTTATAAGTAATACTTTATTATGACAAATTTTATGCTGGAGTGATATACAGTCTGAAGTGCGTTATGTAGAATGGTGGTGATATGCGACTTGGAAATACATCTTTATATGTAGGTACTGCTTGTTAGGAACCCAAGGAATAAAAATTACTTCCTGTCGGGAATTTGAAATCAGGGTGCTAACTACTCAAATGATTTAGAAACTTATCCAACTCTTGTACATCCCGAGGTCACATATTCTAGCTCTTAGAAATTAATTTTTAAAAAATCCGTTTACATATTAAGTACTGAGGGATTAAAAGTTAATTCCATTTAATAAACAGATTTCTATTCATTAAGTTTACTGTTCTATAAAAATATCTGAGGAATCTTCCCTAGGTTTAAACTTTATAATATCTGCCGTTTCTTAAATGTCAATCTCAACAGAACCACACAGAATCGATCATGTTCCATTTAAACAATGTTCATATTTACAGCTTTTGAGGTTGGAGTTATTGAAATTAAAGTCTTTTGAGTTAAGCAATTACCAAAAGTTTGTTAAAAAATCTCGTTGCATTTTTATGAAAGATTTGTTGAGGAAGCGCATTATTGGTATAAATTAACGGCTGCCTAACACGGAACAGGATACTTTTAAAGCTAAGTGTTCTGTTCGTTTAGTTTGAGAGATTTATGGAACATGCAAGCTTGCATATAATGGTATATTCTGGGAATTCACATTGAGACTTTTTATATATTGTTTCATTACTCTGAAATTGCAATGAAATTGTACTCCATACTTGTAGTTTAGAAGATATCCCAAATAAACTACAGTTTATGCTCTTTTCTGAACTACTGAAGGCGTAGTTGGGTATTTGAGAAAAGCATTAATCATAAACCATTTGGTTTGACGTAGTGTAAACTTCGTATAACGAAACAATGTTAAATTAACATGTAATCAAGACCATTTACTCTATATTTACTCAAGCAAGTGTCCTTGACAATGATTACAGCCTGCTGCTTATGAAGTTTCAACCTAGACCCCCTGTGTCGCAAGCTTTGAATACGCCGATTATTCGCGTTGAGCGGTTTGTACCTATTTGCAGCCCGAAAAATCGCGTCCGCCACAAAAACAATCTCCGATAAAATACGTAGTTCAGAGAAAAAAGTTGATATTTACCTTGCTTTGTGTTGTTCTCTTTCTCTTTAATCACAGGTGACCGAATTTAACGAGCGTGTCTTCATCTGCGACAGTAAAGGAAACTAAGCCATTTACTTTACTATTGGTCCCCGAAAACTATCCTCTGGAGGGAACTGGAGTTAAACTACTGGCATAGCGTGTAAACACCGAAAAGTGCGAACGAAAAGTACGATGTGACGCTTGGATACAACGCGCGCTATTTTCCTACGGACGCTGCACTAGGTCTACCTGGTTCAGCTACTGTACGACGACTGAAGCACGATGGGGCGGCTCCTCTACGGCGAGTATTGATCTGCTGGCTTCTTTTCCCTCAACCCCTCGCGCCGTTCTTCGCTCCAGATGATGCCAGGGCATTGCACCGTGTTTCAACTGCAGTTCTGGTTGCCCGGGATTGATCCCGTTAATTTTTTCCTCTATCAATCGGCTTAGATATCCACCGGGAGTTGGTGAGGCTGGGGGTCGAGGAGCTTCATGGAACCTCTTGAGAAATTAATTTCTGAGGCACAATAAAAAGTCGTGTTGGATGAGTTCGGTGCGATGGAAGATAAAAGGAGACACATGGATTTAAGTGTTTTATCTCCTGCTAAGGGTGTTCCAAGTTAATATAAAAAATTAGTAGAGAATTGCTCGTATTTATAATCTATTTTGTAATTACAGCTGTCAGATATATGAGAAATGGACCGGTTTGGCAAAAGTTCGATTCTGCTACGCAAGCCGTTTCTTTAAAAGAAGGATTGGGAGATGTTCTAACGAACAATTTTGTAAAAAATGACATTTTTATTTGATATAAGGCATGAAGTCCCAGACACACCAGTCTAGAGTAGCACCTAACTGGGAAACTATGATTAAATATCCAATGTTACTACACCATTCATCGAAAAAGTACTTTATAGAGACCAGCAAACTATAAGATTTTCGAAGTCTGATTATTTTATTCAAAATTTAAACAATTTTAAGTCTCATGAAGAGGAATTAATATGAAAACACGGCAATAAAAAAGCATTCACTCCTATCTATGTTGATAATGTCTGTTTGGATAGTTGTACACTTTATAGAAAAGTTCTACGATCGATCTTGCAGTGAGTTCTGTTAAACTTAAAGTTCTAATATTACTGTGGTTAGTGTTTATCTGAGGTAAGGTTATAACGAGGAGGATTACATCTTTATTTGTCAAAGATGCCTTTAGGTATATTATACCCGTTCAGAATTTTATAGGTGTTAGTTTTAACAGCTTATTACTGTAGAAAAAAGGTCTACATACTCAGTCTGCGACTTTTTTCGATATATCGATTCTATTATCGATTTATGGAATAATGACATCAGTTACACGATATATGGAAGCATGATATGTAATTACTACACATTTTCGGTGCAGCAAACTGTTTAGAAGATATTAGCAAAAAAGCGCCACTTAAAGAAAACAGGTTTTCCAAAATATCCCCGAATATATTTAATATATTAAAAAATGAAAATACCGTCAGATAGGAAATAAAATTTCTCACAAAAAGTGTCTTAGAAAATTTATCCAAAATTTTGACATTTTGTTCGAACGATTTTTTTTTAAGTTTTGGTATTATATAGAAAATCAAATTTCTGATCAGAAAGCACTCTTATAATTTTTTTAAGATAATAATTTTCGAGTTATTTGGAAAAAAACCGATTTTAAAAACTTATGTATATTTAAAATGCATGTCTATGCTGTGCTATCTACACCTCAACCAACTGCAGATAGTACTATTTCGCTGTCATTACAGCTCATCAGTGCAGTTTAGGTCTAGTGTAGACAACACGGCACAGAACTGATTTTGCTAATATCACGAGGACTGTTTGTCTTAGAAAAAAATGTGTAGGGAGAAAAAATGCTCAAAACCTGATTACTAATCGCATAGTATCGTGTGATCAAGAAAATTTGGCATCAAGTCATCCATGAAAGCGAAATCGTATGTCTTTCAAGATTGACACGCTTATTTCTGGTGTCTAAAGTTACGACATTTGCAGGTTTAATAAAATACATTGCAGTTTATGAATACTTAATATCGTTAATGTTTTTTGCATTCATATTGATAGATAGAAACTGCTGTCAATAAAATTTATTTTCAACGGTCAATTAAAAACAAATTAATTTTAATTAAAATGTATCACTCTCAGCTAACTTGAACCACAACCTAATCTCACTTTTGTACAACATTTTCCACAACTAATAATTTAGCCGTGTGGTTCAATCATCGACATATCTAAGGCTGACTCGATGGCAAATTTTCTTTATCGCACTTTATAAGAGACAAAAGCGTAAACGTCATTTTGTCAATTGGATGCAGAAGTATTGATTCAATTTGCAGTGTTTTTTTGTTGTATCTCTGAAATGTTAGTACCAAAAAATTCTAAATAACCCACTGAATTCAAAGTAAAACTCTATAACAAATGTCTTCACAGTTCTTTTGTATCTACATACCCAAGCGAGATATAGAGAACTGAAGAAAGGGAAAACGATGCCAAATATATGAATACTTTTAATTTTGGAATCAACTCCCACAAAAACCAATATACATCAAATCCTAGAATTTTCAACTGTTATTAAAGGAGATCAATATAAAGCTGACTAAATGCGACGTAAAATTCTGTGAGAAATGAATACTACGACATTCTAACTTGCTATATTATACTTATTTTTTGCAGAATATTTCAATGTTTTTACTACATTCACATTCAACCTAAAAGAAAAACAGCTTGGGTGGACAGTCCTCTTACGTAATCCGAAGAATATAATAGATGCTCTAGAAGGAAGGATTTGTAATATGTACTCAGTAATAATTAAATAATAATCAAAGCCTCTCCGGAGAAAGAAAGACACTTTAACGCATTTTCCTTTTATCTTCGAAATGTATTTCATGCTGATCATCGTTAGAGTGAAATCTGTCCAACTAGCCATCAACGAGCCTGATCCGTTGAGCCGTTATCGAGCTACGAGTGTAACAGGCATCAAGCAAAGCGCGAAACAGCGTGGGAAGTGAAGTGAAAAATGCGCTAAAAATAATTTATTCTATGTAGGTGTTTCGTTTGAGCTCTAGTGCGTTTTATGTCTCTAGAATTGTGGATTTCCCAATATTCCTTTGTAATTGAAGGTATGTTTAGCGAATATAAGTGTATTTATTTAAGATTACTGTACAACTACAAATGTCAACTAAAACTAGCAATATCTAAGCATTCTTGTTTTCGTTAATTATCATCTTAAAAGGTCGTGAACGAGAATGCTTGCACTTATTTGTGAGTACAAAACAAACGACATTGCTAGTTCCATATAATCATAATTGTCTTTGTAATTTGTGTTTTGTATTACTGATAAACATGTTAAATCGATCAAACAATATACGAGTATGATATAAGCAAACTCCAAAGTTACGTTAAGTCCAATATTAGCTTTTGCAAGAGATACATTTATTACTACTACTTACTACAGTTATTAAATTTACGTTCTAAGCCTTGTGACAAAAATCTTTCTTTTTTTATTCTTAAGTTGTGGGGTGTGTTGAATTGTTATATTTCTTGCGAATTAGAAGAACACGTGTACTATAGGATTTACCAGAGAAGTTGTGAGGTTTAGGTTAAATGCAAAGTTAATCGTTTGAACTCTAAAGGCAACTTGTGAAGTCAGTTTAATACGATCCACATTCCACATATCAAAACCAACACTTCACGTTTTATGTAATTAAACATCAAACGTGCATTACAGTCCCACACGAACCATCATCAAACACGTTCGGTGTTTAATTAAATAAAACTTGAAGTGCTGATGTTGATTTGTGTATTTTAAAGTGCATCATTCGCAGTTAATTCGTAGCGCTATAACATGATTTTTAAGAATAATATATTAATGCGTCCATTATTTCTTTACGATAGCTAAGCAAGTGCTATATTAGGATTTATTTACCTCAAAATTATGTTATGTGTCTGGAAAAATCTGAATGATTACATCTGTTGTGAGTTTGATTCATCAATCTTTATAGCAAGCCTAGAAGAGGACGATTTTTTTATGATGCAAGCACGGGATTAATATATCTTCCAATGAGTTGCTTATTCATATGGTAAATCTTTGTAACACCTGTAATGTAACTCAAAGTAACTTGCGTGAATCTGGGTTGACGTAAATTGATCAAACTATAAATTTAGATCGATTTTAGCCTATAAGCATAAAAGCGCGCTGGTGATTTACACAATTACATTCTGTATACGTGATGTGTGTTTATAGGATGATGAAGCACGTGATGAGGACGTAGGAGGTATTAATGGATTGCAGAGTTTTGCACAATATTGTTGCATTAAAAGGTTTATTAAAATACGCGATACTCGAGTTAGGATAAAAATAAAATCATGGCAAATCAGAACATTTCACTTTTTGTCAGTGTAGGTGTTAATGTCGCCTTGAAGCAGGCGCTAGACTGGTGGACTGTATATAATGGAGACTTGGTTTCAAAACAATTCGTTTAATGAAACTGTAACGATTACAAACTTTTAAGAATGACTATTTAATGACACGGATATAATTTTTTTGACGGCTGGTTACTTCTTTTTTGTGTGTGGATTCATTGCATCGCTGCTGGCTGCGTAGTGTTGCCGCTGTGGGCTTCCTGTTTTGCGGCGCCAACAGTAGGTACTACTGGCATTTACTTTTCGTTAAGCGCTTATACAATATATACGTTACCGGCCAAACCCGATTTCAGGACAAACTAGTTTTGCCTAGGCTCAACTAGTTCTTCCTATACGCGATAGGATTAACTAGTATAGCCTAGTCCAAACTGATTTGTCCTAAGCCCGATAGGATGGACCAGTTTAGGCTAGGCAAAACTAGTTGATCCTAATATCAATACGCACACTTTAGGATAAACTGGTATGGCCTAGTCTAAACAATAAACGAATGTAGCGGGGTCGGAAAGTAACTGAGCAAACATGTTAGGACATGTTCATGCGGGAATGCTCCGAACGTCCCGCGCTGCTCCTCGCTCGTCATTTGTCGCATTGTTTTAAACGCATTTAGCGTCTAGTTGCTAGCTGTGCATAACGTATACGCCCCGAGTGCCCCGCGCCTAATAACGTATTTAGTTAATGACTGTAGTTTTAAACTAAAAGTTTAAGTATTACGCTACATTATAAAGTTATCTTCTTTTTCAATATGAATGAACCTACGACAAGTCGACATTTCGCCATTTGCAGTCAAAATTTTTTAGAGGTAGCAGATGTAAACCAAGACTCTGAAATATCGTTGAGGACTGCAGCTACGAAACATTCAGTTGGATGAGGCCAAGGTTTTGTAAGATGCAGCTGCAACAAGAACTGTTCCACAAACAGATGCCAGTGCAAGAAGGCAATGATGCTCTGCCATTCTAAGTGCCACCAAAGCAAACCATGTAAAAATAAATAACAATTTTAATAATTAACATAATGGACCAGTTTAGGCTAGGCAAAACTAGTTGATCCTAATATCAATACGCACACTTTAGGATAAACTGGTATGGCCTAGTCTAAACAATAAACGAATGTAGCGGGGTCGGAAAGTAACTGAGCAAACATGTTAGGACATGTTCATGCGGGAATGCTCCGAACGTCCCGCGCTGCTCCTCGCTCGTCATTTGTCGCATTGTTTTAAACGCATTTAGCGTCTAGTTGCTAGCTGTGCATAACGTATACGCCCCGAGTGCCCCGCGCCTAATAACGTATTTAGTTAATGACTGTAGTTTTAAACTAAAAGTTTAAGTATTACGCTACATTATAAAGTTATCTTCTTTTTCAATATGAATGAACCTACGACAAGTCGACATTTCGCCATTTGCAGTCAAAATTTTTTAGAGGTAGCAGATGTAAACCAAGACTCTGAAATATCGTTGAGGACTGCAGCTACGAAACATTCAGTTGGATGAGGCCAAGGTTTTGTAAGATGCAGCTGCAACAAGAACTGTTCCACAAACAGATGCCAGTGCAAGAAGGCAATGATGCTCTGCCATTCTAAGTGCCACCAAAGCAAACCATGTAAAAATAAATAACAATTTTAATAATTAACATAATACTCGTATGATTATTGCTTCTTTAAAAAACAGTATTATTTGTTATAGGGTGATTGTTTGTATTACTTTTTCTAAACACGAAGTATTTTATTTAGTTCATCTATTTATTTTGACTTTTAGATATCTATATGTTTTGACTAGGCTACACCAGTTTATCCTAGAGTGTGCGTACTTATATCAGGATCAACTAGTTTGGCCTAGCCTAAACTAGTCCGTCCTATCGGGCTTAGAACAAATCAGTTTGGACTAGGCTATACTAGTTAATCCTATCGCGTATAGGAAGAACTAGTTTAGCCTAGGCAAAACTGGTTTGTCCTGAAATCGGGTTCGGCCGGTAACATATACAAGGATATAATAAAATCACAAATATAAGAATAACGTTAAACGAGTGAAAAGAATCTACGATTTACAAGCAATATGTCAAAGGGTGAATAATATATTAGTTGAATTTAGAATGATCTGTTTAGTAGAATTTTTGAGGTTTCAATTTTACACATTTTAGGTGTTTTAGTTATGGCAGTTTGGCATCTAGCAAACCTTCTTTCTAGAGATTTAGACAGAGGTTGTATATACATTGCCCTTTTCCTTTCTATAAACATTTCCTGTCTAAAGCTTGCGACGGAGAGCAATACCTTAATACCTAGATTGTGTAAATGATTGAAATTTTGTCAAACGTTTTACTATTCATCAATCATCAATCATCAATCAATCATCAAAATAATAATAATGATAATAATAATAATAATGATGATAATAAGTACAGAGACTTATCAATACAAATATGTAGAATGTGGCACACAAGGACTGGCATTATTACCATAATTGTAGATAGACTAGGTACATGTTCGAAGCAATTTGACTCCTATATTCGTCAGCTACCATGCAACATATCTCAAGAAAAGTTATAATTGATAGCTATCTATGGTACGGCGCATATACTTAGAAGAACATTAGGAAATTAGTATAGCTGTGTCCTGAGGTGACTTCTTGACACTTGGACACAGCCAAAAGGACCAGTTAAAAAAACTGTATTTTTTAAATAATAATAATAAAAAATTATTTGGCTACCAAAACAAACATGAGTTACAAAGAAATAATGAATACATCTGAACATACTGTTTAGAGAAAACTCCCTTAGTTCCAAACTATGATCCAAAATATAAATAAATCACCGCAGATGACATCAGATTGTCTTAGGATCCCACTTATTTATTTGATATTGACTGTATTGATTTTTCCGGTATTTTAAGCATAAGCTGTAGTGTAGAAATCTATTTTGTACCACAGACGGCCACAACAGTGTTCAGGTATGCGATTATGTAAAAATTTTTCTTCAAATTATAAATCAGTATAATAAATGAATTTTTTGTTCTTCGGAGGCTTTTGATCCTTGTATTTAGTAAAGTATTGTACAAGTTGTCCCATTTTCGTCGTAATTGTAGGGTATCTCTGTAACTATAAATGCTAGAAGGTTGCGGTTTCGACATTACTGTATTACTTTTTTGTATCTTTGTGTCTTTGTATCGTCTTTTGTTTTAAAGCCATAGCGAACTTTTGGTAAATGTAACATTTCTCCAGCTCTCAATTTCTCGCTTGGTATGTAGATACAAAAAACTAGACTTTTTTTTATAGATATTCTTATTTTGAATCAAGTGGCGTACCCCGTAAATTTTAGGAGGTCACATATTTAAGATATAACACAGACTTGCATTTTTTAAATAGAATCCATAATTGGCTTTGCTATAGTTGAAAAGGCCTATTTTTCTGATTAAAAATGTATACATTGTTAGGTTTATTTTTACTAATTTTGGAATTATTGAAATTTTTTTAAATAATTTAATCCTATTTCATGTTTACATCCAGGAGACTATGGAATAAGAAAACACACGATATAATTTTTATTATTAAGTAAAAACTTAAATCCTTTAAAAATCCATATTTGAATACATACATAACACTCCTAAGAGCGCTCATGCATTTTTTTTATCGATAATCTAGGGGGCCATGTAACTAATGAAAATAATTGTTTATTTAGAGATAAGTACATATGCATTGCTTATCATCAAGTGTTTACATCTATTTTGACGAAAAAACGTAAAATCTCATTTAGTTATTACAAAAATTGAAATAATACCAAAATTAGTAAAGATAAACCTAACAACGCATACATTTCCTTAATTAAATATTAAATTAAATATTAAGTTCGTGTTATATCTCAAAAATGTGAGCCCCAAAAAAATTCTGAGTGTGCCACTAAATTCAGAATAAAAATATATATAAAAAAGGTCTGTACAGTTTTTTGTGTCTACATAGTCAATCGAGATATTGAGAACTGAAGAAATGTTGCATTTTTCAAAAGTTGGCTATGGCTTTAAAAAAAAAAACGATATAAAAATGGCGATGGTACGGTCACAACAAGAAAGTAATACAGTAATGTCGAAACCGCAACGCTCTAGCATTTAGAGTTACCGAGATACCCTACAATTACAACGAAAATAGGACACCCTGTACATAGAATCATAGATGTGCTAATAAATCACTGATCTCTAAATAACTGGATGTCGCTTACATACCAAAATGCATGTAAATTATTTGTGATAGATTTACGCCACTTTAGCGCCTAGCCGCTGGTCCTTGTACTAAAATTTTGACAAAGGTTCGCTTCTACGGTAAATATAACGTTAATGATTGACGGTTAAAATCGTGAACTCATCATCTGTCTGCAGATTTCCAAAAGATGATCGTTGTAGTGTTTGAGTAAGGAACATGTACCGTACATACTGGATGTTACGTTTACTCATAACCATATTATATAGTTAAGAATCTAACCTAAAATTTGAACGCGCCGTTAAATTGATAGTACGAGTACCAGCGGCATGGTGACTACTTATCACAGTTTTGAATGACTTATGCGACATCCAGTTATTTAGAGATCAGTGTAATAAATAATCAATGATAAGCAAATGATTTTAACGCGCTGATTTAACAAATGGAAATCAGTATCTATATATTCGTTTTTGATCTCAGTTCATGTCCACATTTGAATTTTTACAATTGCGGAGACTAGCCACCGATTTAGCCTCAAACTGTAGTTGTTGTTGCTTCAACGAAAAAAGATTTTCTTTTGGCAGAGAACCGCATTATAACTGCTGAAAGTTGCTACACCCAAAAAGGTTGTGTTGTTGCGAAAAGAATTTTAATTGTTAGAAGTAATACCGACCCAAAAGCCTTTCCTTGKGATACTTCACATTTTATAACGTTCTTGCAGATAAGAATCCAATTATTTATAGAACTAATCCATAATGTAAGTTGCTGTTAATACTCTTACTGCTTCACTGGGATAAGACAAACTTCGTTTAATATGAAAAAGGATTGTGCATAAGTTAATTAATTAATTGTTAATGTTTTAACTAGCAAAGATACATGTAATTATCCCCAAACAATCATTCTCAATTCAATCATACCTAAAACGATTTTAATACCCGTTTTTTAATTATTCATGTTGCAAGATATAACTACTGTATATGACCGTTTTTCTTTATCATATCCTCCTTTCTTGCCTTGTTCTTCTCTTTCTTTCTGTCTCAGCTTTTTTGTTCTTGCCTCCTTTCTCCAGTCTTCTCCTTCCCCTCCCCCCTGTCCCACCATCTTCTTCTCCCCCCTCCACCGTTCATTCTTAACTCACTATTCCTCTTCTTTCCTTCTTTCTGTCTGTCATCTGTTCCAGCTATTGTTAATTTTACTGCCGAATATTTTCCGTCAGAATATGGGACAAAACAAACCTAAAATACGTAATCTTCTGTATTAAAAAATACCACTAAATTAGAGTTTCTGATGACACTACTTTCGATGCGATGCCTTTTAAAATATACATCTTGACGCTATATGTACGATTTAACTTAAGTGATATTTTGCAGTTTACAAAATTAAATTATTTAGATAGTGGCGAAGTCGACTAGATTTTTTTTAGCCTCACAAGAGTCCACGAAATACTAAATTTCTAAGGCCTTCTCCTAAAATCCAAATCATGCATAATATCACATTTGACAGGTTGAAAGTCATATGTGGTGGTTCAATTTGATCCTCGTTCGGAGTATTACCATCATTAGGAGTTATGAGTAGATTATTACAAGAAGATAGGAATGTAACTATACAGTAATGTGCAATTTGTGATTCAAATTCCTTACTCTCTCTTAAAACTATTCAGCAAATGTTCTCCTTCAGAATGAAATTTGGTTTCTCTTTACAAAGTTAACTTTGGTGTTTGCGATGCGGTACATGTAGGTCAAACTCAGTGAAATGTACATACACAAATTGCACAGAAAAAATCATCTGCAACTAAACATAATCTCGCGTAAAGCTATAATCTTGATATACCTGAAGCCATTTACATATAAAAAAATAAGAGTAAGATAATGAATGACGATCTTTCCCTTAGTTCAATGGAGAACTTGCACAATTTTCAGAAACGTGCTAGTCCGTAAGAGAATCAAATTTGGGGATATATGTCGGCAAAAAGAATTAAATCTATCATCAAGAAAGCTCAAAATATAAGTAATTAATTTGTAACTGAAGCCACGCCTCTAAAACAGACTCTAACATCACTTGCCGTACGGTGCAGATCTTAGGTGCGGATCAAATGTGCGGATAGTCTCGAAGATAGGCAACGAGCTTTGCGTTTCTCCATTTAAGTCATTAGTTGAATGGACTGTATTGTTTTTGCTAGCAACGGGATTATATGCACTGCAAGGCGTTCCTAAGATACGCACCGTGCGCAGACCCGTCCGGCACGTGACGTCAGAGTCCGTTTTAGAACGGTGGCTTTACTTCAGATTTCTAGTTCATATTGTGAGCTTGCTTGAGGACTGATTTAATTTTGTTTTCCACCATTATATCCTCAAATTTGATTCTCTTTCGGGCTAACAACTATATACTGCGATTTAAAATTCATGCATCTTCCCCATTAATTAAAGAAAACTTCAATTTAGAAGAGACGCTTTTAACGTTATGTGTTAATTAATTTTAGTCTTATGTTTGAAACCTTTTTTGTATTGTACAAGTATTTAATGTGTCCCAATTTTTGTTTTTGTTTTTGTCGCAAAGCACACGATCATTGCTGAAATGTACAAACTGTCAATGAAAATACGTGTGAAGTGTTATTTGACGACTGTTACTACAAACCATTACAATCGCTACTTAAAAATCGTAGTTAATTATCTTACATTTTGTCAATGTACCGTAGCCCCTTCTTCATAACTTAATTAATCTGCACTTTTGATTAATTGCTATGTTAAATACTTATTAAGTATCCCATTTCATTCAAAACTTCGTGGGTGTGTCTAGCACAGAGGTAATGTTTTTTTGCTGAAACCTATCTGATTTGCAAATGTCTCACTACGCTTGATAATTATCTTAATCTTAACGCTCCGAGTCCCCTTTTGTGCCGGAGCAACTTCTCTCATTCCTTATTTAAGGAAGCGCTTCTGTACCAGTTTCCGCCGTGCTGTGCAAAATTTACGTACTGATCTACATTTTATACCGGAGTAACCGCTTGTTATTAATACGGATCGATACAGGCTTTTTACACCTGTTGGCCCAGACAGGGGGGCGAGTAAATGCACTGTAAAAATTCTTTGAAGCAGTGTTTTGCGCCGTCAAAACCTTTACTCGCATAATTTTACAGTCTGGTAATTAACAGCGATCAACAGGCACAATGTATATTTATAGCCAAAACAGAAGTAATCGGGATAATGGAGCATACTTCGCTTGTCCTCCGAGCTAGCTACTTGCAACTTCATTAAGATTAAACGGTTCTGTATACCCTAAACTGTGCTTACTATTTTATGCAGCCAATGCTTTACGCGAGCAACAGTTGGGACAAAAAAAAGCATAGAAAGCCTTTCAAAGGGATAAACATCAGTTCATGAGGAAGGAATAAAATAGTGTTATGTCGCACGGATTTGAAAAATGCTGATTTCTGACTTAATTTCCTTTATTTACACACTCGAACCAAAATACACCAAATTCAAGCGTAGGTAGTTCAATAAACTACTATTCGAAACAATACACTACTCACTGTCACTTAAAACCCTAGAGAACACACCTGGTTCGCTTCGTCGGTCTATATATACTTCCGTGGAACACTACCGAATAAGCCAGAAGGTCAGAACATATCGCAAACTGCAGACATAACATTACAGTTACCACAAGCAAAATTAGACGAATACGAGATGACGTTGGTATCACTTTTTTTTAAAGCAAGAGTTACATCCTGCGGAGTTATTTGCGGTACTAGAATATCAAGGCAATGAAACAATATGAATCTACTTTGGAGTGCATACATTTATATGCAAACGACATTCATGCCAATATTGGACGCACTTTCAGAGATTGAAGGTTAAAACGCAAAAAATAATAGATACTCCCAAGCGGGTAGAGATACATCACCAATATATAGAATTAGAAGAAGAAAATTAAGCATTTTTGAATAGAAGATCACACCAGCGACAAACTACGATTTCTAAAGCCTCTACAAATGGGGGTGTATATCAAGCCAAAGGCTTTATACTCAAAGACTGTAGGTATAAATAAATAATACCTACACCTAAATCACAAACAGACTGTGGGAGACAACGGTTTGAACACTGCATTTAACAAAAATATATATCATGATTGTTATTGTCAAGTCAGTCAAGTTTTGTCAAAAATTCTATTCCTTTTTCGTGTTGTATCACAAAAGTTAATAAATCAGGCAAAACGTTTAAAACTTCTTAGAATAAACCTACGCTACGTCCAATTCAACGGGTAGGTGTACGTGAACGTGAACCACTTACTCTCGTCGAAGTAATTCCTAGTTCCTTATTTTATAGCTAAGCTTTACACAGCGTTTTTTCTTACAAGGTGGTAACAAGAATAAGGGGTATCTACATTTTAAAAATTGGGACAGGTCTTTGTTTTTTTCCAGATTGAGGGATATTCTGAAGATGACAATAAACAGATGTAGAAGCTAACACAAGTCTCTTTAATACAATATATAAATTCATATAATATAATATAAATTCAGGTTCGTCAGAAGCTTTATTTGGAAAACACTTTAAGACAGCAAGAATATCACCTATAGTAAATTTGTAAAGCTGTAAAACATGTTGAATGCTTTATCAGAGTGTCTGTGACAAGAGTTGATAAAAACACTTCACTAATTCTTCTTCACTAATAATGCTCGCGAAAGCACCAACGAATAAGGTGCATTTGGTTCTTTATCATCAAAGTGAATAATTCCAAAATCTCGCGGTAATCTTTTCTGGAGTAAAAGTAAAAGTTCTTAAGATTATTATACAAATAAAAGTCGATTTTAGATCTATTATGAGAATATAATTGGTGACGACTTTAGATTCAGCAAGCAGCTGAGAAGAGACATACATAGACTTCTATTTTAGAGTTGTAATACATTCGATATATCTGCTCTTTCTCCGTATCTTAGAAAACCATTGGGAAGAACAGTTCATACGCTGAAACACTGTTTTTGGCACCTAAGCATCGAATACCCGATAAACCATTAAATACAGGATTCAGAATATTACATGCATCAACACTATTCCAACCATATAAGCCGGACCAATCACATTTGATAAATACGTTATTCATGGGAAGAAAATTAGCTTTCCTAAAATCACACGTCCTGAATCTAAAATCAGAATTGAAAGGCACAGTTCTATGCTCATGAGGTACTAGTTACTATTAGACAGGGATGATAAGCGTATTTGGGCACTAACGTAGCAACACTAGTGGCAATTGGTCAGGTGAGGCAAGTGAGGCACAGCCTCAGGATAAGTTTTATATCACATTTCAATTTAATAAAGTCAAAACATAAGAACTTATGTTGTAATTGACATTTACGGGACACATGCATATTTAAGAACAAAGTACCTCGAAGATAGAGAATATGTGCACCGCTGCACAAGCAGTAAGTTGTCCACACCAGCATACTTTTATCCGTTCTATCCACTTATGCTCATAAATTCTAGCCTAGCTTAACGATGCCACCGGCCAATATAAATTTTGCGCGGATATGGCGCGAAGACGAGTGTTAACAGGCTGTTTGAGTGATGGCCGGGGCTCTAATCTGAGAACTTCGAAGTTTAGACGTAACTCCGTTGACTCGAATCGTCAATTATCGGTTTCTTTTAGGTACTACGTGACGTTTTACATTTGTGACAATTTGTTTTCCATCCTAACATGGTATCATGGTATGGTATCTACTGGCGTCTTTCACCATCTCGTTAATGTAAGTTTTAAGCAAGCTAGCCAGTGTTATTACTAAGGTAATAGCAGTGCCTTCTCAATTTGGTTGTAATTTTAATGTCTTTCAAATCCATTGCTCAGTAAGTAGGTTTTTTAGTAACCAAAGTTATCACTACCTACCATACTTGGAAAGCTTAAATAGGTATCCTAATTTGGCCGGCCTCCGTAGTCAGGGTGTACCAGGTGTACCTTTGAGGTGAGAGGTTGCAGTCTGAGTCCCGCCCAAGGTATGTATCTATATGAATACAATGTAATATCAAAAAATGAAAAAAATAAAGTGTAAAGCTTAACAGTTGAAAATCGAATACACTAAATTTTATGCCCAAGGTCGATTCTTCTAAAACTTAACCACTGCAAGGAACCCATTGAGCCTCACCCTTGAAATGGGTCACGAGTCGACACTGATCATCGCATCTACTGACCGTACAACACGATTTACATAAAGTGAAATCAGGTGTTTTGCTGAGAGAATTTGTTACGCGTTTAACTTGCAGAAGATCGAAAAAAACTCGAAAGGTATGAATAATAGATTTTAGGGTCATTACTAACACTAATTTAATATAAAGCAACTAAAAATTACGTAAAATCGCTATTTGGTGATTATTAATAGAGAATAAAGCCTAAGTTCATCAAGTGTTTAAAGAAAAATCAAAGTGACGTGTGCAGATTTCGGCTGGAATATATCAGCAAATAACAAAAGGACTACAGGTACTACTTCTACGTAAAGTAATTTTACAGGCTACAGTGTCTACGCAGCGAACTAGAACACTAGTGTGGGCAATATACTGCGGTAACACAATAAATGGACAGCATTAAAAACTCCAATTCCTCGGCAACGACTATCACTTCTGTCAAAACACAACACTGTATATGGAGAGGCGCAAATCGGATGTAGATATATCGGCAGTTAACCAGGTTTCGGTTACACACAATAGGATGTTTAGAATTTAGAACGGAAAGAAAGAAGGAAACAGTTTTCGCGCGAATAAAAGCAATAAAACAGATTCCTTTTTAAAGGCATAGAATTGCCAAGCGTTGGATAACTCTTTGTTCCTTTTAATGTTCTTAATTAGGTAAAAACCTGTTGCCGTTTGTGGCTTTATATCTAAAGGTAGTTAGCTTTACAACTTCTAATTGCATCAGCAAAGAAATTGTGTCGCGATTCTAGCGTATACGGACGGGCTCAGTACTATTCCCCGCACTAAGGGATGTGCCCCTACGTATCGACTTTAATATTGCCTATATCTATGAGTAGACTAATGTAGACAATGTAGACTATGCGTAGAGAATGGGATATTGAAGCTTATGTTTGATAGTTGACATTTCTTGTAAGTGTGTATGTATAATGCCTTTGCGGTTCAGTATAAACCGTACAAATGACGAAATTTTAACATTTACTTTTTACATTTATATTTATTCATTCTCAAACAATAAGAAATTTACCGAAATAGCTATACATTAGTTGCTACAGCTGCTAGTATCATCGTACCACACCACACTTGCAAGACAGCGCCACAACCTATTATGTTTGTTACAAGTGCACTAATGCGGTAACGCGGACTGTGAACGCACACACCAGATAGTCTAAAATGCCCATAATGTAAGTAAATTTTACTCACGCTTCCATCTCACTACATATTTCAAAATGTTCTATACTAGGCAGAATATTGATCATTACTCCTTGCATAATTCCATTCATGATCATAATACAAGAACCATAACAAAACCTGCGTTAAATATATGAGACTAGCTCGTACACGAAATGGAACTGAATACAACGCAAATAAACTTTTCAACGCTCTTCCCCTTGACATAAAAAGTATGTCGTATAATTTTAAACAAAATATTAAAAATATTTTACATAAGAGTACATTTTATGATATTGGCGAATATTTTAAAGTGATTGTGTGCCGTCTTAGTAATTGTAATCTTATTGTAATTATAGCTGTGAATGCCGTAACTTGTGCAAAGCGTCTAATGTACTAATGTACCAATAAAATTTTTATTATTATTAAAATTATCATTATTACTATTATTAACCATGGCAGCGAGATATAGCAACTGCATAAAACAATTGGAGGCGTAAATTTGGTTGCCTAAGCTTGTAAAGAAATAAAAAATTAGTTCCAGGAAGAAAAGTAACTGTAATATGCGACGTCATACATATACATGATACATAGTAGTGAGCGTGACGTCCTAGAGCCCTTCTCCAGAATCCGCCACTGGTATGTAAATTTATAATATATAATAATATAAATTCTGAGAAGATATACTTTTGATTAAAGGTGTTCATTTTCGATTCCACTAGTTCGTAGACTACTTGTAACGTTATTTTGTGTTTGGTGCAGCTTTTTAACCGAATAGATGCAAGAACCAGTGCGCTATGAAAATCAAATAATTCAGTTTACCGAAAATCTCACACCACTTAACAACGAAATGGAAATGTCTATATTATAACAGGAATGCGAATAACCAGTTTTCCGCGCGCGTTATTTATCCAGCAGTTACATTTGCCACGCATTTGTCTAAACTGATCAAGATCATATGGGTAGAAAAGACAAATGTGTGTTTTTGTGTCAGTGTGGTGCGGTTGCATTCAACGCCAAACTGTAATAAATTTGTCGTGTGCCAACGCTAAATCCTTTACGACTGGGTGCTCTATATGAGGGGAGATTTGGCGTGCAATATGAAGTTCTTTTTATGATTCAACATTTCTGGTAGTGTCAGTGTAACTTATTGCACTATATTTATGTTAAAATGATCTGGATAAGAATATGATGTACACTTTATTTATTTAATTGACTTTGCCACAACAGGTTGACTTTAAGAACCCAATAACCGCGACATCACAAAATTACAATAAAAAAGAAAAGAAAAAGAAAATTTAAAGATTTGTTGTAGTACGAGCTAAATAAAATAAATGAGCAGACCTCGAACATAATTATGCCAAAAGTAGGTTCAGTTTCAGTTCATAGTTCATCATCATAGATCATCATGTTGACAAACTTTATTTGTACTCTCTCGATTCTCTAAATGTATTGTAATAGGGATTCAATACGTACGGCCATATTACCAGTGTCTTCTTACTAATGCACTGCAAAGTATAATTAGGCAAGCTTTGGTCATTATATCCTTAGTAAACCTATTTAAAAATTCATTCACATGAAATTTCAATGGCAACTTGCGACCCCGTATAATTCCTAAATCTTTTACAAAAATTGCACAACTCACTAGTGTTGCGCCAATTTAAGGTGTAGTAAACATTTAAAACATCTTTTCATCTAGAAAAAATAAATTTGCAATATCTATCCAAAAGGGACAATTTATTTATAGAGCAATCATTACATACAAAGAAATTCTACAGGACGATCATTAATCACTACTAATTTACTACCAATTTTCTGAATGTAGTTCTACCCCATTTCAGTATATACGAAACTTGCTATCGGTAAGCGATTTGTTTGAAGATTAGTTCAAGCAGTATTGCATGATATACAAAGGCATGGATGGAATTCTATCTAGTCCTGGAGCTTTTCCTAGTTTAAGTTTGTTAATTTCACACATTGTGCTAAAGAGATTGTGTTTATGGCTATGGTACTGCAAGCATTTTCTGTAACCGAAAATGTATTTGACGCAAAATAATTGTTAATCTCGTTACCTATATTGACCCTTTCCGAGAATATTGCTGTTCAATGTTAGAGTTCATATTTTTACTGCATAAGTAATACCATTTTGTTTTTTCCAAATTGTCCGTGAGAAAAAATTAAACTGTGTTAGTCGTCACTGTTACATTGACATTTTGACAATTAGAAATTTTAAGTAAGAATTTAAGATGGGGGCCTGCTGTCAAATTGAACTATGAAGCTGCATGCTAATTTGTCAGGCTACAGATCACTTCCTTTAGGAAGTAGTACCCGTTATGGCAGCTAGGTGGCTTTGTCATCATGTCCGTGTAATGCCGACAGTTGGTATTGCCATCCTAAATTCTTACTTACATCATACCATTGCTTTGGTATATAAGCAAAACCAGTTCTATGCCGTGCTGTCTACACTAGACCTAGACTGCACTGATGAGCTGTAATGACAGCGAAATAGATCTATCTGCAGTTGGTTGAGGTGTAGACAGCACAGAATAGACATGCATATTAATTAGGTATTTTATTTTAAATTTTTTAATTTTTTTTTGTCACGACCAATTTGATAAAAACAAAATGATATTCGCTAAGCAGTGAAAGTGTGAACCCTAAAATTTAATAAAATTTTCTCGGAAAGGGTCAATTTTAGTCGTATAACCAAAGATTATCTTTTTTTCCTTTACAAGGCCCAACGAATCAAAAAACATTTAAAAAAGTACTTACCAGGTTTAAAGTTAAGGGTTAAAATGTGGGACCCGCCTCCACGTGCGCATCAATTTACTGACTTCTACTTCAAATAATAATACCAAAATTTGATGAAATTTTATCAACCGGCCTAAGATATTTTAGAAAAGCTATTTCTCATCCCCTATGTTTAAGAGTGATTATCTCAGCAGGCGGGCTTTATTTCAAACAAAAGTTATACTGTAAAGTAGTATTGTTTTTATACCAGATTTCGGATTGCGAGAGGTTGCCCACATAATGCCAGACAACCTGTATATTCAATTAGGCTTTTTAGAATACGTGACTTTCGAAATGGCTGCCAGAGGGCACCTGTCAAAACGATGCAGCTTCTAACGCGCTGTCATAGAAACCCAGTTACATTCGATTCAATTCAAATCTTTCTCATAGATTCGGATCATTCAAGTCGTTCAAGAATCATGATCGAGAACGAGTTACTGAGTTGTTAGACCTGCTTAAAGACAGCTGACAGCTGCAACATGTGTCCCGTAACAGTAGCCAGCCAGCCAACCGTCAATAATGACCGACGCATGAACGACGCTGATGTATTAGCCGTGAGCCGAATCAAACGACACAAGACATGAGTCGTTCAATCGAACGACTTGGTCATGAACAATCCAAATCTATCAGCCACGCGTCCGTTTCCACGGTTTCGTAGGCCGCGATGGGTGCCCCCTGGAAGCCATGTTGGGTGACATAATCTTAAAAAGCCTAATGCAAAAGTTACGCTATCTAACCTAACTTCCAATATTTTTAATCAAATTTATTGTTTTCTTAAACAAGGCAAAATGTACATGATACTCTTGACGCCAGAATTTTCTCGGAGCATGCTTTTCCACAACTATTTATGTGCCTGTAAATATTTCGAAAGAAATGTCTATATGGCGTTTTTTTAAGAGATCGTTCTGTTCTCTAGAGTATATACCATGAAGTATTATTACTGCCCAGCACACGATAATCGTTCGTTCATTCGTGTATATGATATACGCAAATGATCAATATTTTCCTAAGAAGTTCAACTCCAGGCTATTTTCAAACTGTGAAGTGCCGTTTGTATGGAATAGGGCAAAGTCAGCAATATTCTACACATAAGCCCCAAACACTTTCGATATTTGCAAGATCAGCGTATCTTTGTGCCCAATGCAACAACTTTTCGTTGTTATGTTCAAAACGTAGTTCATTGTTGAAAAATTGTAATCGTGAGGATTCTAGGTGATTTGATGCCATTACCAATAGCTTTCCCCAACATTGTTAATCCATGGGTTTTTTTATCCAAAACTGGGGATTGAATCTTTCACAACGTTAGTTTTTACACAGATCGCTCGATCTGGCTTCACATTGCTGCACCACTCCAGTAGGTAACGACGTTGATCATTAATGAGATGTACCAAAAAAAACAAAAGTTTAAGACGACGATCTTGACTTACTGAGGTCTGAGGTTCTTAGCCTATGCCCACTACATATCGCTCTCTTCGGAGTTCCTTCTTGGAACCACGCGCGATGTCAACCTGCTACTGTGTGTAGGCTCATGTTTGTTATAATAGAAATAACCCAAAAGAATGAATAGACCTCTAGAAAACCCACCATTCGGTATATATAAAACTCGAAAATAAAAGAGGTTTTCTAAAAATGCCACTGTTGCCAGCCACAAAATATAATTTTTACCTCTCTTGTTACATGAAAGAAACTTAAACAGTTGATCGATTTATCTTGATCAAACCAAACGTAGACTAAAAATTATTCAAATAAAACGAGTATTACTGCGGGTTCTTATTTACGTGCCAGTCAGCATATTTAATAGCTGCCTTCCATGATGAACTGAAAAGTTGTTGTTCTCCTGTTGTGCCTGACCCCTTCCGGTTATCCTTCATTTGTTCGCAACTCGCATGTTTGGTCTGTAATTTAATGTGGTAATACTAAACCCTTGGCGACAGCTTTATTAAATTTCGTGGTAGAGGCCTTTATCTCGGCCGAGGGTAAAAATTTATCCCGAGTCTGTTTTCTGTATTTTCAGGATGTGCCTCCTTTGTAAGGCGTATGCGATTCGCATCCATAATTTATGAGTATCTTGGTTTCCACGCTCAAGGATGCTATCAGGTTAAATTAAAATTTTATACAGTCGAT
This sequence comes from Rhyzopertha dominica, assembly GCA_025024175.1. Lineage (NCBI taxonomy): Eukaryota > Metazoa > Arthropoda > Insecta > Coleoptera > Bostrichidae > Rhyzopertha > Rhyzopertha dominica. The sequence continues at coordinate 16,767,487 of QCXZ01000053.1, read as the reverse complement.
TGCAATCAGTTTACCCGTCCAGAAATGAACGCGATCTCGGTGTAGAAATATTACGTGTGCCGTAGGTTTGAAATTAAAACCACTAAGAACTAATGAAATTTATATATTGTAACAGAGTTTAAGACACTGCTTATGAGTTGAGAACTGATACTCTTACAGCGAAAGCGACAAAAAGTTCGTTATCTCTTTCACGCTTGGACACCTCTAGGCTTCGGAGATTAATCGTTAGGACTTCGCCGAAATCTTTCGAATTTTATAAAAAAAAGTTAAGGAAGCTTTATACGTAATCGTAAATGGGAAATTTTTTTGTCAAACCCTTACTGGTTATCGTAAAATTATGCTTCATGTAATGGGTGAAACGTGATATGGTTAAAAAGATGGATATTGAAATGAACCACAACTTAATATATTTGTTTGGATTAAGATTAAGATAAATTAAATGTTTTTGTAAACGCATATTGGAATGGTATAGCTAATCAGATGTCTAAGAGGTAAAGTAATGAGGATTGTCTAAAATAGGTCATGGGCATTCTAAAACCTAATGAGCAATAATCTATCCTTCCGCGTTGTATTTCTGTTGCATCACGTATTATCAGTTAGCTGCCACCGGATAGACATTTTATTACAGAGCTCAATTCCAATATCTTTATGGGTATTCTATTTAGTTTTTGGTACTTGTAGTATTACGTCACAGATAAGATTGCTCTGTCAGTCAATAAGATGACTGGCGGTCATTACAAGATGGCTCAGAAGGTGCAATGTCAAACATTTCTGTTTGAAAAACATTCGCCACCTTCTTATCAACTTCTGAAGCTTCTGAAAAAAATTTACCCTTTTATACGTTTTTTGCTGACATCACATACAAATCTTGATCGTAGGCTACTGTCGCTGTTGCCGATGACTTGTTCTCCGAGCTGGTTGTCACGCTGATAGTTCATTGTTGACGTTTCGCCACTAACATCGGTGAGTTCCTCAGAAGTAGCTCTGAAACTGAAAGTTAACAGGTGCAAATGATACTTGTATGTGAGGGACCGACTCCGAGTTAGATACAGCTGTTTTGGACCAGTAGTACTTCATCCGAAACGATTTCAAGTTGTTGAGATGGTTACACGTTTGTTTGGAAACCCGTAGCTGAAAATATCCTCTCATCAGTTAAGGCAGCTAAATCGATGCTGTACATCACATTTGCTATGTAAAACATTCGTGTATATAAATAATAACGGTTTCTACGTCAGACAATCCGAAGTTTGATCTTATGGAACAGGATAGAAAGTGTCGCCAAATGGTAAATTAAATAAAAACTATTTCTTCGAAGAAGGTTATTCTAGAAGTTTATTTCTCTTGTTTTTGATGAGCTGTTTTTAATATTTGCATTATCTAGTATAATCCATTTCCACAGTTAGGAGTTAACCTTGCGACTTGCGTTAATTTTACTAAACAAATGTAAGTACAGTATACTACAGGTGTTTTAGTGGTCAAACATAAACATACATTCATATGTCTGTACGCACATACACCTAGTGTCGCAGTGTTGTTCACCTTTGTTACACATATGCCATTACCCTGCAACAAGAACAACGTATTTTAAAAGAAATTGATAAAGCACATTAACTATGCAGTCTGATCTCTTGCGCAGTAATTATAAATATTGTTACACAAAACAATTGTAAGCAAAAAATCCTTAACCCTGGGAGAATTCACACAACCCGGCAATGACGCCGTCTACCGTGACAACCGTTTATTTTCTTAGCTTTCGATCACATTCTAGATCTGATCAGGAACATATAAGGCGAAAAATGTTTGTGAATCCGAATGTGATAGTTAAAATCGTATGTTGTAGTTATTGCTCGTGTTGTAAGTGTTCGTAGAAAATTAATTCTGGACCAAAAAGTTATTACATAGATCTGAATGTGGGACTTGTGTCTACAGATAAATAAAGATTTTCTAGTGCGATAAATTACCGCAGAACCACCAAGTGTGAGTTACAAACACAATCGTCTTAAGAGGAAAGTAAAAATCGACGTTTTGAGAAAGTCGGAGAACAGTCTAGAATAATTAAATAACATTAAATTTGCTCTTGTCAATCTTCTAAAAATAAATAAACAAATACTGGTATAAATTAAATATTTGTTACTTCTTTTTCTTTTCTATAAGACCAAAAGCTTTCTGAAAAAGTTAATAAATAATTGACTGTAATGTCTATCCAATGACAATCTGCTACACCTAGTTTTAAGAAATTGTTTTATTAATATCAATATTATTTTTAGTGCAGCTGACTGTCAGCATTACCTGATGTTTAGTTAGTCGTTAATAAAGTGTAAAACACGTTAGTGCTAGATAAACGTATAACACCTTCAAAATTGTTTGAGAATGAATATATATCTCCGGAAATAAGCTAAACTGATACACGTGTAGAAACGGAACATCCCTGAAAATGACAAGCATGAAAATGCTTTTATAAAGGCCAATGACTGCCCTTTTACTTTTATATTCAGTACACACACCGAACTAGGATTTTGTTGCTCTATATTATGACGAATGGCACCTGACATGCTAGCAGCACAGGTGGTACGTCGCACATTTTACCTTGGGCAAGGGAGTTAGCGAATGCTCATTTCAAGCTGAAATAGTCGGTATTTACGGAAACTTTCAAAGAATGATGGAGGGAATGATAATTTCATAGGAAATATGCATATCACTTAAAGTTTCTATGCACTTCTGACAGACACTGCAGATTTCATAAAGCCGGAGAAACTGTTTCGTTATTTGCTTGATATTTCCATTGAATCCTTATGAAGGCCCTCTCGAAGGATATATTACGATATACTTTGAACATGATTTGGTAGCAGTATCTCGCTATTATTATTCTTATCTTATTATATACTATGACATATATATATATATATATATATATATATATATATATATATATATATATATATATAAGGACAGCTAGTAATATTTGTTTTATTTAAATAAATTGCGGTATACATGTTTACATTAAAACAAAAATCAGTTCAGCCATATCGATGCACTGGTTTTGGGTTACCGGATATTATAATAAATAAAACTTTCTCGAAAGGTCGATTTTCTTTTGTTACATCGCGTGACGGTTTCAGCAATGTGTCACACTTGGGGTTTATCTAGGCTTCATTAAATTTTCTAGAATGTTCTGTTACCTCGAAACATCGATTTTTTTCACCATCGCCAGAAGACTTCGTCAAACTGTCACATTTGAAAATTCCCTGGTCTACAATTTCTATTCTTCCAGAATATTCCATGACGTTCTCGAAACGTTAGACAAAATTGCGATACACTTTCAAGACAATTCTTTCGTTTTCCATTGAATGTTCGCGGAACAATCCTGCAATGTCCCATAATTAAGGGTTCTTTCGTTTGCTGATAATTTTTCTAGAATGTTGTATAACTTCTCGAACCGTCGATTTTCGATTTCGATCGTGCGGAGCAAGTCTGACTTGAAAGGCGTTGAAGCAAGCGAAGAAAAGCGAACCAAGTGTTTCAAGTGCCAGTAAGTGAAGTGTAGTTTTTTGAATAGTAGTGTACTGAACTAATTGTGTCTGGATTTAGTGAATTTCAACATTTGTGTCTAAATAAAATTACTTAAGTTAGAAATCCGCATTTTTCGAACCCTTACACGTAGCAGTATTAATAATGAAGGGCCTTACTTTGAAATACTGAAGTTATATTTCAGAATTTTCGTAGAAATTTTTGTGTGCCACGTGTATAACTAGTTTAATTTTAACTGTTTTTTTTACTATTAAATAAAAACATGAACTGAAATCTATTTGTATTTAAGACTAAACTCCTCTTACAAAAAACGCAACAACTGGAAATACGACTCCGTTCCAACTTTGAACCTCTCGGGTAGTTCTATTTTCATCGCTACCCGAATCTTCCAGTCTGCTGAATCCCACTTGAGTGGCATCGGTTATCTGCTTCCTAATCCCCCACTGCCCATGCTTTCAACGATATTTGTGGAGTAATACGAAGCAATTAGTGCAAACGCGTATCAGCTTGTTTGAGTGGATTGGATAGCTGTGCAAACAGTATTGGGTGACAGCGGTGCTCCAAAATTTCATTCAAACTTGTGTTCTGGGGCACAGTGTTTTAATTAATTGGTGCAAGTGGCTTTATTCGATTGTTGCAGCTACAACAGAACCCTCATAAATTGAATTAATTGAACGAGAGCTTTTCGTATTCCTCACGAGATAAGACTAGTAATTGTGAGGAAGTTAGTGCCCTTGTGGGAAATATGTATATTTCAAAGACGTGTGAATTTATTTTCGCGTACCTACTTGATAAAAGTGAAACTGAATATTCACAACACCTGGAAAAACCGACCTTCAAACTCAGGAAAGACTAAATTTTATAACCCCTGTAAATGTAAGGGACGTTCTGGCTTTACGGAAATTGTATAACGCAGCAAGCACTGTATGTAGATCCCTCCACTCTCTGGGAATTTCTTCCGAATAGTATGGCATGACGTTCAAATCCATTGKGTTGAAAGCCCTGCCATATTCCATGAGAATAGAATTCAACAAAAATGCAAGTCAGACATTCCACAAACACCATCAAGTTTTATGTTGGAAAAAGGCACAGAACGTAATTCAGAAATAGAATATGAAGAACAAATCAACAAGATTTTACAATTCTTGAAACTTGAAATTGAATCAGTTGAAGAAGCTAAAAGAGTGGAGTTAACGCGTTGGAAGAAATAACAAGATTTGCACTGCAGCAGAGTTATTAACCGGCACCGTTGAAAATAAAAAGGAGTCTTGTTTGTTTTGTCGTTCAAAAGATCATCTGACACAAAAATGTGATTCCACAATTAGTTTGACTGAAAAAATTCGAGATGTTTTAGGTGTACAAAGAGGAATCACAGCGCACGTTTTTGTAGGAAAAATGTTAGATGTGCAATGGTCGTCATGTTACAGCGATTTGTGATCCAAACCATCCAAATAGAACATCTTCAGGTTATAGACTCACTGAACAGCCATCAGCGATGAAGCAGGAAGAGGTAAATCATACCCAAACGACTAATTTGTTCGCCGATGGAAATCTCCTCGATGTATACCTACAAACAGCATGTGCTTTTATTTCAACCACAAGTGCCAGATGTTTTCATTAGACTAGTCACTGATAGCGGAAGCCAACTAACGTTCATAAAGGAAAGCATATCAAGAAAATTGGATTTACCAGTAATTGGAACACGTAGAATAGCCATTTTAGCATTTGGAAACAATGAATCGTCGCCTGGGAAGTTGTGTCGTCGTGTGTTTGGATGGACCTTATTAGGATAGAATCATCATGTTTATTCTGAACAAACTTTCGTCAAGTTTTGGTGTGTTCCATACTTTTCACGTCCAAAACCAATCAGAAATCGATTTGAAAGGATTTTGGGACTTGGAAAGAATTGGTATAAAGATTGATGAAGACTCCTCCGTAGAAAAAACTACATTACAATTTATGAAAGAGAATAAAGAGTTCAGCGATTGCTGATACAGTGTGAAGTTGCCTTGGTTGAACACATCTGCACAACTGGATTCCAACTACAGTGGCACACTTTCAAGAGTAACAAGTTTAACAAGAAAACTTACGCGGAATAGTAAACTTCAGGAGTATGATTTTGCAATGAGGGAGTATTTAAGAAACGACTGAATATATTGTATGCGACATCGAGCGGTATATCGTGAAGATAAAGAAACTACGAAAGTAAGGATTGTTTTTGATGCCTCTGCTCATTCGCCGGGATATCCGTCACTGAATGACATGCTGAGTTCTGGGGAAAGTATCGTACCGGAGCTGTTACGTGTATTGTTGAATTTTAGAATTGGTAAAGTAGGACTTATAGCAGATATTGAAAAGGCGTTTTTGCAAATCGCTCTGGATGAAGATGAACGTGATACTTATCGATTTTTGTGGTATGAACAACCTGTTGATGACGAAAATATATTGCCGAAGCTGATTTCGTATCGTATGAAACTAGTTACTTTCGGTGTTATTTGCAGTCCCTTCTTATTAGCAGCAACATTGCATAAACATCTGTTAAATCAAGATAAGCGCGATAGCGAGCTATGTTATGTTCTTATGTCGATGATTTGGTAATATCTGCCAATGATGAAGGTAGTGGAGCACATATAAATAAAGTTGCTACTAGAGTTATGAGGAACGCGAACATGAAACGAAAGTGGTATACCAATAAAAGATTAAGCAAGCTGTGTGAACATGAACTTGGCAAATCAGGCGTAAGCAAGGTGTTAGGATTACAATGGTTTCTAAATACCGACGAAATCGCTGTGGATTTGAAGATCACTTTAAATAATTCTGAGTCAAAGAATTTAACCAAAAGGTGTATCTTGCAAACGGTTTCAATGGTGTACGATCCATTAGGCTTTCTTGGACTGTTTACGGTACGAATGAAGATAATACTGCAAGAAATTTGGAAAGCACATTTAGGTTGGGATGATACGTTGCCAGAAAGCCTAGCCAGTGAAAGGGAAATCAGAATTAATGCGCCTGGATTAGTTAGCTGTACCTAGATGTGCTTTATACTATTTCCTAGGCAATTAGTTGAATTGCATATTTTTGCTGATGCTAGCACCCGTGCGTATGGAGCAGTGGCCTATATCAAGACAATTTCTAGCGAAGAATCTTCATGTGAGATCTTGATGTCTAAAAACAGGATTACTCCTATAAACGATAAAGGGCACACTAACATTACCAAAGTTGGAAATGACGGCAGCACTTTGTGCTTCAAGGCTACAAAATTATATAATCAAAAATTTTGGGGTAACATTTGATAGACTCTACTTATAGTCTGATTCAATAACTTTGTACTGGATAAATGGCAATCCGAACAAATGGAAACAGTACGTCCGCAACAGAGTAATGGAAATTAACACGCTATCAAAAAGCGAATGGAGACAGTGTCCTGGCTCTGAAAATCCTGCTGATATGTTGACCAGGGGAATTAAAATCACAATACCAATTGAGTCTAAAGTTTGAAGGTATRATCCCAATGGCTAAGCGGTGACAAGAAGTACTGGCCTACTGATGATAGTAAAAGTGTTGAAAATGAAGATGCTATATCAACTTTTTCTCAACGTTACTGACACAGCAGAAGATTATGCGGAACCAATTTTTAGAATTGAAAACTCAATAAAAAAAGTTTAAAAAAGAACTACAAGGCCTAAAAGAGAACGGAAATAAAGATAGAAGTTCTTCACTATTGATGTTAAATCCATTCATAGATTCTATAACTTTGCCAAAGAATTCGTGCTTTGGTTGGTGTGGAATGCACACATAAGGACATGTCATGGTATTATTGGTATTATGTTAGCAGAAATTAGAAAACGGTTTTGAATTACCCAAGGACGACAGATTATTAAAAGTATTTTAAGGAAATGCGTGATGTGTCTGAAGTTGCGAAAAAATATGAAAAATACGTTACAACGATCAATAAAACGATACAACACGGGAAAACTTAAAAATATAACTTCTGTTCTTTTTGATGTACGTCAGATATTGTCTGTTTTTTTTCTATGCCTTCTAATTTTTGACAACGACGTACAGTGCGCCCTAAGGTCTCACACCCACCCTTTCTCCTTCCCTAACCTCTTACGATGTTATGTTAAAGGGTTTTAAAAAATCGGGTGTATTTTTCCCTATAAATTATTCCGGCTGTTTTATAGTGCCCTCTTATAATTCTCAGTAATCACCTACCTATATTCACCGGTAATCAACTATATTCTTCAGTAATAATCAGATGTGATCTTTATAATCCGAAAATCCGATGTGACATGTTCGACCTGCACGAAGCACAACGAAACAGTACAAACCAGCTATAAGAAGCTGCAAATAATTATGCGATTCCTTGTGCGCTCGGTTATGCGTTGGTACGCGGAATTGACGCTTGGGCGAGTACTTCGGTTACGATTGTCAACTTGGAAAAAATGGTACACATAAAGGACGGATTTGATCGAGTGTCATATTGCTACAAAATTGAAGACGCGTTTACTTAAACCATCAGTTTGTTACCGGGCGGGTTGCTTAAGGAGGCTAGTTCCTAGTAATAGCTTGAACTCAGAAAGGAAAGCGCTAATGTCAACGTGGCAGTTTATAATCGCGCCGACAACTGGGCGGGGCAACTGAGATCTTGATAGCCGAGCGCGGCTCAGTGTCCGATATCAGTTGCCCTCCTCTTTCAGACGCGATCGGCGTCCTTTATTTTATTGAGAACAGTGAAAAAAATCTACAAATATGAATATGAGTACAGAATGCACAAAAACAACGATGTACGAAAATAGGGAACAAAATGCCATTAGCACTGATTGTCACTAGGCACTAGCACTTTGTCCGATGGTGGTTGGTGGCGGCGTCTACGGCGGGGCTAGCGACGTCGCTGGAGCGGCTGGCGGTATCTGACATTGGCATTTGGCGGCCACGGAGGCGCCGGTGGGCGGTAGGGCTCAGCGAGCGGGGTAGCCGCTTCCGGCGAAAGCGGCTTCAGAATTCTGGGTGATCCATTCAGTTCGGGCGAATCACCTGGTGCAAGGTCGCACTTCGGCGACGGTGGTCGTTCGGTAGGGTTCGGGCGCTCAGATGGATACGGACTATGTCCCTGGCGTTTTGCTAGCGATTCAGAGATATCTCGATATGACGGTGACGGGGCCCGGACTTTCGACGATGGCTTCGTCAGAGCAGCGAATAGCTGCAGTACTCTGTTAGGGGGCTCAAACGGTCCTGGTTTTCGCTTCTCTACGGGTGTCGGCGTCCTTGGAGCCGGTAATAGGTGCGGCTTCTACAAGGGTTGTTTCGGAGTAGCGGTGAACTCAGCGGTCGCGAGCTCAACCGGTGGAGATCCGGGCAGCGGCGGCAAGTTTTCTGGGGGCTGCCGGGGTTCTGGTTGACGTCTTCTTGGAGACGGAGTAGATTATTTTCTTAGAGCAACAGCAGCGACATTATTGGGTCTGTGCAAGGCGCGAGCTGCAGGTCCAAGTGGCGTCCGCGGACATGGACAGTTAGGGCCTCGTGGCTGGGCGAAACTTGCAGAAGCAGACGAGCAAACTGTACGGGCTGCTGGCAACGTGGCAAAGCATGAGAAGAAAGCTACTGGGCTGGAGGAGCCTACGGCTTGCACCTCGAAGATGGGTCGAGGTACCGGTGGCTGCTGCGACTCGAGGGCGGTGAGAGTTGCTGGCATAGCGCGGGTAGGTCGGCCTTGGTGGAGACGTGTACATGGAGGTATCGTCTCAGAAATGGAATGAAACGATGATAGGTGGTGTGTCGAGCGGGCGACGGCGTCGTGTGACTTGGACAGAGCGGGRGCTGCAGGTCGCGGTCTTGGCGGGGGCGAGCGGCGTAAACCTCGTGGCTTGGCGGCGCTTCCATGAGCAGGCGGACGAGCGGTGCGGGTTGGGCGTTGATGCCTTCGGCGTTTCTGGTGTGGATGTGGTGAGCGTCACTGGGAGTCCGCGTAGGCGGTAGTACCCTCTCCCAGAAGGGCGTTGATGCTGCTTTCGTAGGGAACGGTGTTGCTCTCGTAGAAGACGGAATCGCTCTCATATTCTTGGCCTATGCGGCGCCATTCTTCTATCAGGACGGCGAAGGAAAACCATTCCTCGTCCTGATGAAGCATGACCTCTGCTTCATCGCAACTGGGATCTTTCCGGCTTGTTCCCATAGTGGGCGGCTAGCTCATTGCGTAGGTTCGTCTCGCTTCCATAGCGGGAAATGGTCCCACGTGCTGGGCGCCTAATTGTTACGGGGCGGGTTGCTTAAGGAGGCTAGGTTCCTAGTAATAGCTTGAACACAGAAAGGAAAGCGCTAAAGTCAACGTGGCAGTTTATAATCGCGCCATCAACTGGGCGGGGCAACTGAGATCTCGATAGCCGAGCGCGGCTCATTGTCCGATATCAAGTTGTATTACCAATAGGAGATTACATAGAAGGGAGATACCAGACTAGACGTATCTTAGTGACTTCTTAGAAGATCAGTATTTACTAATGCCAAATGATCTTTCTCACAAAGATAAAATAAATTACAAAGCGATAGAAAAAATGTTTCACTCAACAGTAATGGATTTGTTAACTAAGGTGCCAGATGATAGCAAGGCTATCAGTGCATATTTAGAAATGACTATCCGTTGTACATGCTTTTTCTTCCCTTAGGTTGACATCGATACGAAAGGTAATGCTGATATGAGAATTGTTTTCTTTCTTTTTGACTTGCAAAGTACATTATTGTAGCTACAGTCATTTATTACTTCTTAACCATATGTGTACTGTTGGATGTTGGATCCAGTTTTTTGTTACTCATTTGTCCTTCCTTGTCTCTCCTGAGCAGACCAGTTAGTAGCACCGAATGTTTCGTGCTGTGTACACTTAAGCTACTAGTTTTCGTGAAGAAGAGCGACCATACTGCATCCCTTGGCCTGCAGTCTCTGTTTGCTACAACCTACCATACGTAAGTCCTAATCTTACTTTATTCGCTTTCCTACGCGACATGTACATAAAAAAACATTTAACGTCCCTTAAATCATTTGCTCACTATGTACCAAGCTCCAAATTGAAATATGTACTTGTTTATGTTTAAATTAACTATTTCACAAATAAATACTGTTTAAAAATATATTGAAAATATTATTAATTTGTAATAAAAAGTAAAGAATAAATTTTTAAATAAAAAATAAAAAAGAATTATTCCCTCACGTCTTTACTAACAGGTTATTTAGGAACGTACTCTTAATAATGCATTAACGGTGCCATAAGATGTAGATAGTTGCCAGTACTATCAACTTTTTAAAATGGCGAATTCACCTCACGAGCGCAGTTTCTTCTGGGAAAAGTTTTAATTAATGTTTTATAAGGTGTTTACATTTCTCACCGTTGATACCTCACATCCTCGAAAAAGAAGAGTAATTACGCTGCACCTAATATTAATCACGCATTCAATGAGTTATTTGGTCAGGCAAACCTACACAAAAATTCAAAATCAAGGAAAGGTTTTGTTGCAAGTTGATTTTGTTTCAGTTCGTCATTACCCTGCCGTCGTTCCCTCCTTTGGATTTGTACCCACGAAATTACGAATTATGGAAGAATGATTTTCTGATAGGGTCAGCTTGGATTATTTATTCCTTTACTTTAGGTAATAGTTGYTGGTTTATTGTTTTACTGCTAAGCGCGCCCGGATATTTTGGGTACCTAGGCGCCAAAAAGCGCCAATTCTTATTTGAATATACCCGCCTTAAGACAATTAGGTGCGTAATTTTCGATCGATACTGAAATTTGCTACACATTTTCACTTCGCTGTTTTGTTCAGAACAACCGCGGTTTTCTTTTACCGAACCACTATTATAAATGATACGTTAATACATACATAGACCTCGTTCAGTATTAAACCATGGCCACGTCATCACCCTAGGATAATGTCAATGTCATACATTACTGCCGAACTCATTCTAACTCCCAAAGTATTTTGTAATTTATGGAAACGTCGCTATAAGCATTATCTTTGATATCTGTTCCATCAAGAAAAGACGTATCACTGTGATTAAATGCCTATAAGTTAGTTTGCTATAAGTAATTATATCTACAACATTAACTTTGTTTTATGATTCACACTATGACAGTGAATAATGTAAAAAAAATGTTTTTAATGCCAAAATAAGATTTTATATCAAAATAAATATTATTTCATTGTTGAAGGTTCAAGAATTGCTTGTAAATCATTCCCTCACGTAAGGCGACATTTCCTGACTCCTAAGCTGTTAAATAGCGCCTTAACTTTTATTTTGGGCACCATTATATCCTGAAGTTTAGTAACATAAGTACTATGAAGGTAACAAAAAATAATTACTAATTTATTTCAATAATTTTGTGAATTTATTGAGACCAAAATTCGGAATTTCCATAGGATTACCCTTGTACAGCTAAAATACATATATAAAAAACAGCACAAATGACGTACCGAAAAAGGTGCTGAAGTAGATCTTCAGCTGAAGATACAATCGCTTTCAAAGTTTAGGATGGTCCAGTTCACGCTTCCCAGAAGTAGACTCAAGTGGAGTGGCAACTATGACACGAGAGTTTGCCCTTTGTGTCTTGGTATCGCCATTTTTGTATAGGCTGCTTAAAAAACATCCTTGAAACGTGGAGCCATCTCGCAAGATAACATTTGACGGCCCTTTATTGATTACTGCTTTATTTAGAGTAACTACTGGAGGCCTCACGGAGTTACAAACCGTAACCAGGATACCTCAACAGCTGGCATTGGAATATTCCCAGAGTGGAGGGCGCTTATCTTTCTTTGATGGCCCGAAGTTTCCTTTCGGTTCTCGATGTAGTTCAGTAATTTCCGTAATCTTTACTTGAAATCTACGGAAGTTTGGGGCAAGTTCGCGTGACTTGTAATCAGATTTCGTAAGTAGGAATGCTGAAGTTTTAATCCAGAGTGTTTGCATTAAATTGAATAAAAGTGTTTTGGTGTATATGTGGAATTGAATATCACAACTGCGAACTWTGACAAATGCAGTGCAAACAGTTCAAAACATTTCAAGTTAGTAAGGTATCCGAAAGCAACGGTGTTAATATGCTGACATTGAATATGGCTGGTTAGACCTATAGAATTTTGGAACCCATTTTCTAAATAAAGTACCTATACTTTGTATTGAGATTAACCCGATCATAGTCTACAATGCAATCAATTTAAAAGCAACTATATCGAGTTCTTTTAGAGTCAAAAAACCCTTAATAACAGGTGTTCATAAAAAATATACTCTAGAGGGCGGCTGCAAGTATTTTTTTAATGAACACCCATTACAAAATCTGTGAGGTAGTTTTTATGGCCTTTTTATTAATACAAACCTCTTGATATTGAAATAGTGTAAATGAAAACAATCGAAGTCCAATTCCAATTTTACAAACGGAGTTTCAAAAAGGTTACATTTATATAAGTGCATTTAATTATTATGTGACATGCACCCGCCTAGGTTTAAGCAAGATAATGTTTATAATTAAAGTTAAGTATCGCTCAATGATATTAGAATAAGTACTAAAGTTGTTGGCTTATCAGGGCAATATTATTATGTTATTAAAAAAATATTCTCGGCCATAAACGCGATTTGAATTCGGGACCTTTTGATTGCCAGTCAAACGGCTAACCACTGCACCACCACCATTCCCTATTCAGAATCCAGGTGAAAGCGACATATATACATCAAAGTTAACTACATCTAACCCTGCTGAACGCTATCCGGCGCATTTGCAGCCGAATCGCTCGAAGCTCAGTATTTCCGACCTTCAGAGAAGAATATTATTATATGTAATCAAAATTATTTATGGTCTGAATGAGACTGAATGAGTATTATAATTTTTATTGAAAAATTATTGCCAGCTTTGACCAGGAATCGAACCCAGGAACKTTTAGATGTTTTTTTTTTAGATGTCAAATGTTGTGTTAACCACTTTCGGCCCAGCCAAATAATGTAGTTAACTTTGATGTGTACATGCCGCTTTCACCTCGATTCTGAATAGGGCTTTGGTGGTGCAATGGTTAGCAAATTTGATTAGCAATCAAAAGTCTCGGGTTCTATTCCCAGTCAAAAGTGGCAATACTGTTTCAGTAACATAAGCATATGGGCCTGCTAACTCGATAACTTTAACACTCTGTAATCTCGGTCAAGCAATAACTAACTTTAATTATATATAATACATTTAGGCCCAGTTATCAGGAGTGTCTAAACTTAACAAACCGCAAAGCGGCCAATAATCCCCACGGATGGTCGTGGGGTAGACGATCTTCATTATATAGCCTGCCATCACCCATCAATTACTGACGGGATGAATGGAACTGTTGATGGCACCAGTAGTTAAGTTTAACAAACGATTATCCTCTTTTAAGTAAGGGAGAGGACTCCCACAAGTGGTTGCCGACTCCCGATTATGAGAGGCAGATTAACAAGCGTCTGCCGTGATAAAAAAAAACAAACCTAGGAGCGATCGAACGCTCATAGCCAGCTTTCATCGAACATATGCCTCCCATCCGAGAGACATCTGGTTGAACCGAACCCAGCCTTTCAAGACCATCGATGTTATGCGACTTATAATTTTGAACATGATTCCCAGGTTCATAAGACTCCGCTCGGATTTGGTTCTCCACACACCGCGCCAAGACAGCGTACAATTGGCGTAATTCACCGATTCCACGGCTCGGCTCCCCCGACACGCCCTCGTCCACTCAGCAGGCAAGATGTGACGTCTGCATCGTCACGGTATTTGGAAATTCTTGCATTGTGGGCGGCTTTCAAGTTTGAGGACGAGGCTGCTACCTGAACATCAATAACGTAAGTGTTCCTTAATGGCCACGATGTCTGGTTTCAAGACTCCTTCGCTTCAGGTGGTCCGCCAGAACATCAGCCACCCTATCATACCGGAAAACGCGTCCTCCGTGTGTGCGACGGCACTGCTGCAACACGTGCGTCGAGCTTTCCAGGGCTCTACACCCGGCTCGGCACATTGTTTGGGCCCTTGCTCGCCGATCAGCACCCCGCGGGGTTCGCATCCGGGATGGCAAGCCGTTGTTGCGCACGTGGTGCGCATGCACGTAGTCGCTTCCGGAATGTGGAAAAAACCAGAACGGTGCTACCTCTGGAGCTTACTCACCTCTTTCAGTGCCCCGCCATTCACTCCTACAATAATGGCTGTTGACCGCCCGTTAACCAGTGGGTCTGTTTAACCACGCTTTGTGCAACGGTGCCTTAGGTCAGTAATTAGATGCCTGTCACCAGAATCTGGGCACCGCACTGCAGCGAATTCCACACTCAAACTCGAAAATACCAAGCCATGGGCGATTCAGTAGCAAATGCGCCAGATGACGTTCAGTAGCGTTACATGTAGTTAATTTTGATGTGTGTTAAATTTGGTATAAATGGGAGAAACGAAATTACTATGTTTTGGAGAATACCTAAGTAATCTTGACTTTTCTGGCCATATGTTACATATGGACTAATAGAAGTCTGAATTGTTATTATCAAATAATAATTTATTAATAAAGTGACGTAGGTAATTATTATGTAAAAGTATTTTATATAATCTGTGAAGAGCTTGATGTGTAAAAGACGGATGTGTAATTTTTTCAATTATATTTTTTAAAGCTTTAATAAGATTCAGTTTTATATGGAAATCGTGTTCAAGACTGTAATTTATTTATCTTCCAGATGAGGTGAGTTTTTGATACCAATTTATAATTAAAGTGTTATTACTTCTACATCTAACGGATGGGAAGTATTGTATCGCGAAGAAAATTTTCAAAAATTTTTATTTGCTCATTCGCTTTACAAAATTTGAGCAAAAAAAATTTCTTGTCTGTGTGTCTGTGGCATTTGTGGACACGATAGCTTTCGAAAGACTTATATATGAACTTGAAATTTGGCAAAAATAAATCTCAACTACCCAAAGCGACCTATAGTTTGTGGGGTAAGTAGGGTATCGGAAAGGGAGCAAAATTGGGGGGTAACTACCCTTTTTGCAAATTTTAATTCTTTTATTTTTTTTTCTTTTAAGTATGTGATAGTATATATATGATAGTAGTAGTTTAGTATAACTGTGAGTGCTATTCGTTCTTATAAATTTTCGGTGCCGCAAACTGTTTAGAAGATATTAGCAAAAAAGCGTCACTTAAATGAAACTCCGAATGTATTTAATATATTCAAAAAATTAAAATACCATCAGATAGGAAATAAAATTTCTCACAAAAAGTATCAGAAAATTTATTCAAAATTTTGACATTTTCGGAATATTTCCAAAAGACCTATTTTGGACCCTGCTCGTACGATTTTTTAAAATTTTGGTATTATGTAGAAAATCAAATTTCTGATCAGAAAGCACTCTTGTAATTTTTTGTTAAGTTAATAATTTTCGAGTTATTTCGTATAAAACGATTTCATATATTTTTGCTAATATCACGAGGACTGTTTGTCTTAGAAAAAATGTGTAGAGAGAAAAAATGCTCTAAACCTGATTACTAATGGCGGTTTTTTTACATAAGTATCAAGAAAGGGAATGGAATTATTTTCTTCAAATTCAATTGTGAATTCTAAGTATTTATCAAAAAAAATAAACGTTTGTAGAATAAGGTTGGTTTCTGTATATGGTATCGCTAAAATTGGGTCATCAACATATTGGTATAGCAATGGTACTTGGAATTTTGCTATACAAGTGTGTAGTAAGTTTGACATTACTAATGCAGTAAGAGTTGGACAACCAAGGATCTGTTGATAAAATACATTCTTAAATGAAAAATTAGTAGATTTAAAAAGAAATGTTTGTGAATTTTGCTAGTGCAATAGTAGTGTGATCAGCTATTCTCAAAGTTCTAAAGAAATGTTCGTGAATAAACTGACATCTTGTAAAATAATGATGTAATCAGAAGGTAGTTAAAAATTATTAACTTTAGAGGCAAATTAAAAAGAATCCTTGATAGCAAAACAGTGGTAGCTTTGAAAGGCTCTATTGAGAATATTTGCCACAAAAATGCTATGTGGCGAGGTAAAGGATCCGACTTTGAATATATACATATAATATATTTGGATTGGGATTAGCTGCTGGTCGCCAGAATCTGGCCACCACAGCGAACTCCGCTATGAAGATCGAAAATACTGAGCGACGAGCGATCTACAATTACCTACAGATGCGCTAGATGGCATTCAGCAGCGTAACATGTAGTTGACTTTGACGCATATAAGCAGCTTTGAGCTCGAGCTTTGGTGGTGCAGTGATTAGCACATTTGACTAGCAACCAAAAGATCCCGAGTTTGATTCCCGGTCAAAGCTGACAATTTGTTTGTTACACAGGATATTAGCAAAATATATAAATATATAAAATATATGCAGTTGTAAGTATACGGGGATATTTTTTGTTCTAAACATAACCCCAAAGAAGTAGTGCTAGCGGAAATGCGTATTCCCGGTAATATAAAAGTAACTTCCATGTGGGAACTCAGGCGCAACTGCTACTACCGTCCCGCTGCTCATTCGTGTGAAAAATACCAGAAAATTTGGGACAATTTCTTCAGTATTTAAGTGATCTCTATATTCATTAGAAACGAAATTTAATTAAATTGATTTAGCCTTCTTTATTATCAAAATAGGATAGTGTTTTGTTAAAACAAATAGAGCAGTTCTGCTTTTAGGGAGCATTATAACTTACCCTGGCCCTGGCACATTTATTTTACATTAAAGTTAAGAGCGAGACAAGCATACAAAGGATTTTTTCTGATTCAAGCTGCCTTTTTCTCGAAAATATAAGAAACGTACTGGTTCATAAGCAAGATGCTGAATATACTGTTAGCCACAATTTATATTGAAAACAAGCTAAACCTGGAAGGCGTGTGACGTATTTACTGATTTTCTACTACGAAATTCGCATATCCTGCGCAGTTAATGACTCGGTATATCCTCTCAGAGCCTACACGATCTATATAAACAACTGTCCCACCCTTTTCAAGTTTAATGGACGGTTGGACATGTTTCCCGTCGCTTTCGTGGAAATAAGTGAAATTGAGCTTTTATATCCCGGAGCTTTCTCGTGTACAACCATAAAGCGTAATGATGTGTGCAGAATGGGAACAAATGCATGAAAAGGCTCGCACACATACTACGGTACATGATTAAACTTTAATTATTCGTACAAGCGCACGTAATGTTTAGGTAATCGAAGCAGGTCTGTTTTCGCAGCTTCTTGTTAAGTAATTATTTGCTTCAGTTGCCCTTAAGTAACTATTAGCAATGTAGTATTAAAGATAAATAATATAAGAACATAGTGAGATCGTAAGCAACACTTACAGCTTACTTGTATTGCATATTTGTCACAAGTCTGGTCGGAGGTTGTGCGTCGTTAAAATTAAACGAATTAAAATAAGTGATGAAGACATAATAATAATAATAATAATAATAATAATAATAATAATAATAATAATAATAATAATAATAATAATAATAATAATAATTGCTATAAATATCTTGGCTTTTACCAAAGTCTAAATTTGGACGAATCGGAAAATAAAATAAAAATCAAAAATGAGTACTTTAGGAGAGTTAATATAATCATGAGGACATTACTTAATGCTAAAAACAAAATAAATGCCATTAACACATGGGCACATCCGGTTATTAGCTACTCTTTTGGAGTGCTCAGTTATTCTCCCACTGAGCTCCAGACACTGGATCGGCAGATGAGGAGTATGCTCACTAAACATCAAATGTTGCACCCCCAACTCAGCAATTGAAAGGTTATATCTTCCAAGAGATCAGGGAGGCCGAGGTATGTTAAATCTAGAAGAAACCTGTAAAAAGGAGAAACTTGGATTAACAAAATACTTCAAAACAAAAAACTTACCCTTTTACCAAACCTTAGCCTTGGCCGATAAAGGCTATTCCCCGCTGAACCTAGCTGCTCCAATTCCTGAAAAGCAAAAATATAGCGAGGTGTTGAGAACCAAATGGAAAACCAAAGCAATGCACGGGCGCTTCTATGCCAGCTTGCATCAGCAAGATGCCGACCTTAAGGCAAGCAACAGCTATCTGACTTCCGGATACCTTTTCCCGGAAACGGAGGGAGCTTTATGTGCGATCCAGGACCAAGTTGTCCCAACAAGATTTTACAAAAGACATATTCTAAAGCAACCGGTTGAAACCACCACATGCCGACTGTGTGGCCACGAGGAGGAATCTGTCCAACATCTTATTTCAGCGTGTACTTACCTGGCACCCACTGTATACACAAGCCGCCATAATAACATGGGAAAAGTTGTCCACCAGTTCGTAGCACAGAATGCAGGTCTTGCTAACAAAGGCACACCAATACACAAGTACGAGCCAAAAAACATTTTAGAGAATTCCAACATTAAAATCTATTGGGATACTACCATTCACACAGACAGACAGGTTCTCCATAATAGACCCGATATGGTTATAATCAACAAAACAACAAAAAAATGCACAATAATTGACTTCGCTATCCCTCTTGACGACAACCTCAGCAGATCATATAAAACAAAAAAAGATAAGTACATGCAACTTGCTGATGAGATCCAGGAAATGTKGRAGATGCAAAATGTTGAGATTAAGCCACTGATAATTTCTGCCAACGGTCTAGTCCACAAAAACACTCGACGACATTTAGAGGAACTTCAAGTCCAMTCGAACGCCCTAACGTGAATGCAGAAAGCAGTCGTTCTTGGAACCACTGCGATCATCCGAAGAACGATCTCTAGGCGTTAACTTCAGTAGCCCTGAGAAATCCGGCTACTGAAAAACTCCACTCAACAGTGTGATAGAAATAATAATAATAATAATAATAATAATAATAATAATAATAATAATAATAATAATAATAAAATTTACTGTTGGACATAACATAATTACATAACTTAAATGCCATTATCATGGCGCAGTTGAAATGGCATCTGCTATTAACTCTGGAGACAGTTATGCTTATCTCATTCAGAAGAGTACTACTAACTACTTTACAGTAAATAAGTGCAAGAAAACAATAGATGCCAATTTTGGTCTACTCTCAGGAGAGACTTCATTAACAACATTTAAAAGCGCGCTCTGATCACAATATCTTGCAGGGTAAACATCAAACATTTTAAAGTAGAGATACTTGGAAAACTTTCTTAAAATATTTTCCAACAGATCAATAAATTGCTGCTGGTAAGGACTCCAAATTACACTGCAGTATTCGAGCTTAGATCTGCCTAAGGCATAAAACAATAATTAATAGCAATAACGTTATTGAATTCAGAAGTATTTCGCATTATAAACCCCAGCAGCCGCAACTATTTCAATGTGCTGAACAAAAGACAACTTACAGTCAACGATAACACCTAAAGTACATTCCCCGAGATGTAGAAAAAATTAATGCGTACATTTTTTCTGCCGAAGGTCACTATTTTGCACTTATTAATATTTAATTCAAGTTTGTTCSTGAAACACCACCTATTTAAATTGTCAATAATACTGCTGAAGGAGCAAGCAGTCCGAATAAGAACCTATAGCCTTCAGTATTTTTAAGTCATCGGCATACAGATAAACATTAATATTACGAATAATTGTGGTTTCAGGATCGAACCCTGAACCACTCCACTAGTAGCATGAAAAGTGTTAGATCTGAAACCACCATGCTCAACAATTTGCCGTCTATCCATCAAAAGAGACTTAACAACAGAGACAAGTCCATCGCAAAAACCAAAATTTTGCAGTTTATGCAATAGAAATCAGTGATTAACATGATTAAGAGCCTTTTTCAAATCAGTATACACAACGTCGACCTATAAACGTTCATCAAGAGATTTAGATACAATATGTGTAAACTCGCAAAGATTAGAAGTTGTTGATTTTCCCTTAACAAATCCGTACTGTTCCGATGTTATATGGGGCTCAATATGTGGATAAATAACTTGAGACAAGACCAACTCAAATAACTTAGCAAAATTGGCCATAAGAGCAATAGATCTATAATTGCAAACATCCGCTTTATCACCGTTTTTAAAAACTGGAAATATTTGTGACGTTTTCCACACATGATAAAGCAATGGTATAATGTTATAACTTACCAAAAGCTTTTTTCTTTGTAAAGTTGTAATTGAATATTGATCTGAAATGCGAATCTTTGCTTACCTCTTGACAGATTTTCTTGGAATATCTCTTTTCTAGTTTCCTAGTTGCAATCACAATGATGGAGGAGAGACATAGCGCAGACTTGTATGACTTTTTTTTCGTCTGCTGATGTGGAGCATCTGATGTAGGTATCATTTTCTCCTAACATCTATGTTTCATTCATTTGGGACAGTTGGGTCGATATGGTATTTTATTATAATATCATGATCTTAAGGTGCCGCGACTGTGAGGTTCTTGCCACCCGGTTGGCTGGCAGCTGCCCTTGGACTTCGGCAGGGCTTTGAAGCTACTGTAGCAGCATCATCTTGGGGGACTTGTATGGTGGACCACCGGCTTTAGCGTAACCGCCAAAATCTGTAACTGTCAACGGTCTCGCCCGTATCGCCGTGGAGGTAGTTCGTCGCTAATTATAAGATTGCAGTCGGAACGGTATCAGTATGTTTTATACCACTCGCTATAATATCCAGTGATGGGCGCATCTATGTAATCTACGTGGCGTATTCTAGTACGTGATAATTAGGTCTTGAATTAAATTACCCTTTGTTGAAATTTAATAGCATATTATTATATTAATTTAATAGCATATTAACAAAAGAGACGTTTTATTTACAATAGTAATTCGGAGTGGGAAAACAAATTTCTATATACTCTAGCGGCAAAAAGAAGGGACGTTTACTTTATAAGCGGGCTACAGATTAGTTATTAACAAGTTCAACTTGAATACCTCTATCACTTCCGAGTCGAGATTATTCCAGGCGTTAAACACTCGGTTGGGTAGGAAGAACTGTTGACTGCGTGATCGGTACTCCTAATGTACCAAGTTTAGCCTATGCCCTTTCAGCCTGTCGTCTGGTTGCAGTACAAATATGTGTGAAAGATGATTCGACAGCTTCTGTTGAACAACACTGTAAGTGATGATAAGATCAGCTCTCCGCTGTCTCACTGAAAGAGGCTCAATATTCATGAACGCACGGCGCTCTTCGTAGGGTGGTCGGTGAAGCCCATAACGCAAAAGGAGTTGCACTTCGCTGAGATATCTCTAGCAAATTGATGTCTTCACGCAACACTAGGAACCACACAACATTGGCATGGCAGCGATCGTATGTTGGTTATGTATAGCCTGCTAACAGAGTGTGGGGATAATGTACCGAATGTACATGCGAATTCAGAGCGAGGGGCAAGTCAAACGTGTATGCAAGGAACAATGAGACCCAACACCGTGCCCTGAGTAACACCACTCAATACACTTTTCTCTGCCAATACGGACTCTGAATGACCTGCCCCGCAGAAATGAAGATATTCCATGCCAATTGGTTACCATGGACGTTCAAGCTTAAGGATTAGTCTGCTGTGTGGCACCTTGTCAAAACGCTCGTGAAAAATCCAAGATAATGACGTCCGTTGATTGATTTTTGTCGTCGTTGGAAGACCAGTCGTTCAGGCAAGACAACAGATTCGTTATAACTGAGCGTCTTCTAATAAATCCATGCTGAGAGTCGGGTATAACGTGATTCAACAGAAGAAACTCAGCCAACTCTTCTACGATAATTGCTTCCATAATTTTTAAAACTGTGGGTATCAAGCTTATTGGCCTATAGTTATCAGCAAGTAGTTTGTTGCCTTTCTTCTAAATGAGTGTTATATGTGCCATACGCCATTGATCTGGTATGGCAGAAATTCTAAATGAGTTTTCCACTATTATAGACAAGGGTGTGCATAATGATCCATTGCACAGACGGATGTCTGGGTCTGGTGCCGAGTTGAGTTTCATTTTTTTTGATGCGGTTCCAAATTTTGGCAGGGCTAAAGTTGATATTGGAAATAGATAAAATACCGCGGTCTGTGTCAAACACTATTGGTGGAATTGGGTATTTTCACTTTTTTTGAAAATTACGTAAAATGAATCTTGAAGTGCATATATATCGTACGCAATGTTAAAAAAAACAAAAAATATTTGTAGGTTGAGAATTTCAGGTCTGAAATTCGAATCTTAGGACTCACCACCAAAACGCTTCTATCCAAGGTTATTCAACTCGTGACGTCAAGTGTCATGTAAACATTACAGAGGAGCGTGCTGTTTAATGTTGTAGTATCATTCTTATATTGGAAAAGGTTTTGTGTAGTGTTTATTGAAAGGACGGTTTAAGAGGTCGCGCCAAAAAGTTATTTGTGTAGTTTTACAAGCATCTATTATGTATGGAAAACAAAACAAGTGTTGTTTTGTTCATGGTTATAAAAGTATTTCAGTCAGTACAGCTAACAAAATTTTTGTAACCGTTCCTCGAGATATTATCAACGTATGAAAAACTTGTTTAAGGCCCCTGGACGTAATATGCCGAAATTGCAAAGTTGTTTTTCTGTTGTGAAGATAGTCTTAATTCTTACCATAAGTTTTGTTATTTTTTTGGGGTTATAAGTGTTTACCATTCAGTTTCCATTTTGATATAGCTTGAAGGAGATATGAAAAATTATACGCGTTTTAAGTTGATAGAGGGAAATGTTATAATAAAGAACAACGTTGTTCCCCATATATTCGACTGTTAGCCAGACCGGAAACGAGCCGCAAGTGCCCCGAAAACAGATGGCAATTTATATTTATTCTGACCTCTAAAATAAATGTCAAGTTTAGGGGTACATTTTTAATTCTTACATTTTTATGTTTACAAATAGCATGTTTCCAACAACCCATTGTGTTCAAATTATCAATGCTACGTTAATTTGATAAAAAGTTCACTTATGCAGTTATTTTAACGTTCCTCATCTCCGCCGCGTTGAACCGCTCGTCGCTGTACACAAATTCCATAACAATGAACATGCCTTCAGAAGTCATAACTCATAAGTATTTAACTTTTTCTTGGCGTATTTTTTGTCACAAAATGAACGCAAACAACACACTGATAAATTGACGGGCTGAGGCTGACGCGTGACGCGCTGACCCCAGATGTAAACAAGCGGCCWTTTACAAGRCACCTGACGTCACAGCCAATATGTTCGCGTTTTGGCGGTCCCTTTAAATATTCACATTTTTAATATTAAAAATTCACCTTACGATCCATTTTTTGGAATTTATAAGCTGTCACAGTTGTTTTGTGGATTAGATGCTACCTATTAATATGCAATTTAATTAAATATAAATACACGGCAAATACCCAATTGCTGGTTCACTAGTAAAGCTTCTACAAAAACTTTCTACCATAAGTTCTGATACTTCAAGCTGATTGCCACAAAGAGTTTCGTCCTCACGTTTAAGCAAGGGTATTCCGAGTTGGTTGGAAAATATGCGGTGCGCGTCATAATGAACAGGTCTCTTTGATCTTCGGAATTTTTGCCACAGACTTTTTTGATAGTTCACTCATTAAATATTGGTTGATCAGGGTCTTTTGGTCACAAATTTTCTTTAATCGTTTTGAGGTAACCTTGGTCTTGAATAAACTCAACGTGTTGGATAAGTAATTCCACTGCTCGATGGGGTTAAGACCTCGCAGACCTCGCAGTCGACACACGCGAGGGTAGATTTGWTCCTTTAGTAATTGAACGTTGTTATTTCCCTGACCAAGTGGCGTCTGGAAATGTGGAAATCCAACAATTGCATTTGGCTAGACCAGTGGTGTATCTAGAAATTTTGTTTGGGAGGGGTAATGATTAGTTCAAACAAAAATACCTACCCACTTATGATATTTATTTAGGAAACACAAAAAAACCTGTTAGCTTGAAACAAGGATTTTTAATACAAAGGAAGATCACAAAACAAAGTCTAGCCTTCTACGATTTTTACTTGCAAATCTATTATATGGGAAACATCTGTCTTCACATCCCATGAACATGACTTCCTAAAATGTCATGTGTCACTACGCGAAGCTTTAGATTCAAATGCGTTCCGTCGAAGCGTTTGTTACTATCAGCCACCAGTACAACTATCGTCTTGGGGGGCTAATTACCCCCACTACACCTCCCTTAAATAGGTGCCTGGGCTAAACAACACCACATGGTCAGATATGCCTACCGGAGGAAGATAGTCAATTTGGATTAACAAAGCTGGTTCGTTCACAATAATCCAGTCAAGGAGCGAAGCCCGCGTGTTGAAGCGAAAACGGGTAGGCTAGAGACATTCTGCTTCAATAAGACATTACTATACAAGTATTTGGCGGAGGGTACTGATCGAAAATTGGATATATTACAATCGCCTGTTATTATTGCTTGACCGAATCTTGGTATTAGTTCTGAGAGCAAAGTAATAATGGTGTTATCGACCACTAACAGTGTAGATGGTGGACTATAAATGCACACCAACAATAAATTCAAGATCGGCAGCGAAGATTCAATGTCTATAGTATATATTCAATAGTCTTTGATATGCGTTAATTCTGAATCAGAAATCGTGCTCTTATTAGTAGAGCTTTTAAGGTGAAATTTATGTTCCTTTGGTGCTTCTTATGATATCATTATACATTATGTAGATGACGGATCTTTATTTTTCCAAATAAAATGTATCAACTCATTTTTTGTTAAACGCAAGTTTAACTGAGTTCATCAATAACGAAATTAGTAATAAAGGGGCTTTGTATAATCAGTGTACATAGAAAACATATAAATAATTTGGGTCTTAATTTCACAGATTTTCAAGTCGCCTTGCAGAAAATCCACGACGATTACTCATGGAATAAATACTTCATTAATTACTTAAGTACCTATATTTTATAAACATTTATTATTTCTATTTATGTTGAATTATACTCTACATGACGTTCCTGCTTTGCCCTCCCCTAGACCAAAAGCTGGGTACGCCCATGCTTACCGTACTCTGATAACCAGATTAGCTATAAACAAACCACTACTTAATAAATTACCTATACCTAGTACTCGTATATTATAAAGCAACCGGCAGTAATCAATCAACATGAAACTAACATGATACAAGTTTACATTATCATTATTACAACTACCTATACAGTTGAAACGTTATATAAAGGAATATGATAGGAATAGTAATTGCCGTTTCTAGACGATAGTTACTTTTTATCCTAGGCCGGTATCTCTCTTAAAGATCGAGCCTCAGTGGCCACTACTATAAAATCTTTTACCATCTGTTTTCAGGCCCCAGCTCAATTGGCTAAGAGCGAATGCATAAGTGAGGCCTACCTTTCCAAAAGCACTTGCAATTCAAAAAAATATGTTGCATTTAGGTAGATAACGGAGCGCATAATAAAAACAACAGAAAAAAGAATTTTATTCACAGTTATATTAAATACTCAAAATAAGGTTGTATCATTATATCTACATTCAGAATATTATTTTTTAGCTTCTAGCTGAAGTTTTGGTGCTTGCAATTCAGAAGTATGTTGATGTATTTTTTATTTTTCATGTAAAGCATCTATATCCAACACGAGGTTGATGAAAACTCAAGTTGAAGTTAGCCAGGAATATCTGATTATACCAGTGTCTTCAAACTGGCGCTTTAGCAGTTTTTAGGCAAGTAACGTGATTCACTTTTATACAGTTTTATTTTATGTTCAATAACTCTATCCACCGAGTTCGGTTTGAGCGGTTGTGGGATACGGACGTGCACCCGAACGGCTCTTTGAGTTTTACTCCCTTTTGTGTAATTAATAAACAACTAAACTACATTTAGTGAGTGTTGCATGGTGGGGGACAAGTGCTTAGCGTGGTAAAAGTGGTGGCACACCTGAGGACCCAGGTGAATACCTGTTACCTGAGCGTAGCTGGATCAAGTGAGAGAACTAAACTAAACTAAAATAGGATAAGACAGTAGAAAAAACCGCTGCAAATTGAATCAATACTTCCACATCCAATTGTCAAAATGACTTGTACTATACGATTAGTAATCAGATTTTGAGCATTTTGTCTCTCTACACATTTTTTCTAAGACAAAGTCCTCGTGATATTAGCAAAAATATATAAATTTTAAAATCGGTKTTTCCAAATAACTCGAAAATTATTAACATAACAAAAAAATTACAAAAGTGCTTTCTGACAGAAATTTTATTTTATATATACTACAAAAATTTTAAAAAATCGTACGAGCAGGGACCAAAATAGGTTTTTTGGAAATATTTCGAAAATGTCAAAATTTTCAATAAATTTCTAAGAAACTTTTTGTGAGAAATTTTATTTCCTATCTGATGACATTTTCATTTTTTGAATATATTAAGTATATTCGGAGATATTTAGGAAAAACCGTTTTTCTTTAAGTAACGCTTTTTTGCTAATATCTTCTAAACAGTTTGCTGCACCGAAAATTTATAAGAATGAATATTACTCGCAGTTATACTACTAATCACATACTAAAACGAAAAAAATATAAAAAATAAAAATTTGCAAAAAGGGTAGTTACCCCCCAGTTTTGCCCCCTTCCCGATACCGTACTTACCCCACAAACAATAGGTCGCTTTGGGTAGTTGAGATTTATACGTTTGCGAAATTTCAAGTTCATATAGTAAGTCTTTCGATAGTTACCTTGTATACAAACAAAACCGCAGACACACAGACAAGAAATTTTTTTTTGCTTCAATTTTTTTTTGCGTTTTCGACAATTTTAAAGCGAATGAGTAAATAAACATTTTTGAAAAATTTTTTCGCGATACAATACTTCCCATCCGTTGGATGTGGAAGTAATAATTGACTAACGTAATAATTACTAACTATGTTGCATGTGCATAAATAACTGTACGTATTATTTCTCTCTCTTGGTATAACCAAGTGCGGGATTTTGTGCGATATAACGCACACCTAGCGTATTTTAGGGCTGAAACGGTCAAACGCAGGTAGAAACGAACCACCCCAAATTGTCAGACCTTGAAGATAGACAAAGACCAGGTCCTGAAAGTGTAAAAAACGGAGTAAAAGCAAAATACATCTAAAAATAGACCAAACGTAGATACCCCGATCTACCTTACGCGTGATAATAGAACATCAGTACGATCTTAAAAAGAAATTATAGTATAAATAAACTTAAACGCCGTAGTATTTACAAGTAGAATAAACAACTAACCCACAAAACAAGAATAACGGCTTTCGTCTCTTTAGACATTCTTACAGTAAAAACAAATCAACAATAGGGGAAGGTAGTAAAACGTAGAGAAACCGGCATATCCAAAATTAGATCAAATGAACTATGTCGACTTGTTAAAAAATACATACCGCGGTAGGAACAAGTATAGAACGAACAACTAACCAGCAAAATAATAACTACTTTCGTATTTTCAGACGTTCTTTCAGAAACACAAACATAAAAAGTCTCTTTCGGTAACAACGAATCAACGAACGAAAACAACAAGATAGATGTATAAGGAAAAGAGAATATGCTGCCAATGTATATAAACCCAAATATTAATTTAGGTTCTTGTGTTGTCGTTATCTAGAGATCCAACAATGGATAAGCACATACGAAATCACTCAAAGCGTCGATACCATCAAGAAACAGCAACACAAACAGGAATCAAACAATTATTGTGAATTATAACATTTTAAGTTCATAATGTGTTCTAGTGCTACGTTCTTGCGTTTGCATTGTTATTGTGATTGTCGTTACAGTAAAGTAGTTCGTGTATCTAGACAAGTGCATAAAATAAATCACGTAATTGTGGTAAAAAAAAATCAGCAAGACCAAAACTACCAAATATACGTGGAACACATCACCAACAGCAACACAAACACCTTGTAAGGGACCAAACTCTTTAGGAAACGAGCGGATAAACACATATGAAAACACCGAAAAAAGCATCGACATCATCACGAAAGAGCAATCAAAAAAGGAAACATGAATCATGAATGCCGCTTAAAAAAGACAAGAAAATAATAACTGAAGAAGTCTTAAATCTCTACGCAACTTCAGACATCACCTCACATGAGGAGGAGATCAATGAAGCCGCGCTAAGCCAACATCAAACACGGAAACATCTAAGAAAAGCATTCACTGGCCGAATTCACCCTGCGAAGCTTCCCATATACTACAAAAGGCGTGGAAAACAGCAACAAGCTGACCGTGATGATGAACGTGCTACAAGTGGAGAACGGTGGAGAGAATCATAGCAGAATAAAACGTAACTGAAGAACAGTGGTTAGAAATCGCAAAAGACAAGAAAACAATAAATAAAGAAGTCTTAAATCTGTATACTATCTCAGACAGCAGCTCGGCGAGGAAGAACAAGAACAATGCAGCCGAACTAAGCTACCATCCAATACGGAGGCTAATAAAAAGTGTCCCAGAGTTGGATGCCCTGAAAACCTTCCCATTCCAATCCCAAAAATAATCCTGTAGCATGCGCTACGTGGGAGCCCACTAGTAACAAGCGTGTCACCCCTCCAACCCAGCGTAGACGTAGCCGACCCGGCGGTATATCCGGGAGCGGCAGAAATGCCTACCGTACGCTGGTTCAATCAATCAATAACTCTATCCACCAGGTCGCGGTGAAATCTTTTGKCCTCTAAGCAGTAAGCGCTGTGGATACACCAAGCAAACTCTAACTTATGATCCTCTAGGAAACAAGAAAATCATAATTCCATAGAAGTGTGTTCGTAATTCTCTTATCGGTGCTGTTTTAATAATTGTACGAGTCGTTGCTGATAGGACTGTCACTTATTAGCAATTTTATAACAGAAAATTATATATTTTTCAGTAATCCATAGAGCAGTGCAATTTAATTTGCATTTGCAGATTACTTGTAATGGCGACATGGTAGGTAGATTTGGCGAAAGAGGTTACATTGTATACTTACCTCAGATGATGGGCTTTTGGCAGCAACAATTTTTACAGAGAACATGGCGTACTACTCACTACTATTTCTAAGACTTTTTTTGAAATTATAGCTAATTTTTCTGGGCATGTAGATGTCTGGTGTGGTACTTACAATGTTTACGCTTCACTACTGCATACTCACGACACAGATGATGCAATCCATATTCAAAATCCAGTTAATGGGTTTGCAGGACAGTATATTTCTGAAAAAGTATTGCCAACTTTGGCCGGGAAACGAACGCGAGCCTTGTTGAGTGACGTTCAAACGTGATTGTCATCTACACAATTAACACCCTATTCAGATTCCAGATGAAATTACTGATTGTAAGAAGTAATTAATTCGGTTTGCAGGCCAATATATTTCTGAGAAAGTATAATTACATGCAGGGTGTTCACTGTAACAGTTAGGGTTCCAGAAAGCTCACATTTCGGAGCTGTGGTGTGACATTGATCTGCAACCTTAAACTACCATCGCCGTGCATACTGTAACTATGCAGCAGTTACGGAAAGGCGGCACAAACAATTCAGAAATCAACGCCGCCCGCGTTGCATGAATCATTTATAGAAAATCTACAAAATGGCATACGAATTGTTTGTCTTAAGTTGATTAAATTAAAACTTGTTGTAGGTAAAAGTTTATCATGAGGCTATGCGTCACTTGTCTCACCTGAACAGCTGCTACTGTAACTTACATTGTTGCTAGAGGGTAAACTCTTGCTGGGGTGTTCGAGTCTAGTTGCAGACTTGTTTGATTGATGAATTCATGAATTAATAGATTATACATGGCATGAATAGCAGAGTCGATTTTTACGATAAGTATTATCTGAATTAGGATGAAGGTTTGAAATGAATAATTGTTGGTTTTAGAAATATTGTCTCCTACTTTTTAGAAAACATTTCAGCACTATTTTTTCCGCGACTTCGTATTTTGTCAACGTTTGAGAACGCACTTTCCTCAAAACGAATTAAAGCGTTCAGCCGGCATGGAGCTTTAAAGCTACACAGAAGCTTTCCCACTAATGCCACCCACAAAGGAGCCAATTCAATTAACTCCACCGGCTCCGAGTCGCGCATTCAGTCTCATATTCCGTTCGCATATAACGACAGTACGTGTTTAATAATGAAAAATGCCGTTCGGGCGCCTCTCGATCGATAGGCCGTCGAGACGCTGCACTGGCAGGCAATTTGCATATCGGAATATTAATCGACGCTTAACCGAGTAATCACTTAATCCAGAAGATCGGATAAGAACGCCGGCGTCTCGGTATTTAACAGAAAAAGAGGGAAAAGTTGCAAGTGACTTTACTGTTCTCACTACACAGGGTTATTCACACAACTCGTTCATCTATTTATCGATTTATGCAAGGAATACAACGTATTGTTGGACTATTGGATAATACGAGGGTGAATGCTTTCAGAGTCTATAATAGCTAATATTTTTTGGGAAGGATAACTGTCGCTATAAAACACAAAAAATTATTATTAACCTGACGTTTCAATTACGGCTGTAATTTAGTCAGAGAACGGGAAATATCGTCAAACACGAATTGAAACAAAATTCTGAAAGTAAATAAACAAATCACAAAGGAAGCGAGGCGTCATAGAAACAATGTACCAACCAGTTTATGGTCGAACTAGCACAATAAGTGAGCTTAGTAAACAGGAAGAGTAAATATAACATTTTATATTCTACTGCTAAATTGCTTAATTTTCATTACTAAAAAGCCTTATGCATAAAGAATAAGTGGCACGGGTGCACTTTCTTGTCAGTTGTAGCTTTAGAAATTGGGTATTTAAGTGAAGTAAAAATTGCGAAATTCAATATAGTTTCATTACTAATTGTAACATATGCAAATAATTCCCTATGTTGGTTAGTATAAWATATGTATTTAAGTACGTGAATATTCAAGTCAAAGTTGAACTATTTTAAAACGCCCTCCAAAGGATGTGACGACTTAACTGAAAATGGAAATACACAACTTGGCAACTGTTGCTTTGCATTCTTATGTGGCTGTCAAATCACAGTCGGATGAACGTTATCATCTTGTGCCGGTGTTGGATTTGTTGTGCTTGTGTTTGATGATGCTTAACTAACGTAAGAACAACGAACGATAAACAAAAGAAAACAAATACAACACAAAAAACGCATTTACAGATGATTCAACTCGGCTGTCACGGTACTGTCAGTGATTGTTGTTTATCCCATTATCCCTCTCTCTTGTAGATTGTTCACTTATGATGTGACAACTGAATTCTTTAATTTGTATTAATTAATATCTCAAGTTATGCGCAATATCGAAAGAAATAAAAATAGCAGGCAATCTTATTTTAATTGGATCGTTCGGAATGTATAATAAAAAAAACACTGAAATACCCATTCCTAACTGACATTACTTGAATATAAAAGTGACAGGAACAAGCAAAACGATTAGATTCGTGGTACCGCTTTAGCAGTTGCGGCAGTATGCTTAAGACAATGAATATTGTACAAAATATATTTACCATACCTGAAATCAATGAAGAATTGTCAGAGTACAGCTGTTAAAAACGTATATAGTTATCTAAATGAGTACATTATATGGTGTTTTAGCGAAAAACGCTAGGTCAGAGACTAGGTCCTTGTCAAATTATGACCGTGTCAATCAATTTGACTGCACCTATGCATACCACGCAATTTGTTGCTTCATACCTTGAAGAATGTTTAAAAAATTTAGTAATAAAAATACTTATATATGAAATGTTGCTCCTTAATTTGTATTTATTGATATCAAGGAACAACCATATGACGCGCAACTGACCACATTTTCCTGTTGACTGCAAAACTGACGTCTAAACTCCTGACATTAGCAGGTACGAAAAGTCATAATGGAGCTTCAGCATGGCCACTTCCGTTCCAGTTTATATGTGCATAAAGATACACAACGCTTATTCCTGTCAGTTTTACATTCAAAGGTCATTACAACAGCCTATGTTGTATTATAGTCCTAGGACAACTTTACTACCGCTAAAGATACTAATAAATACGAGTTTTTATGGTGCAGTCTGACAAAACAGTATATTATGATATAAGACCACAATCGTAGTAGTTATTTATTATAAATGACGATAAAATGTATTTTAACTAATCGCGGAAGTTTATTAAATTTCGTTACTAGGACCCTTTCTAGGGGTAACCAGGACTTTGTTTATTTTGATTTAGGTGATCTTCCAGTTATACTTGTATGTAAAGGTTTTTGGTTGTTTCGGTTACGTGACGAACGAAATGAAAAATCTAGTCCCCCACCCACCCGACAGAATACAAACATTAGAGGAGGAGGAAAAGTCAAAGAAAGTAAAGTCCTCAACATTATACAGTCTTACTACTCTGTATTAAAATCTACGCAGCTTGTGAATGAAAATTATGATTTCCAAGTAAGTAATACGTCCAGTCTAGTAAATACGATGCCAAATAACATCATGCAAACATTATCAGAGAGGTATAGTAATATAATATCCTTGTTAAAGAAATTGAAGGATGGTTAGAAATCGAAAAAATCTAAAGTTTTTGAGCCAAAGAGTTGGAATGTTGTCTTGTCTCCCTAAACTAAGTGGGACTGTTTTCTTGTGCAGCATTTTGCTATTTATGCTATAATTTTTTCTTCCCCCCTGTAACGATCTTGTTTAAGGCCATTTAGAAGAGTAGGATATCTCCCGGCCCTTTTAAATGAATTGCATTTTGGTCGTAATTCTTGAATAGTTTTTAACAAGCTACTTCTCAACATGTATTTTCTCTAATACGATTTACAGCTATCGTTCGCTTATAGGGTTTTTGTGTTCAAGTCAAATAACCATATTGTCATATATTGTATTTATTCTAAATTCATTTAATTAGATCGTTACATATTCTAGAACAGAACGTTTACTAAATATGTCAGCATTTTTATGTCATTGCACTTCTCGCTAGCACCGAGTATAATGCTAGCGAAACATTATGACATATTAGCAAGTTGAGTATAAATACGCGGATAAATCGATCGTGAATAACTGGAGAATAACTTAGGGTACTGCACAATGTAAAACGTTGCCTCTCTGGCAGGAGCTAGCCCTCCTAGCACAATGTAAGTAACAAGGTAAATTATTCAGTAGTCATTCTAATATATTTTTGTGTTACAGTTATTAATGTGTATTTTATGTTACTTGTTTTACCGATCTCTTTGTTAATAAATAGTTGTTTAGAACCTAAGTCGTCTCTTTCCTGCCTTCGCCCCTAATTCTCTGTTTCAGGTTTCCTCAGGTGATCTCTAGCTCAACGGCGCACAACCCAAGACCGAGGGTTGTGACAATATACTTGGTCAACAGGTGTGTATTTATCTCTCGGGGCTTTCCTTACCACAGTTGTATAATAATTTCTTGTATAACTGTTTCATGCATTTTTTTGTCATTCGGTTACGTTCTTGTTGCTATAGAAACTTTTTACTCGAAGAACGTTTAAGAGGACAAGGATTACACTAACTGTTAGTTAATTCGTTGTTATAGTTATTAGGTTTACGGTACGGAAACCAATGTATTTACATATTTTTGATCTGAATGCTTAGATTTCTCTAGTATTACTAGTAAAACGATGGATTGTTATATGTAACAGTCCATTCTAGGCAAGGCAAGTACGAGTACTTGGTTCCCTTTCAATTGGAACAGACTTACGAGTGTAGGCTGCAGTCGACGTATTTTTAAATAAGGTTTTACTACCTTTTTGGATGTAAAGTTAAATGCTGACATAATGAGTTTATTAACTTTAAAATTTCTCTACTGATATATTTCTAAGTCTGATGTATTATTTTCAAGGTCTTTTCTAGCCATTATCTTAACGATTTTGCTACTCCTATTTTTTTTTTCTGTTTTGGATGGGTACGGAACGGCGAGGGGTGTCAGTTATACTGGTCTAACACGATCACAACAACCACACATACGCTGACACAAGACCGTGCAATATTCACTAGGTATATAATTTGGTAGTTTACTTTTCGTACAAGCGAAGGTGTTCAAAGCAGAGTACTGCAAGGTTGCGTGCAGTCACTACGACGGTTGGCACCGAATTGATTTTCGACAGCAGTAATAAACTAAAAACAAGACAAACAAAATTAAGGAATACTTAGCCGCTGATAGGCTGTTTATTTTATATTCACAAAGAATCTGGGTACTTGAAAGATGTAAAAGCTATACAGTTTATTTCTGAAAACCGATACATACCGAAACCCACTTTTAGTTTCCATATAAAGGATAATTAAAATCTTACTTCTTTAACATTAACCTAAAATAATATATTAATGAATTCGTAGCAACGTGTTCAGCGTCAATCTAAATTTACATTTCAAAGAAAAGTCGATTTTTAAGACCGTGATTTTCGCAGCTCTCAGAATTAATTTAGAGTAGCTGATGCCTGCCAGGTACCAGTAATAAAAGCCCTCTTCCATTATTTTCAGTTTTTAAAATGGCACGCAGCGCGCAATAAAACACTGATAACAATAAAATGTCGCAGCAAAGAGGAAATGCTAAAGGGCTTTTAATGAATTCATTACTGCGTCTCGCTTGCAACTGCCATTTCACTGCACCTCACCTCCTACCTGATGCAGCTTTAATTAACAGACACGCCCACTCGCCAAGAATAAACGAGCTTTTTTATCACCATGTGCCTACACCACAGACTCATGTTCGTCTAAAACAACGATAAATAATGCAGATATGATTTAAACCTAGCTTATCAGATGACTTTTACTGGATTTTTTAGTGCTTTCTGATAGTATACTAGAGCTCAAAGGTAGTCACCCACAGAATAGATATGTTTTAAATGTTTTATTAGTTTATTGTTTAGAGTTACGAAAAATTAAACTTCGTTCATTTAAACGAGTACCAACAGTTTAATAATGTTCTTGACGCTTCGTCGATCATACTGTCTGCTTTTTCAGAAGGAATCTGACTAGTAAATTCATCTATTGTCGCCTATAAGTAAGTATCCTTGGTGTGCAATTTTGTTATTTTGTCTTTGACCGATAGAATGTGTCCTGTCTTTAAGACTGTGTTGTATCTTACTGCAATTTTCTGCACTGTTTTCTTMAGTTTATAACATTCGCGGTGTAATGTAGAAGAGATCGCGCTGCAAAAGCTTCTCGACCACCTGGATATCATCGTATTATGGTGATGAATAAATTCGACTACAACAAAAAAATTGAGTCTATTGGACCCAGATCACTATCGAAAGCTGGTCAAGATCCCACAAGAGTCAAATACCTGATAAGGAGGCAATTACAGAATCTGCAGTACCTGAAGAAGATCAACGACGCCTACAACGTGAGCTTCGAGACTACATCTGGCAAACTGGACGCAGTATACAATGTCGCATATAGGAACATCAACGAGAAGCAGCATATAGATACGCAGAAAGATCTGTTATATCGGAACCCGTAGCAGCATGCAAACAGCTGTCATGATTATGACAGCGTAAGGACCCCGTAAACAGCAGCCATTACAACTAACGGATTGAGAGAAATCTATGTAGATAATGAAGCAACCCAACAACTTTAACAGAGAAGATAGCTATAACTTGATCAGAATTGGGAAGACGGCACTTCATCACCAGACTAGAACTGATATGCATGGACAACACGCAACCAGTTACTACCAAAGTCCCGAAATTATAGTCACACACTTGTTTTACCCAGAAGACTTCAAATTATACGAAGCTAATTCACAAAATCTCCAACATCTGCTAAACTTCAATATTCCAATAACATCGGAATTGAATTCAGTTTGAACAAGTGCTGAGTGCTGAATGTGCAGAAAGGTTGACTACCAACTAATATCCAGGATGCTGTATTGTTCGATAGTAACACTATAAAACATGTGGAAAACACACTTACCTGGGAGGCTAATAAAAAAAATGCACAATGAACCAAATTTAAAAGAAGTCCAAAAAGTATAAATACATTGACACGGTAAGAAAAATATGGATGTCATTACTAACTGGAAGAAATAAAGTTAAAGCTACGAACATCTTAGCAGCCACAAAGGTTCCGCACACTTTCAGATACATAAATTGGCCAAAATGGCAATTTCGCTCATTGGATTCAAAAACCATGCAAAAAAATGAAGAAATTCAGAGGTCTCCTTCCCAGCAGCTCAGTGGAACACATAATTTAACTAGTCATAAAGATAAAGTGTAAAGGTAAAGTGTAGTTTATTATGCCGAAACATAATCATAATAAATCTAAGATACATACATTTGCTTCGGCTCACCTAATGTAAGAAACAGAGGGATTCATACTTGCCTGTCGAGATGGGATGTTTCATATATTAGAATATCGAAAAGTGGTTATAAAACGCCGATACACTTACTGTCCGCGTGCCCAGAATATGCCAAAAATCTGTTCATTCGTAGACACAACACAACACTGTATAAAAACTTATGTAAACGATATGAAATACCTCTCAATAATCGTAACATCTACGCTACGGTAAGCATGATATCCCCTCAGTCAGCGAAAGTGAAAATGATTATGTAGAACTTACCTTTTAGCATTGTCCTAACGGCTACCACCAACAGATTTAGACCAACTAGATTTAGTTCTACAGGACCTAAAATAGAAAAAATGTTCATACTTTAATTGAATTTTTCTGTCCAGCAAAATACAATATGCTTACAAAACAATATAATATACATATAATCTAAGCCGATCGTACCCTGAATTCAAAATAATATTAGTACCATTAATAATTGGGGTCTTGAGAGGTACCCCACAAAGTTTTTGAAAACACTAAAGCCCTAAATATAAATATAAAAAATTTATTACCTATACCTGAGATGCAAAGGAATGTTCTTGGTTCGTTACATATTCTAAGACACCATCATGATGCTAGAAGACCGTAACTCTCACAGTATCTGAAATTCTTACCTATACAGGAGTAGTCGGGGTTATTCTCCATTGCGGATTAAGTAGAAATGTTATAATCTACCTCGGGTGATTGGGTACCAAATAGTGGAGAGATGAAAACCGTCTTAGCAGTTTAGATCATTGGGATATTTCGGGTTGTGGAAAAAGGGACTTTCGCTAGCAACTGACCCACATTTTCTAGGGGATGCTTACTGTTGTATCGGTTTGAATTTCAAATTCTGCGCGCCACGTCGCGTCGCAGCGCCACTCCGGAAGGCTGGACTTTTCAAGAACCTCCACCAAGAACAACGCTAGTCATCATTCATTCGTAATTCGTAAGCGAACAGTGAGCGAAAAAGATCGTGCCGTTTAATAAAAATGCAGTGTGCGGGAATAAACAAAATAATTTTCGTGGCTCCCCGCCACTGTAGTTTGAAAAATAAACGTTAGCATTCGAAAATACAGTCCACTTTGAACCACCACACAACACTTACTATTAAACAAGTCGCTAATTCTAGTAATCACAGGGAAACTAGTGCTTAGCAGTCGAATCTAATCATACAATAATAAAACCTAACAGAAGAACTTAATAAAACGTACTCGTCCAAACTTGCACGCGAGGCATTTTGCAAAATCTACTCCTAATTGCTATGCATCGTGATATGAACCGAAGCGACATGAACTATCGATTTGTATGGGGTATCATAAAAGACACCTTCAAGAAGTCATAAATTTTACCTGCTTTTCCTGCCTAGAAACGACACAACGAAAAGGTTAGCTTTCTCGCATTCTTAAACGGCTGATAACAGTAAACAGTAGCACTTAACTTATAGAAACGAAATATACTTTTATCAAAATTTACCCCGGGTGAGCCATTTTGCTACAAAGTAATGTCAAAATTAGTTTACTGGTGCCCAAGAAACAGTCATCACATTACAAAAGCGACCCGGCAATAGACAGCCAACCTTTTATTTTAATACTACTTAGATAAGCATGACACATTTATTATATTGAAGAGCTAGGTAGAAATCAATAGCCACAATGCTTGACAAATTCAGAAAACCGTGACGTGTGCCAGTCTTCTGGCAGTGAGACTAGATAATGTCTTCCCCGGAAAGAATTGCTTGTCACTACGGAAATGGCAATAAACCAAATTACCTATCACACGCCTTATCAAACTTCGAGCTTTATTGTGGTCCCCACTGCCGTAACGCATGCCCTCCAACAAAAAGCTCTGGCGTCCTGACAGAGTCGTTCGATGTGTTTTTTTAGTACCACGGAGACATTCCCCAGAGACTCGCAGTGTCAATGTCGTGACTTTTCCCCCGACCTAAATCCTGCACGTTTCAAAGCGCGAAGCTGTGGGTCGCCGCAATGCATATCATGAATTCTGTGGATGCACTTTGGAGCGAGTAATTGTGCAGGATATGAATTTTAATGTTAATATGACGCTGGAAATTTAGATTATTTAGATCAAGTCGTGCGAGTCCTTGACGTGCAAGGGCACTCACTAAACTTGGCTGATACAAAATTTGCTCAGTGCAGCAGACTGGTATAAAACTGGTTTTGCCTTTACGTCATAGGTGTAGTGGTGCGATCCCAGTGAAAATTTAGGTGGTGATGGCACAGAACACTGGAATTATAACACAATTTGAAGTGCCATAGTTTAATAATGAGAACTGCTACATTGTCAGTTCGTTTTGTAGGTAATTATCGAGACATGGTGGTAACTTCTTATTAATAAAAACACAAAAATCGTAAAAGATTACAAAATAAGATATATCGATTGAAGGAGAATATAACTTCTGCGCCGTTCGTATAAACTAAGTAAATATGGATATTAGGGCAGTTAACCGCCCTTCAGCTGCAAACATTAATAGGTTGCTTATAACGGACGTTCATAAAAAACGAGTTAAGCAAGCCGTGAATTTCTCTTTCTAATAGGAACGTAGCGCCTGCCATTGAAATAAGTTTGTACGATTCCTTGCAGATTTGATGTTTGGTCAGTTTGTCAGTCGACGTGACTGTTTGACGAACTGACGAAACTAAGACGTTATCACTGTTTTCTGTAAACTTGTAAATAATATAGGGATCGTTGATTCTGTAGAAACGTTTGCTAATCGCGATCTTATAGTTACGGAACTATCAAGTTTATTTATTTATTTTTCTAATCACATTCTAAATTAAAAAAAAATCCCCATTTGTCTAGGGCGTCTGCACATCTCCCATGCGAATCCTGTTCAGCACTGTCAACGTTACCCGGTCCAGATCGAAACCTGGCATTTGACGATAGTGTTTCTGGAACCAAGCATCAAGATGACCATGCCATTTCTCAACTTTTTTAAGCCATTCGAAGGGCAGGATCTTTTGATTTCAGCCTCGCAAATTGCAAAGATGGAAGATCCATGTGAATAGAGAAAATGGGATTCGCTAAGAATTTACCATACTCCCTAAGGAGAGTGTTAGGTAAGCAAACATGTACAACATAATCTCGGTTTTTCAATTATGGGACCTGTTACGTAAATGATTTTTCTTTATAACAGATGCTGAATATGCCCGTCACCTATATTTCATAACACTTCAATATTTCCAGCGCATCTGAAATTTGCCAGCTTACGGGGGTCGTTGTTTATTTCTTCGATTTTATCTGTTATAGGATCCCGGAGTTCATTTAAGTCACTAATGGGAACACAATATAGAATTCTTAATAGTCATAAAAAGAATTTACGCGGAGGTAAATCACGGGGTCTGGATGTTTGCATTTCTCCTAATTACGAATTACAATAACAAAAATATTTCTAAATTACAATTGCTCCATGTATTATTATTATTATTACTATTATTATTATTATTATTATTATTATTATTATTATTATTATTATTATTATTATTATTATTATTGTTTTCATTTCACTACCATATATTCCGTGGTAGATACATTCTTGGGTGAGGGACCGAGCTTCGACTAGAAGCCTATTTATCCAAGTGTTTTACTAAGTATGTGTGCACTACCATTAATAGCTATTTTTTGTAGTTCCCTTACAGAATGTTCTCCAGGGATGGCCTTTAGATGGTTGTGAAGTCCTTTCTTTATTACCCCCAATGCGCCTATAATTATGGGTATAGTTGTTGCTTTTACATGCCACATTCTCTGTGTCTCTATTTCCAGATCTTTATACTTAGCCATCTTTTCATTTTCTTTCTTAACTACGTTAGGATCATCGGGTATGGCAACGTCTACTATCCAGCACATTCGTTTTTGTTTGTCATGTATAATGGTGTCTGGCCGATTTGCTTCAATTGTTCTATCGGTTTGCACAGCCATATCCCACATAACCGCTACTTGCTCCATCTTCGTAACCGCAGTTGGTTGATATTTGTATAATTTTTCGCTTACTGCCACTCCAAAGTGTTTACATACTACCCAATGTATATCCCAAGCAATCTTATTATGTCTAACTAAGTACTCATGTGGCGCTGACATAGTACATCCTGCCAGAAGATGACCAATGTATTCGTCAGATATTCCGCACCTCCGGCATTTCCCATCCACTTGCTGTTTTAATATTTGCTTCCTGTAATAATTTGTACATAGTACCTGATCCTGGGCAGCTATAATAAGACTCAGTTTCAGCTTTTAATTCTGAGCTACGCAGCCATGTTGTCGATGCTTCCTTATCAATAGGTTCGCTTTCCAGTATTTTGTAGAACTGTCCTTGAAGTAGTTTGTCTTTCAATAACTTTATATTTTCTTTTTCTGCTTTAGTTTTCAAAGCTTCTTTTGGTTTTTGCTGGATGTTTCCCGTTTGTATGCCGTACTCTCGTTTTACCTGCTCCGCTTCTTTAGTGACTGAGTGTTGTGTATGTGAAGGGTTCGGAGAACAGTTGGGAAATAGTCTTGCACGTCAGGGCGACCGCTAGATAAAAAGTAGTGAGCAGCGGTACGTCATAGAAAAACTGACGCATATAACGTATTATAGAACATTGTATAATACTTCTGCAATATAGTTGTTGGTATCATACCGTGTACTTATTCAGAACAAATTAATATCTCTAACATTGGCGACGAGGATACACGGAGGGTGGAGAAGGCAGCGAAAGTTTAGCAAAAAAGGTCCAGCATAATGGCGTGCGTGGGCAATATGGAGGGGCTCGATGTTTCGAATCCAAACGGTTGAAAAGTCTATGCCGGCAGGCTTGGATTCTATCTAGAAGTAAATCAGATTGTGGAAGAAGATAGAAAAAGGGCTGTACTATTTAGTGCGTGTGGTGCGCCCACTTACGAAATACTGAAATCGTTAGTGTCACCAGCCACTCCAAAAAGCAAAAGCTACGATCAAATCGTGAAATTGTTAAACAAACATTTCGCACCTGCACCATCAGAAATTGTACAGAGATACAGGTTCAACAAAAGGGACCAGAAACATGAAGAAAGCGTGGCAACCTACACGGCCGAACTGCGTAAATTAGCATAACATTATAATTTCGGAAACATGTTAGAGACAATGTTGCGTGATCGATTAGTGTGTGGTGTCAGAGATCAACAATTGCAAAGGCGACTCTTAGCAGAATCGAGTTTAACATTTGATTCAGCGTTTAAAATGGCCACCGCAGCTGAAGCAGCATCGCAACAGTTGTCCGAAATCCGAGCGTTGTCAGCAGAGGACCAAAACACAAACGCAGCAGCGAATGTCGGTAAAGTGGAAGTTCGTAAATAAAGAGAACACCAAGAATCGGCGTACAAAAAGGGTATGAAACCTTGCTATCGATGTGGAGGGCAACACTTGCCAGAAACATACAATTTTACGAACGCGGAATGCCATTTCTGTCAGAAGAAAGGACATTTGGAGCGCATGTGTTTACAAAGGAAGAAACGTTAAGCAGAAAAACGAAGAAATGGTAGACGTCGCGAAATTCGTGCGGTGAGATCAGCAGAATCTGAGACGGATGAGGCTGAAATATATCAAATTCGGGAGCATCTAGTAGCACCCGCGGTTGTTGAAGTACAGATTGACGGAAAAACGTGTTCCCTAGAAATTGACTCAGGAAGCGCGTATACAATCATATCTGGAGACTTTTATGATCGGTTGTGGAAAGCTAACGGGCCGAAGATAGAACAGTTTAATGCAGTTCTGAAGGATTATCAGGGTGCTAGGATTGGATTAAGAGGTTCATGTACAGTGGAGGTGATTTACAGCGACATGAAGAAGACACTGAACTTGGTCGTGACAAGAGACAGATGTGCGAACATTTTAGGTCGAAACTGGTTCAAGCCACTAGGAATAACCATTTAAGGTGTTAAGAACGTTTCAGATTCGAACGATATGGCAAATATTCTCAAAGAATGTCGTGAAGTATTCAAGGAGGAGCTAGGTACGTATAGGGGTCCACCAGTGAGGTTCACGTTCAAGGAAAACATACAGCCGATTAGAATGAAAGCCCGCAAAGTACCATTTGCGCTGAAACACCTAAGATTGAAATTGAGCTAGACAAACTTGAGCGTCAAGGAGTACTGGAAGCGGTTGATCATCCTGCAAGCTGGACCACACCAATAGTGCCTGAAGTGAAGCAAAACGGAGAGATCCGCATCTGTGGAGACTACAAGTGCACTTTAAATAGAGTACTGGAATCAAATCCATATCCAATGCCGACGATTGCGAACCTATGTGCGTCACTCGCTAATGGAAATTGTTTTTGCAAGCTGGATTTATCTCAAGCATACCAACAATTGTGCGTTGATGAAACCGCAGCAGACGCACAAACAATAATCACACATAAGGGCGCGTATCGGGTGAAACGTTTACAATTTGGAATTTCCGTGGCACCGAATCTTTTTCAGAGGTTCATGGACACTCGGTTAGCAGGAATTCCAGGGGCGCTACCGTTTTTTGATGACATTTTGATCGTGGGAAACGGAGAAAAACAGTTAGCCGAACGTTTACGGGAAGTGCTGCATCGTTTTCGAGTCGACGGACTGCGAGTAAGGCGAGATAAGTGTGTTGTCGGTTTGAAGTTGTTAGAATTTCTTGGGCACCGACTAAGCGCGGATGGTATTTATCCGACGGAAAGGAAGGTACGTGCAATCAAAGAAGCCCCTGTCCCAAAATCGAAAGCGGAGTTGCAAGCGTTTCTTGGACTCTTATCCTTTTATAGTTTATTCATACGCATCCTGCAACTGCGGCCGAACCGCTCCATAGACTCTTAGACAAAAACGCGAAGTGGAAGTGGAGTAGAATTGAAAATGAAGCTTTAAAAAAGGCAAAGAGTTTGTTGTCCGAAAATCTTTGGTACATTATGATGAGACAAAACCTTTGGTACTGATTTGCGATTCGTCGAGTTACGGAGTTGGTTGGGTATTAAACCGTCAGAAAGACGGAAAACTATTGCCTATTGCGTACCATTCACGAACAATGACAGTGGCGGAGCGAGCATATGCTCAAGTAGACAGAGAAGCTTTGGCGTGGATTGTAGGGGTTAAAAAAATTTCATAATTATACGGCAGACACTTCGAGTTAATAACGGATCATAAACCACTTCTAGGAATAATGGGTGAAAATAAACCGACTCCGGAAGTGAATGTTACGTTGGACTCTAATTTTGAGTGCGTACGATTACGAACTAAAATATTGTCCGGGAAAAAACATTGGAAGTGCCGACGGATTGAGCCGGTTACCGCTTGAAGGAGAGGATGCCGACGCGTCAACAATCGGTGACGTTTTGATGATTGAAAATTCGCCGGAACCGTTATTAATTGCGGAGCAAATAGCGAAACTAACAATAAAAGACAATACTCTATCGCGTATGTTGAATTTTGTGCAGCGCGGATGGCCTTAAGATTGCCATTTCTTGAGCCATTTCTTAGTCGTCAGAACGAGTTATCGGTGTATCGTAACTGTTTGTTACTAGGAAACCGTGTGGTTGTTCCCGGGAGGGCGAGAGACATAGTCTTAAAAACATTACACGACTCACATCCTGGTATTGTGAAAACCAAAGCATTAACGCGAAGCTATGTTTGGTGGCCGGGAATCGACCGCCACATCTAACATTTGGTGAATACGTGCGAAGTTTGTCAGCAAAGTAGACATGCACCGCCAAGCGCACCAGTTCATCCGTGTATACCACGCGTATACCACGAGGCCTTGGTCTAGACTCCACGTGGACTTCTTTGGACCTATGAATAGACAAGTATTTTTTATAGTAGTAGATTCATACTCTAAATGGTTAGAGGTAAAATGCGTGTCATCAACCTCCACTGAGTGTGCCGTCAACGTATTGCGAGAACTATTTGCAGTCCACGGAATAC
The DNA here is from genome assembly GCA_025024175.1 of Rhyzopertha dominica. Taxonomy (NCBI): domain Eukaryota; kingdom Metazoa; phylum Arthropoda; class Insecta; order Coleoptera; family Bostrichidae; genus Rhyzopertha; species Rhyzopertha dominica. Next base: position 16,722,826 of record QCXZ01000053.1, on the reverse strand, counting down.
CAGACGTCATTGTTAGTGACAACGGAACAGCGTTTACCTCAGAGGCATTTAGAAGTTTTGCAAAAAAGAATCTAATACGGCATGTGACTATAACACCGTATAATCTGAGAGCAAACGGCGAATCGGAAAGGAATGTCCAGACAGCGAAGGAGGCACTTAAACGAATGACAGGGAATTGGCAAGTACCATTAGCTAGATTTTTATTAAGGCAACACATTACGCCGTCAGCAGCAACTGGAGCCAGCCCTGCAGAAATGCTATTCGGGAGAAAACTCCGTACATGTTTGGACAAGTTACATCCAGATTTGATGGGAGAGAAAATGAACCGTGAAAGCGAATTTAAAGCGGAGTCCAGCCCTGCTCGCAAATTCACTTTGGGAGATACAGTACATGCAAAGGATTATTCGTCTACGTCTGCTCGTAACTGGATCCCAGCAACTGTGACAAAGGAAACCGGACCACTAAGTTACCATGCAGTAACCGAAAACGGAGAAGTTCATCGGCGTCATACAAACCAATTGCGAAGACGATCAGTTACAGATGGACAAAACAGCGATTCATTTCCAGTTCAGCAGGACAACATATCCCAGCCTGATATCAGAAGTACACTCGAAGAAAAACCAGTGGAACCAGCGACAGCTGAAGGGGCGACACCACGTCCATCCAGAATCAAGAGGACGCCCGCATACCTGGAGGATTATGTGCGTGATACAAAACCTCGGAGGGAGGGGTGTTGTGTATGTGAAGGGTTCGGGGAACAGTTGGGAAATAGTCTTGCACGACAGCGCGACCGCTAGATAAAAAGTAGTGAGTAGCGGTACGTCATAGAAAAACTGACGCATATAACGTATTATAGAACATTGTATAATACTTCTGCAATATAGTTGTTGGTATCATACCGTGTACTTATTCAGAACAAATTAATATCTCAACACCGAGTATAATGCTTTCTGTGCATAATGTTCTTTTAAACTTTGCGAGTATTTGTCATTTTCTTTTTGAATGTAGTCACTGATTCTAACGATAGCGATGTTGTATGCTGTTTCTAATTCCAGCATCCCTCTCCCATTGTTTTGTCTCTTTATATAAATTATATCTACATCTGCTTTTGGATGCAGCATACCACCCATTGTCAACAACTTTCTGCTTTTTCTGGCCATGGCCCGTATCTCTTCTCTCCTCCAATCGATAACTCCGAACCTGTATGTTACAACTGGAAGAGCCAGGCTGTTAATTGCGGTTATCTTGTTTTTTACATTGAGTTCTGTTCCAGTGATTTTGCGTATTCTACTGTAGTACTTCTTTTAATCTGTTCTTTCATTGTTTTATGCTGAATGCCGTCACTTTCGTGGACTCCCAGGTACTTATAACTTTCATTAGCATCAATATAAATACCATTCGTTCGTCGATTACCACGTTATCTACTTTTATCAGCTTACCCCGTTTGAAACTAGCTGTTGCCGCATTTGTCTATGCCAAACTCCGTATGAATATCTTGGCTAAATTTTTGAACGAGCTTTAGGGACTGGCGTAGTTCTTCATGTTTGGAATAAATTTTTAAGTCGTCCTTCTACAGTAGATGAGTAATGGTATTTGTACTGTTTAGTTTATATCCGCCTCCTCCCCTATTTAACCTATTTGTGAGTGGCACAAGCGACAAACAAAAAAGAATTGGTGACAATCCCCCTCTGTATACTTATGTTCTCAATGTGGATGTGTCCTTTATTATCATAGAGCCACATATCTGTTTGCCAGTTCTTCATTGTTTGATGTATAAATTGTACTACGGGTGGACATATTTTGTAGATGTTTAACGACTTTATTATCCATGAGTGTGGTATGCTATCCAAAGCCTTTTTATGGTCGATCCATGCCATACTTAGGTTTCGTACTAGGAGTTAGTCTTTGCAACCTCTAGATCCCTCCTACATACATCCTTTTTGTTCTACGGGAAGGATGTCGTTTTCCTAACTGTCAGTACTGAACTTAAAACTTTGTACATAGTTGGTAAGCAAGTTATTTATTGGGCGATAGTTTTTTGGATCTTGTGAGTCTTGACCTTTAAGTAGTAGGAACGTATTTCCAGATGTCATCTACGTGGCGCACGATGCGGGTACATTCAAAATTTTATTGTATGCCTGCGTTAGTCCCACATGGATCAAGGTAAAGTGCTTGAGCCAAAAGTTTTGTACTTTGTCTGGTCCCGGTGACTTCCAGTTCTGCGTTTGTTTTAAAGCCTTTGACACTTCCTCTCTGGTTATATCTTTCCATTCATTGTGCTGTATACGTCTGTAAGTCCTGTCCTCTTCTTTAATCCATGTGGTTTCTTGATTGTGTTCGTTCTTTTCCTCCAATATACCTCGCCAAAATTGTTCTATTTCTTCCTTTTTAGGAGTTTCTTGTGAAAGATTCAGCACTTCCGTCATTAAGACTCCTGTAGAATTTTTTTCAGTCTTCGTTGAATGTTTTGTTGTGTTTGTAATAGTCGTTTCGTTTTATGTACCTCCTTAGGCGTTGAGCTTGAGCTTGCTTGTAGTTTCATCTTAATTTTTTGTTCCAGCTCATCAATCTCCTCTTTTTTCATATTTGTGAAGCCTGATACTTTTGATACTCTTTCAGGGTGGATAAATCTATAATTATCGATCTTTTGCTGAATTTCCAGGGCGCTTCTGTATGTATGCTTTTCTCCTTTTCTTTATCTGCTACTTCTCCAGCAATAATCATAGCTGCCGCATAAACAAACTTGTTGATTTCTATTATATCCGCTTGAGCGTCATGTATTAAGGTTTTTAGTGCGTTATTGGCGATGTCTATTTCTGCTGTTGTTTTACTATTCAGCAGAATCTTATTAATACGTTTTCGTCCACTTATATTGTTTTCCGAGAGATTGTTTGCCTTTGCCCTAATTTTCTCTATCATGAGCTCAACTTCAGGAATCCTATCAGGGGCATACCTATTATTATTATTTTTTTTACTATCACACTGTTGAGTGGAGTTTTTCAGTAGCCGGATTTCTCAGGGCTACTGAAGGTAACGCCTAGAGATCGTTCTTCGGATGATCGCAGTGGTTCCAAGAACGACTGCTTTCTGCATCCACGTTAGGGCGTTCGATTGGACTTGAAGTTATTATTATTATTATTATTATCATTATTATTATTATTATTATTATTATTATTATTATTACTATTTAGACTTTAATTAGCTACCATAATAACATCAGTTCATATAAATAGCCTTCAATTCACGAAGGAAAAGCGGTGTATATACTTATCAGATTATCAWTTAAATAAAAATAGCCATGAAAYGGTTTTAGTACACTAATAMATGTATTATTCATAGTATTTATCTGTCCACAAACGACCTAAAAACGGAACGCTGCGTTTAAAATAAATTACTTATTCGGCTTTATAGCACGACACATACATATTTTACCGAAAGGAAGTAAACAGACCAAAATACCTCAAGTGTTTTATTGAATTGCAGCTAATAATGCCAAGTTTAAGGCTACATTACAAAAGAAGAAAAAAACAGCTGCAACGCGATCGGAACAACTTGTTGCTCTCCCGTTCGGCGAATTTACATCGGAATACCGGGGCAAACACCAGACTACATTTATAAGTGATTTGGTGTACGTGGAACGCCTAAACAATGCTGTAGGTCCGGCAGAATATCGGATTCATCTTATAAAATCTGTAGTACAGCTGTCCGTTCGAATAGCACGCGTACGGCATAAATAACTCCGACAGATTTAGATTGTGAAAGCATTGGCTGATTTGTTCCAATAGATATTGGAATTTGTTGGGAATGCCTTGCTGTACTAAGGAAATTGTGGTGACGTTCTGATTAGTGCCATCATCGCCTATACGATCTATTCTGTTAATTGGTAGTGCCGTATTTTTGTACATGTTATCTTGCGAGCCATTTTGACGCTTCATGTCCTCTGCACTTTTGGAACGTCCAACTTGCTGCTTCGTACTTTTGACAGTTCCGTATATATTGTGTTCTGCAGGTCCACCATGAATAGTTTTCTCGATCGGGCTAAATCTCTTTTCATTATGGTATTGATTAGCTCCTATTTTTGGCAATGCATCACCTAGAATTCGGAAGAACGCATCATTTTAATGACAAGTACATCAGAACAGATGACCTGCGATGGATCTCTTCTAATATATGATACCAAACAATGATTCTATATCAGTAAGTACATCAATAAGGACAAACGATGTATTTCAGACAGTAACGAAAGGTATTTTTTTTTATCGTACCATACCAACATGTACATACCTTCAGCTCAGACCCAAAATCAAATTCTATACCAATTATATATACATAAAGGGTTGCATAGATATACCAGATTATACCTTCTAAAATATCATCTGCTTCTAATCAAACTATAATGAAAAAAGTAACCAAAATGATTTAGAAAGCCTAAATACGTATTCTGGCAGCCAAACTGCCTTCTTCAGTAGAGTAAAGGACACCTTGAATAATTGGGCAGATTAACCTGAGGATATTCTCCTCACTAGGTCTTTAGCGCAAGCGGGGTCAGGTCAAAAAAACATCGTTATTTATACTATTTGAATTTCATGCTTGAGTGAATCACTTATCTAATTAGTTCAAACAACGCTGATCTTGAAATCGGACCTAAATCTGAATTCATTATGGTATCTTTGTTCCTTATTGGACAAAGATGCTTTCAACCGGGTTTAGTTTCGTTGTTAGAAATTTGTTACAACTGGTTTTAAGTTTTTACAAGTTATGGGGATCATTAATATGTTGGGCGACACTGAAAACCTGAAATAACCTAAATGCTCTTTAAATTTAACTCCTACGGAACGCCTGGCATGACCAATATATATTTACAGTTACAACTACTACATTGTAATGTTTTAGGATTTCCCCTAATCCTTTGGTAAGCCTAAATTCAAAGGGAATTTTGATACATTTAAATTCTACAGTATTTGGTAAAGATAAAGTGGTTGCATCTACAATTGTGCTGTATCTTCCTAAGTAAATTTTGTACTGTTTTACTAGAGCAGCCATTATTAACTGCAACATTCTTGATATATATGAGGCTGCATTTGAAACCAAAAGTGCCTAAGCTGGGCCATGATCAACACGTAGGTTTAATTCTAATGGAATTATGAGCTTAAAGTTAAATTGGTGAACAAGGTGACGTCACGCGTAACCTTGAAACAGATCAGGAGGTAAACAAACCAGCGCCGGTGGCAGCTTACGGTATCTGGTGCGTATTAGAGATTAAATACGTTATTTTAGCTCGTGACAAAAAAAAATAAAAGGTGTCTTATACAGTTTTATAGATCAAATATTCAAAGAATATCTCAAAACCAGGTATACATATCTGCTATATTTACGCTTGCATTTGCTGTGGAAGTCGTGATATCATAGTGAAGTAAAAGTTATAATAGTTGTTACGCTGTTTATGCATACAATCAAAACCAGAAATAAATATGCACAGTTGCATGTAACATGGTCATCGGTATGTGTCACAAATGCAACTGTTCCTTTTAATATAATATATATTTTTTAAATCTACCTTAAGAGATTCTAGTACGACCAAAATTTCCCTCAGAAAAAAAAATAAGAGGACAAATAGAAGAACATCGTGTAAAACGAAGACAAGCCTGGATTCAGGCCCTTGACATAGATGATTTAACCGAACAAAAAAAAATATGAGGATATGTTCGGGTCATTTTGTTACAGGTAAAACACTATAAAAGAAATATGTAATGTAATACGCTATATTAGTGCTGACGTAATGACGGCCTTTTTTCTGCGATACGTCAAAGTCCTGGATCCTGACAAACCGAGTTGTCATAACGTGCGTAACGGACCTCAGTGTTGGGTGCAATTTCGTGACTAAAAGAATATTTTAAAGTGTTACTGTGCTTATTTGAGTAGCTTACACTCCTTCGTTTTGCTTCACAAATATTACAAACCGAAATGACATTTAGTTTAGATCCCGGATCAAAACAAACCAAGTTGTCTTAACGTGCGTAAGGGTGTTCAGTGCTTGGTGCAATTTTTTAGTGTTAAAAGAATATTTTAAAGTGTTACTGAATATGTTAGAGTAGCTGACACTTCTTTGTTTTACCCAGCATGTATTACAAACGTAAATTACATTTAGGTATAATGTAGGTATTGCTGAAAAGCTTAACCTACAATAAGTACGTGTGTAGAGCATTACATAATTTACATGTTGTACTAGAAGATGGTAACGTGCTAGGTCCCTGGATATTCTTGTTATAATGAGAGTGAAACGTATAAACTTTAAGCACTTATTTTGGATTGTCTTTCAAGAATAGATTGCAACTTAATGTAATTTCGGTTTGTAATACTTAATGAATAATACAAAGGTATGTAAACCACCCAAACATACACAGTATGTATTATACTATTATTATTATACTATTATTTTGCTCTAAACATTGAGTGTTAATGTGTATTTTTTGTGGCTTACGTTCGTTCGTATAATTTAGTATTACAAATCAAAATTACATTTAGTTGCAATCTATTGTTGAAAGACAACCTAAAAGAAGTGCTGTAAAGATTACACGTTTCTCTCTTATTATAACGGGACCATCCAGGGACCCAACTCATTACCATTTTCTGGTAAAACTTGTAAATTGTAATGCTCCACGCATGTACTCAGTGTATGTTCGGTTTTTCAACAATAGGTTGTATCTAAATGTAATTTCGGTTTGTAATACTTACTAAGTAAAGCAAAGTAGTGTAAGCTACTCAAACATACACAGTAAAACGCTTTAAAATACTGTTTAACTCTAAAAAGTTACACTAAACGCTGAACTCCCTTACGCACATTATGACAACTAGGTTGGTTTGGATCCGGGATCTAGACGTGTCGCAGCAAAATGGCCGACATCTATACGTCACACTAATATAGCGTATTGCATTGCTGTTATTTGAGGAAAACCTGTTTCTATAGATGAACCAGACCATGTAGATTTTGGTACATAATTTTAATAATGGGTTATGCTCGGTGTTTGTTTCGACAAAAGAGATTATTTTTTTTAATTAAATAGATACTATTTATATTATTTATTATATAATGTTTGTATTTGTCTTTTGTTGTAAACATTTTTTAAACTTATTTGTTTTTACGTAACTCCATCAATAAGAAGCGGAAGAAATGGTATTAAAGAAAAATATTAAGTTAGTGATATCGTTTCCGCCTTCAAAAGTTCAAATGCATTTCAAACTATACACAAAATTGCTCCTTCAATCAAAAGTATACACAAAACACAAAATCGTCTCTGAATCTGCGAAAATACCCTGAACACCAAAGAATTACACGAGATGAAACGTAAACAGGTTTGTTTACCTCCAAAACGCCATATTGTTTTGACTGGTGGAACTGCCTAACTGGAATTGACGAGGAGTTAAAGAATTTCGCGTGTAGATGTAATATTCATATGCAAAATTTCAGTACTAGCCACAGAAGTACTTCAGAAATTGTCAATATGAAAATATTGATCTCATGGATAAATTTAATACAAATTTTGATCTAAATGATTCCTACAGTAAAAGGTTAAGAACTTTTAATGGCACTACAGAGAAAAACAAACGGAGCCTTAAAGGAATTTTAAGTCGAGTTCTCAGACACTTCTGTCAAAATAACATTCAAATGATGCAGCAGAGAAACAAGTGGACATACTGAGCTCTAGGTAACACAACTACATGATCGCACCCAAGGCAAGCGCAAGCATAAAAGGTCTGTTGACATCTGATGATATGCTTACTTTAACTCGATAAAGGCCAGCACAGTAAAACTGTATTTAGCATAATTATTATTGAAGGCTTCGTGCAAAAAACTGGAAGTGCCCGCCTGTTGGAGGTATCCGTTAAGGTATATTTTTCTCTGATATCATGGCCTATTTTATAAAGTTGAGTAGAAAGTAAGGGCATGCAGCGAGATTAAGGGTTAGAAGAGGTTTTCTTACACCTTTTTTTAGAAACAGAATTTACCAAAAATTAAAATGCATGTCTATGCTGTGCTGTCTACACCTCAACCAACTGCAGATAGTACTATTTCGCTGTCATTACAGCTCATCAGTGCAGTTTAGGTCTAGTGTAGACAACACGGCATAGAACTGGTTTTGCTTATACACCAAAGCAATGGTATGATGAAAGTAAGAATTTAGGATGGCAACGCCATCTGTCAGCATTACACTGACATGATGACAAAGCCACCTAGGTGTAGGGAGTAGTACCCGTTAAGGCAGCTAGGTGGCTTTGCCATCATGTCAGTGTAATGCTGACAGATGTCGTTGCCATCCTAAATTCTTACTCCTAAAGGAAGTGACCTGTAGTAGTACGCGCTAAGGCAGCTAGGTGGCTTTGTCATCATGTCAGTGTAATGCTGACAGATGGCATTGCCATCCTAAATTCTTACTTTTACCAAAAATTGTTTGCAAAACAGTATTATAAAACTTTTCGAATTTTTTCAGATTTCATTACAAAGAAAATATCAAAATATAAAATATTCAAATTCTGGGAAGACCTACTCTACAAACTCAGTAGTGTACGTCGTGCACTCCAGCTGAAGTGTTTTGTATGCTCTACTTATAATTGTATGTTTTGAAAAGAATTTTAAGTATATTATGTACCTTAACGAATGTATAGTTTATATATTTATTATGTTCCCATAAAATGATTAATATACAGGGTGTTCGGGAAAATGTGGWGATCTCTCGGATCCAGACCGTAGTAAGAAGAACCTCTTAAAATACTGCCCTTAAAACATAATTAGCATGTTTAGTTTACCAGGGGTGGAGTAGATTGTGCTGGGTTGTTGTGTCGTGCACGTGAGTGTATCAGAAATCACGGAGCATATGTTGGACCCACCTATTAAGTTTTTAATTGATTATTTCTAATTAGCGTATTTAGGTTCGACGACAAAAAGTTACAAATCATGGTTTCCTTTTAATAAAAATAAAACATTAATTCTTTAATTTTTTTTTGAAAACGGTTCATTTTATCGACAACGAACAAGAGTACCTTTTCTTTAGCTGTTGAGCATTAGCTCAAGGTATCCAAATTTATTTTTTAACCACTTATCATACAGGGTTTTAAAAAATGTAAACTTTAAAATACACAACCTAATCCGCCCCTGGTAAACTAAACAAGCTGATCATGTTTTAAGGGCAGTATTTTAAGAGGTTCTTACTACTGTCTATCATATTAAATTTTCTTTAAATTATATGAAGTCGTTTAAAAGGTATTCAAGAAAAATTGATTTCCTGTGGCGTCCTTTAGAATGCCGTATCTCCGTAGGGAGGGCCGCTGGAGAAAAAATTTATGGGAACTTGTCATCTTATTTTTGAATGTTCTATCTGGATCCGATCTCCTACATTTTCCCGGACATTCAGTATAACATATTCCATTTCAGTGTAAAAAAAACCTGTTCTAATCCTTAATTTCGTTATACGCCTTCTTCTCCCTACCCAACCTTACATTGTCATTGCCACCTAGCTGCCATAAAGGGTATTACTTCCTAGTTGGCTTTGTCATCATGTCAGCGTAATGCTGACAGATGGCATTGCCATCCTAATTTCTTACTTACATCATATCATTGCTTTGGTATATAAGCAAAACCAGTTCTATGCCGTGCTGTCTACACTAGACCTAAACTGTACTGATAAGCTGTAATGACAGCGAAATAGATCTACCTGCAGTTGGTTGAGTTGTAGACAGCACAGCATAGACATGCATTTTAATATATGCTGTTGTGCCAATAATATATTGCTTACATCTGAAAGTAACATTTTCAGTCTGTTACATATCTGCATATGACCCCCAGGTTAGTAACATTAAAAAGGCGTCATTTTTGCCCTGTGCAGGGTAGGCAACCGGGGGTGCTAAAGTTTTACTTTTTAATATGGTGTAGATGTAACTAAAAAGATTTAAAAATTTGCATTTTGCTCCTAGTAGGTATACAACCCGCAGCAAAGGAGTTTTGCGGGGAGCTCGCTTGTGGCTCCATATCTTGAATCGAAGGTATGTGTAACACTCCTGCAAAATTTTATCCCTTAATTACAATTTGCAACGTCAAACTGCATTTATCGTGCGCACTACAGGAACCTAAGCAGTTACTTGAGAAACTTGTTCAGGCTGCTCAGGGAGTGAACAATACTGAAAGTCCTGATGTCTAGCAGGTGAGTGTACTGTATACTTATTTCGAATTCGCAACCGTTTTCGAGCTACACTCTCCGGAAAAGTGGAAAAAACGAGTTTAGTCTCCTCACAAATATTTCTAGTGACTTTCGTAATTCATCTTTAAAATCCTTCTAACCCAATCAATCTACAAATATGTCAATGTATTTTGCAAACACCTAGATAGGTAGAATAATTAAGCGAAACAAAGTGTAAGAGTTTTTTGGTCAAATAGATATTCACCAACCTTCTTCATAGAAATATTTAACTGGTTGCTAAATTTAATTTAAATTCAACCAAAACTATCATGGAACGACTCGCAGTGTGGTATTTGATCAATACGCAAACTCAGCCAACGGTACAAAGTCACAAGAAAAGAGGCGAAGAAACAGACTGCGGAGGTCACTTGACATCAATTTGCCATGGAACACATCAATACCTGTGAAACAAGGTTTTTAGTTCCATTCAACAAAAGTCAGTTCACCTTCTTACAACAGATAAGGCTTCAGCAGAATGGGATAGTCTCCAGGCCATCGATGATGCTTGCTAACGTTTTTATCGTAAAGACTGCTCTGGAACAATCTGCTCGCAGTTCTTGAATGTCGTTAGTGAGGATGTTGATTAAGGAAAGTCGAAATAATGACACTCCACCCAAGAAATGCAGCGGCACGGTTTTGAACACTTTCAGTTTTACATTCATTTACCAGGTGTGACATATCCGCTACTTAAGGGAGAAGCAAGATGGACTTCTCAAAATTGTATTTAAAGTCAGAAATCATTAAGGATATGTCAGTGATCCTTTACAACACTTCCTCCATCCACGGAAAGTTTGAAGAGGCTAGCAAGATGTGTTTTCTCAAATGGTATTAGACAAGATAATTCCCTCAACTCAATTCCTGGCGTAACTACAATCAAGTGCAGCAGTGGCTTGGAAATAAGCTGCCTCCTTAAGAGTGGGGGTGAAACCATCCAGGAGACAATATGTTGCCAATTACAACATAATATTCACCAGCTGCTGCTGCACCCAGGACTGTGGTAATGGCAAACGTGGCGGACGGAAAGAGATGAAGAATTGTTCTGCGACGCGGCATGTCTCCACTGTCAAAGGAATTGCCTCAATGACATGCCTACTCAGGACAGTTTAGACGATATCAAAGAATGGTTAATAAAAATTTAAAGTAAAATCTTTTCGAAAATTTCTACTTTTACTCAGAGTGTAGCTCAAAAACGGTTGCGAATGGGAAATAAATATATAGGACGAAAGTTGTTAGGTTTTGATTTGGTATAAGAAAAGTCCTATGATTCACCGTATTCAAATACCACCGAAAAACCTAAAAGTGGGTTTCTGTACCCCCTCCCCCTTTTGGCACACCTCCTTAACGTGAGGATTGAAGAAGTTCCTGAAGCAACTGGTACTATACACCTTCATTAATTGAAATAGGTATAATTTAATAAAGAAAGTGGATAGTTCTGTTGCCTCCTAGAAATGTTCCTAAAAGATAATAATAGCTTATACATAATTTATGCTTCACGTAAAAGCTTTCCCCCGTTAGGCACATGGGTCACAACTCTGTTCTAAAAAGCTTCCTATTGATTAGAAGCTCGAAATCGAGATCACGGATTCAGATCTGTTCACACTCACCCGTTCTAGTTACATCCATCGATCTCATTCTGCTTCGTTCCATTTTAGTTTTATCGATCGATCTCATTCTGCTTCGTTCCGTATTAGTTTTATCGACGGATCTCAACCCACTTCTTTCCGTACCGTATTTGTTATTTCCTAATCTTGGTCTCTCTTCTCGACTGATTTTATCGACTGGTTTTAATCTTGTTCGTTCGGCATTCTTGCCACGCAAAATGGATCGTTCACGACCAGTCATGGTTAAATATGTAGCAGGTTTTCCATAGGTCTCCGGGGAGTCGTCGCTTCTTAGATAATTTCCTTTTCGAGTTTCTTTCGTTCGCCGTTGTTTGACTGTAGGCAAATGTTGCAAGTTATGATCTGTGCTGTCGTCACCCTTGCCTGAAGCAGAAGTTAACCAGTCGGTGTTCATTACGGCTTTTGTTTTCGCATCTGATTCGATAAGGCTACCACGTAATTTCCTACTTATCTTTGATTTGTGACGTACAGCAAGCGCTACCGCGTCTTGCCCCTTTCTGGATTCGCCTCCAGACAGTCGATGGTCGTGTTTGCCCTTTTGATTCGGAGACGATTTCTGCTTCTTCGCTTGATTACCGGTTTTTTCTTGTAGAGATGACTTTTTTCCTTGGAGTGTAGTATCAGAAACTTTATGACTGAATTTACTCTGGGTTGTTTTAATGCTTTGCCTTTCTTGTGATTCGCCCAAACTCTTTTTGTCATATGACTCCTTCTTTCTGGCAACATTTTCGGAACGACCACTGCTGGTTGACTTTTTTGTAGAACTTTTGTCACTGGTACTGGATTTATTCGACTTACTTCTCAAGTTACCTTCGCTTATTTTCGCGGCAATCTTCGCTGCGTCTTCCTCCATTTCTTTCTGTATTCTTCGTCTTACAGACTCGACGCAATTATCGTAAAGCGTTTTTGCTCTCATTAAAGATGGCCTTATGATATCTTGTGTTGTGCCACCCCTTAATATTCTCAGTCTGTCTTTCTCTCTTTTGATTGCACTTGATTTTTCCTGAAGCTTGCTGGACTTCTCCGAGCGGACGCCTTTAGCTAACGTGTAAAACAAAACAGCGCACTTGTGAGGGCCGTATTGACAAATATCAGCCATATTGCATTCATCCGAGCAGAAATACACGAGTTCACATCTAGGGCACGGTAGTAATTGTTTATTTTTAGCTTGAAGGCAGTGGAAGCAAACTTTGTATTTGCTCCAGTCGGGGTCCAGGGCAGGTTCCGGAAACCTGTATTTACCCTTAATTTTTTTCTGCTTCTCGAATGCCAGAGAATGCATCAGATCCAAGGTCTCGTAAGCTGACTTGTAGCTCTGCATTGTTGTGCTGGTAGAGATGGTTACTCTACTACTTTTTGAGCTTTTGCTACTTTTGCTGCTTTTACTTCTTCCCAATGACGATTTGCTATGGGCTATTTTGTTTACTTGTTTTACAAACTGCAACAGGCCATAAAGCTTATTACAATCTATGTCACTGAAGCTTATTTTCTTATTGTTAATCAGGAGTTGGAAATATTCCATTGCTTCTTCGGCACTTCCTATCCATTTAGCCAAATTTATCTCAATCTCATCTAATTCCATGTTAAATCTAAAATGGTCGTAGAGGTATTCTAGGGCTGTACATTGCACGCGCTGTTGCACCAAATTTCTTGCACGATACATTAAATGATTGAGAAATGGATTCTGTTTACCAGCTTTGCCGTCCGAAAGACTGCTTCCTTTACTCTTGCCTTTTTTCTCCTTCTTTTTCTTTATTTTGCCTCCTTTCTTATCCTTTTTTGATGACGGTTGCACCGATTCTAAGAACTCAAACACGTTACCGTATTCTGGGATGATGTTTAACGGGTTCGCTCTATGGGATATTAACAAATCGCATATTTCTGTGGCAACGTGCAGAGGTACAACTGTCGAGTATTTATTCAGAGCCAKCACAGAKAGAGGCACTCCCATATTGTTGCCTAGTATTTTATTGGGGTTTACGTCTCTTGTGTTCAGAAGAGTTCCTATAAGATCTATATTGCCCTGTAACATCGCCAGCGTAAGTGGAGTGTGTCCCAAATACAAGTTTTCCATATGAGCTCCATGTTTCTTCAGCATAAAGGCTAACTGGTGCAGAATTTTTTTGTTATCTGACGCAAAATCACCTCTGCTACAGAGAGTGTGCATTGGAGTTTTGCCTTCATCCGTTATCTCGTCTTTTGCCTTTTGCTTGCCAAGTATCATTGCTTTCAGATTCAACCAGTGGTAACTGTTCGTTCTAAGATTCGGATTTGCATGATGCTGAAGTAGACTTTTACAGATTTCCAGTGATTCTGGAAACGGCGGAAGCGACACTAGCGCGTGTAGAGCTGCCATGTTGGTATCCTTGGTAGCCATGTTAGGATCAACCTTAGCATCTAGTATCTGCTTGACTATAGCTGGATCTCTAGTAAATACTGAGAGTACCAAAATTGGCATTGGAACATGGCAGACGTTTGGATCAGCACCAATCTGCAACATATAAGTCATCGTAGAATTTATGATTTTCAGCTTGTTTTCTTTGACACGTATTTGTATGTTGGAGGTGCTTTTACTTCTTCTTGACCTTGACGATTTAGGTGACGAAGMACGTGGGGAACTGCCTTTCTTCTTTTTGTTCAGTTTCACTTTAMCGCGTTTCTCCTTGGCCTTTTTCTGCTTTTTCTCTTTCTTACGMATCTTTTTTGGATAATCAGCGTTCAATAGATATTTTTGATTATCATCCTTAATTTGCGTATACGGTTGCTGCAATTCTACAGCTTCATTATCTTCTACAGCTGCTTTCTTTAATCTTTCTTGTATGGCAATTATAGAAGGGCAACTGCGCTGTGGTTCTCCTAGTAGCGCTTGTTCGGAAAGCAGATCTTGTGCGCTCAGATTGGCAAAGGAAACTGCGCTGTTTGCTGCAGTTGACATGTCTTCGTTGCTTGAAAGGATGCTTATTAAAGATTCGTGAGGGTGCCATTGATATACTTCCTCCTTGTCCTCAGGTAGGATTTGAGTATTTGAAAGAAATGCACTTTCCCAATCAGTGACGTCATTTTGTACGGCGTTGTATCGAAGCAAACACACTGCCAATGCTGTAAGTCCTTCATCATTAACAGCGTCGATGTTAGCGCCGTTATTCAACAGCTCCCTGATCACATGCGCTCTATCTCGAGCTGCAGCAAAAAACATCGAGGTGTTCCCCTTTGCGTCGCTCACATCTGGATCTAGATCGTACAATGTTATCAGTTTCCTAACCACGTGTGCGTCTCCTTCTGAAGCGTTTTTCAGCAACTGTATACAATTGGATTCGTAAATTCCTGGCTTTTTGAAGTTTTTGCGATTCCCGGAGAGGACTTTAGCGACTTCGAAAGTAGCATTTGCTTCGTGCGATTTGTGAAGGAAACMATGCTTCMGGATAMGTTTTGGTATTTTACCGTTGTTCCAGGCTAAAAGGTGGCTGACCATAACTTGTTTCGTGGAAGATGGTGCATTCTCCATAGACTTAATCTTCTGAGCGTTTAACTTTCGGGATAAGCTTTCTTGTAGTCTTCGCAACGACTCTAGCTTGTCCCACATTGCATCAGCTGTACTTTGCAAACTCTGCAATCTTGCCAATGGTGGATCCTCGTCTGCGCAATCTTCACCTCCCATGAATTCTCTTTCAGGTATGTTTTTAAGCCAGTCGATTTGTTTCTGTGTATGACAAATTTTAATTTGGAGTTCTTCAATATCCTTATTCACCCATTCTATTTCTTCCGTTAGTTCATCGATTTTTACCCGAGACGGTTCCCCGCATCTGCACCAATTGTCTTTAGCTTCTTCWTCTTTAAATTCTTGTTGCTTTTGTTGCAGCAGCTGTGATTGTGCTTTAGGAGTTGTTTGCTCCTTTTTCGTGACTTTTCCATGATGCTTGTGTGTAGCCTTTAATTCTTCAGATGTCAATGCGACTTCTATAAAGCAGTCTCTCTCCTGGAAAAATGTTTCCTCGTACTGTGAGACGTTAAAAAAACAGCTTTCGGGATTTCTTATGCAAGGATTGTATAACTTTTCTGCCTGTTTCATTACTTCTTCGTTTGCTCCCAACCTTTGCAATATATCTTTAGCTTTGTCTGTAACTTCACTTATAATTGGCACCAAATCCTTGTATTTTAAAAGAATGGTTTTGCCTTCATTCGTATTTGCCAATCGCGGTATCCATTCTGCTGCAACTATGCGACTTAACCTAACCAACTTTTTGTCATTCCATATACCCACATCTTGCGTGCCGTCAGGCCAAGTTCTCACACCTGGTCCGAACTTTCTATTACACTTAAACAAACCTTCAAAGCAACTGCCGTCAGGATATAGTATTTCGGCGTACCCTTCAAGCCTGTTAGTGTGGAATCTTCCGTCGTAAATGGTTTTCTTCTTGTCTTCATCTATTACATAGACACCGTCTCCGTGGAGGTTGTCTTTCAAGAATTTACCACAATATTTTTGTGTGTATTCTCTCGTCCATAGCTGACAGCCACCTCCGTCCCTCTGGTTGTTCTCGTTTAGATCACCGCAATATTCATGCTGTACGATTGCTACACTGTCTCCAATATTGGGAAAGACGTCAGAATACGCCATACTGACAGCAGATGCTAGAAATTTGACAGGGATATTATATAAAATAACAATAATTACAACAATGATTTTAATCAAATTTCTTCATTAAACAGCATGGTTCAAGTTACGTTAATTACGGCAAATTTAGGATAATTTTAATTCGGAAAAATCTCGCGAATAACAGCTTCTTGTGATTGCATATCGGTTAAGGCGACAGTCTAATAAGCCTGGAACTGCATCCCTTGTCTATTTCTGCATCGCTTGACGTCAGAGTAGTGGCCGATATCGTTGTATCTTTATATATACATATAAAATAATTGTAGTGTACGTGTGTATGTCACCGAATTCCTCCTAAACGGCTGAACAGATTTGAATGATTTTTTTTGTATGCGTTTGGGTGACACCCTGGATGGTTTAGATTCACAAATCAGCACGACAGATGGCGCTGCAGTCGGTATCTAGGTTATTTATCTATACTACAACTAAACGGCTAGAACGACTTGAATGAATTTTTGTGTATGCATTCATTCATTCATTTCATTCATTCATTTTAATATCCTAATCGCTTGGAATATCATACAGGACAACGTCTGCCAGGTCCGCTAGTAGCAGTATATTATAGAAAAATGAGGCCGTTCAGAGCTATTTGTCAAAACCTTGCGAAACCTGCGACAATACTGAATCACTTTGATAACGAAAAATGTTGAGAATTAAATTTTATGTAAAAAAGTCTCGGACACCATACATGTATCTCCATTTGATTAGGCACGAGAGGAATTAAGTAACCAATTTATATGCCGATGTGTAATAGTGTAATATAAGACTGAAAATTAAGCAAATTGTTTATTGTAACACAAATGTGCATGTAGATTATCCAGTGTATAGCCGTATGCAAGCACTGACAAAAAGCAGTATGAGCTAAAATGGTTTAAGAGTAACATATATCATATAATATAACAAACATATAACAACATATGACAAATAACAATAAGAATAAAACGCTTTCACTAAATATAAAGGTGACAATGCCCGTAGGTAATGAAAATTCTCTCTCTGCAGTCACAGTGGTACGATATAAAACATTAATTTTGGGCTTTATTCGCGATTCGAGAGGAAATCGCTGGTTTTTTTAAGGTATTTCCGAAAAACGGAGCATCGGTCAGGAAAAAGAGAACAAACTGCCTCAACCCATGCGCCAGTCTCTCCACCCAGAACGTGGTCTTTTCGACAATAAAGTTCTAGCACCGGACCCTAGTTTTTAGCCGGAAACGGACTTTACCGGTTTCAATATTACTTAAAAAGTATTTCAAATACGTTATAGTATTTTACATACTTTGAGAGGTACGTAACATATTAATTGCGGTATTATATACAAGGTCCTTTTAAATTACATAGCATTGTAATTGTAACGATTCTACAAAATGTTACGTTTGTATTTAAAAGTTTTCAAGTTAACCATCAAGGTAAGGTATGAAATATAAATGATGTCCCTGAACATGTGGGCAATAGTTACACGTATTTTAGGTTCAAAACCAGTATGAAAGTTCCTATATAATTTTCCGTAAATTTATTTCTAGCGGAACTACAGATTGGAGATTCTTTAAATTAATATCTTCAGAACTTCTAGGAATAAATCAATGAAATTTATATCAGATAATGTAGTATAATGGTAATTCTAAAGTTTTATTTATAAACAAGTCAAACCTGGGGATGTTAAGAATGTTTCTCATAAAACATTTTTACTTTTGTTCCGAAATTAGGAGAATGCATTTACCAGCACGATACCAGGTCAGAACTATGGTGTAAGTATGCCTCTTGCCATAGAAACGGAAAGTTCAAGCGCTACTTAAAATGTTTTACTAGAAAACTGTGGATTTAGCCTGCTCTGATAAGCGTACATCTCTATTAAAATATTGTTTTAAAAACGTACAAGCTTTGTTTTTTTTAATATGATAGTGACCGTATAAATAAAATAATAGATATAAATCAATCAAATTTTATATGCCTTCAAAAAATATGACATGAATGTTTAAAATTATATAGAGTACATGATATTCTACATAAGTGATTTATTAGAAGTGTTTGATAAAAATACTAAACTTGAAGCTTAAAAGTTATGTAATATATTACAATATAACATGGACATAACTGATATTTATTAGGGTAACAGGCATATATGCGTACTGAAAAAGTATAGCCTGATTTGAACAGGATTTGAATCCACGAGCTTTTAATTACTAGTTAAACGTGCTAACTACTGCATAATGGAATGGATAAATAAACTGACATATATATGTCAAAGTTCACTATATGTAACGCTACTGAACGCCTTCTGACGCATTTTTAGCTGACTCGCTCGTCGCTCAGTATTATCGCTCATATATAATGCTTGTTGCCTCAATAAATATAACTAATGTTTATTATTTTTATATTTGCTCTTTATTATACAATTCGGCTGTTAGCTGCTAGTAGTCAGAATCTAGCCACCGCACCGTAGAGAATTCCGCACTGAAGCTCGAAAATACTGAGCAACGAGCGAYTTACCCACAGATGCGCTAGATGGTGTTCAGTACACGTCGTAAACTTTGAAGCATTTATGACACTTTCACCGAGGATTTGCAGTGGTTAGCACGTTTGACTATAATCAAAAGATCCCGGGTTCACATCTTGGGCAAAGCTGGGAATGCTTTTTCAATATGCCTGTTACCCTAATAAATATCACTTATCTATGCTCATTTAAAATACATTTAGGCGATTATTATTTCTGATCTATATAAGATGACCTAAGATCTCTATTTTGCAAATATTTTCAGTCTGTACCCACTTCCGGTTACAGCAAAAGTWACCACTAACTTTGTTATAATATTAAATGAATCACCTCGTATGTTACTGCAGTTGTTTTATGCATGCGCCCTGTCTTGAGTCGTTTTAACTTCTTGTTAAAAATGACGTTTGCAGTTTCTTATTGTATTTAAATAGGTTAAAAGTATTTAGTATCTGTATTTATTTACTTGAGTATTTGCAAATACTTTTAATGAAAATCATTTATAAAAGGATTAAAAACTAGGATGTACAGCGAAACGCATTTTATCTGCTTTATTTTTGAATTCGCAAGAATGGAGAAATCGCATTAACTTTAATTCGTGGTAGAAAATTGTTATAAATATATATTCTAAATAACTTTAGAAGATATACGTTGCACAGGACTTTCACTTTGGATCAAAAATGGCGGCTGCAAATAGGTACTCACCTTTACATAAGCAGCTTCCGGTTTCCGCTACTAGCGCTGTCATTTGGAAGTTGACTCCAAGATGGGACCTGCCGAGTGCCGACCTGCGTCAGCTATTCTGTGTATAGTAGAAAGATGGTATTGTATGTTGACTGCATCTATGACATTATGACTCATTATGGTTGTGAAAGCGATTTAATTTAATCATAAGTATCTAACTTGTATAATGCAGATTTGGTAAGTAATATTTATTAATCACTATGTCAACTGTTGGGATTTTAGATGACTACTCTTCATATATTTATGGCACTATTGTGACATTTCTCTAACCCTAACCTCAAACATTTACTAGAGCCACTAGATATAATATGCTATATAATAATATATAAAATACTAAACGAATAATGGAAAAATATTTCTACTAGTTATATGGAATTTTAGATTTTTTAGCTGACTCTTGACTGTTTGTTCTTAAGTGATGAGTTTTTTAATTTCAAAATTCATGGTGGGTTAGATGTTGACACTTTATGAACATAATTTTCCTTTTGTCTCCCTTACATGTGAGGGTTCCTGTAAAATCTCCATTTGACTTATTGAGATCCAAAACTTTGTTAGAACTTGTAGAAGTACTTCCTGTAGTGAGCTAACGAGAAACAGGGTGTGAGGTACTGGCATCAGTATCAATGAATGAGAGATTTAAAATTAAAAGTATATTTGTTTATTAAAGCAGTCTGAATAAGTTTTACTTATCAAAAAAAAAAGGAAAATAGGGGGGACTTATGATGGTGAGCGGCTCCTGGGTTTCTACTGGTTACTCCCGGCAGAACAGCTCCTGGGTATACGACACTTAGCCATGCAACCTTGTCCTTGGACCGTACCCATCCTTCCACTCTTCAACGTATTCAAGCGTGCAATACAATGCACGCTTTATGTGTGGGGTTTTATTAAAGGGCAAACCCACTGACTGAACCCACCTGCTTAATCTTGATTAAATAAGTTCTGCTTGAGTTTCCTTGAATCTTTCTCTCCTCAATTTCCTCACGTCAACTTGACAACTTTTCTCTCTGCCTACTGCTGCAACTTTTCTCTCACCGCACTACATACTGAGGCTGTATGTGTGGAGGTATTTCTGCATGATACACTTCATTTTATTGCAAGAATAAGAAGATCCAAAGATATAAGCAATAAATAGTTGAGCTTGCCATCAGCTTCTTGAAACCACATTGTATGTGGTGAACTTATTGGAACTTGAGCAAGGCAAATTTACATAGTCTTTGCTTCGAAATAAAAATATTATCTTATATTATGGATGCTGGAAGCATTCACCCTCATATAAAAATATTAAAGTTTATAAATTCTTTGGTTCATTTCACAACACTATATACCATTTACTATCAAGTAGATTATTGTATTTTGTAAAATCCTTGTTTATCTTATATTCTACATCATTTATGGGTTCTGGTTCTAATTAAATACCTACTTACTATTTTGATGACATTTGGAGCTTATTTTTATATTAGGTCGAAACATCATCAAAATAGTTACGGAAGCCCATAAAATCTACAAGAGGGATGTAGAAAATATATCCAGTACGAATGTTTGCTTTTCTGCGGATCTTCAGAAAGTGATAATTTTGCTGCGACTTAAGAAAGTCATCTTTTGCCAAAGAATCATTACTTTCAATGAGAGCTTTGTCCCATTAGGCAACCAAAAAACAGCAAAGCCATTTGCATATTTATGGAATGGAACCATATCTGGTATGAAGAAAGATTTGATTGATCTGTTTACTGCACAATAGGGATGGGGAAAACTTGATAATTTGGTTCAATAACTGTGCAGCCCAAAATAAAAACTGGGCTTTGTTGTCCTATTTAATATTTATAAATAATTCGTCTCTAATAGTCGCACATTCTATTATATTTCGTTATTTTTAATCAGGGCACAGTTTCATGTTCGCTGATAGTTTTCACCATCAGGTGGAAATGTCCCTGAACAAACAAAAGTTTGACTATGAGGATTTTATAAATTATGTGGCTAAGGCTAACGGTGGACAAGATACTCTAAAAGATGTGGAGCACAATGATTTTTTATGTTAGGTGGATCACTCTTCCCTAGCCAAAATCAATTCTTCCTCTTCACAGCCAGTATTGTGTGAAATGGTAGAGGTTTCTGTAGTAAGAGGCTACCTCATCCTTTGCTTTTGCCCAGAGGTGTAACACAAAAACGGAAAAAATGGTATTTGTAAAAATCTGCTGCCGATTATGCCAGAAAATCGGCAGGGGTTTTGGAAAGTAATACCAGTCAATAACAATGCCGTAGATCTCAGAATAAGTGATGATGTTTTTAATCTTTTATAGTTAGATTTTGCATTTAATTAATTTCATGTTTTTCTGAATAAATTATTGATTTCATACAAAAAAATCCACAATCTCATTGTAATAGTGACAAACAAATAGCGTTAAAAATAGTGGTAGATTAATTATATACGATCTAAATTTATTTGTGGCAAATTGCCTTTTAAATTGAATTTATATATTTAACTTATTTTTCTGGCACAAATTGTAGTTACTGCTTTTTAGCTTAGGATAATAATTTTATTGTATTTACTGCTAAAAGGAATGGCACAAACAGTTACAGGGGATTGATTTTTCTTATTGGAAGTAACATTACTTTTAATCACTGGCTTAGCCAAGGGGAGGGTAGAAGGGCAACTGCCCCCCCCCCAGGGACTAAATTATTTTGATAATGGAATAGCAGCTTTTTTACATTAAACAGTACAAAATTGTTGCAAACTATTGGTTTGTTGTATAATAAACATTTTAGCAAATTAAATATTAAAATTTAAGTCACACCTCTTCTGGTTTTTTCTTGTTTGTATGTAACATTTTTCTTGCATTTGGAAGTTTGCCCCCCCCCCCAAGTTAATTTTCTGGCTACGCCACTGCTTGTAAAGCATTGCGTTATTAATTGATTGACACATTTAAATTATTTTGTGAGGAGATTGCAGATATTGCTTTTTAGCTTAGAAAAGCAGAATACCGATAATAATGTTCCACGTTCATTTGGAATCATCATGCTGTTGCATTCGGTTTCGATCATCTTCTCTAGATTTTTTCATTTTCTTGATCAGAACTTCAGTCTTCAGTATCAAATAGTAATATATGATTGTTCCTGGCTATTACAAAGTTCTTCAAAATATACAGGCTATTTATTTTGTTTTTCAGATTGCTTCAGTACTTATACCTAAAATCAATAAATGGTTAAATTAACTAGGATCGTACTCTTCAATACTGAAAAGTAGTACATTTGATGCTTGTGCAGCTTTAAAAAATGTATCTTGAAACTTTAATTACAGTTTTATTAGGCAATAGAAGCTTTGAGCACAAAAAGAGTGAGGGTATGTTACAATTTTAATGGGACAGCTAAAACTTTGTGTGATACTGCTGCTAAGAAGTTTATAATGTTTCTTGTTTTTTAGAATCGGAAAAACCTACAGCTGCTTGACGAGACAGCCACAAGCTTGGAACTTCTAAGGAAGCTAAAGCTTATAATAACATTGTTCTGCAATTGGGATGCCATATATTTTTAGAGAGCTTAGGATTTTGGTGCTATTAAATCAAAAGAATTGTTTTTGTTCAACATATATAATTCCGTGTATTTATTGCTTTGGTTTCAAATACACAAATATAAAAGACAAGGATGTAAATATGATGTCCAAGGAATTTGGTCATTATATAAGAAAGTACTGTATAAAAATAATTGTTTCCTCTCTATTTCATTGTAGTATGAGGGCACATCGAATATAAATGAGCTTTTATGTTACTAAAAACATGTATGTTATTCAAAATTGGAACTCCAGCCAGTTCCCCCCTCCTATGATTCTAGAGAATCAAACATGCGGAAATGATATTGTGATGTCTGGAGTGTAAGGAGATGATTCAAGCAATTTCCAGTGTATTTCTACCAGCCCTTTGCTTTACACATGTTGTGTATGGACTAGCATTGTCATAGAGAAGCAATACCTTGGGGATGGAGCAATTTTGTCTTTTGTAACAAAACTCAAGTCTAACCTGGTCCTAAAAAATCAAAATAATAAGCTATGTTCTAGTATTTCTTGGAAACCCAGCTACTTTGTGATGATGGACTGAACACTTCCATGGCTGTACCTTGACCATTGTAATGGCAACTAAAACAGTGACCTGATGTGAGCTGGTTGGGGATCTCTAGGGGAAGCAACTTTTGTTGAGTGGTCGTAAAAAATCAGTGGTATGGTGCCAATATTGAATTGTGATGGGTGGCCATCAGACATGACTTTGTCCTTGACCATTTGACAAAATTCATAGAATCACTATTGAAAAACACTGCAGATGTTATCTACATGACTAAAAGGTATTTGGTAGATCATTGACTAATTTCCAAGTAATTTCACTTGCTACTACTTTGCTACACAATGGATCAAAATGAAATACCAAAATACCATCTTGTCTGTATTCCATATCTGACAGTTTGTCCTGCAGATCTAAAATCATAAGCTCCTCTTCTTTAAGGATAAATGATTAATAGACCCTTTGAAATGTGGCTTCAAACTGTTTATATCCATATATTCCCTAACTACAGATTTTACTTCAGTTTTATGTGTAAGAAAACCCAATTGTACCATAACCTATAAATATATTATGTATTCTGTTGTTTGTTTGAACGCCATAGGCCCCCAACTTCCCTACCATATGTAGGTGTCCTATTTGATACTCAGTAAATGAAGGCTTGTTTATATTTGATCTACCCTCAGAGTTAAAAGACTTCTTAGCAACAAAAATATATTTCTCTTATTTATTACAAAACTAATAATCTTTTCAGGGTAAAAATCCAAAGGACAAATCAATCAAACTAAAATTACCCAATTCTCAAGCCCACAATTTTATTGTATTTAAAACCACCATTATACAGGTCTTTTGAAGTTAGTGATACAGGAAAACAAAAGAATACAAACAAGCAGKTCATTCCGCCTTCCCTCTACTGGCAGAACGAATTGGCTGTTTGTATTCTTCTGCTTTCGTGTATCACTAACTTAAAAAAGACCCTTATAATGGTGGGTGGTGAGTTTTTTTTAAATACAATAAAATTGTTGGCATTTAATTTTGATTGGTAAATTTAATAAGTACATATAAGACCATTTTTTACTTTTAACTTTTATTAGTTAATTACTACTAATCGGAAAGTTATTTTAAATTGGCTAACATGTACGGTATGGCCATTTGGATTTTTATCATGATTGCACAGTTCTACTTTGGCTAGGCTTAGTTCACAATATCTATGTCATCAGTTGCAAAAGGAACACCAATCAGTCTTAAACGGACTAGTAAAATCTACAAAAAAAGAAGTATTCCTTTAGCAACTGGTACAAAACTTATTCTGAAAATAATATATAAAAATAAAATTTGTAAGAACTTTTTTGCCACAATCCGGAATATCCTTGTCCATGCATAACCTGGAAAAATATAAGGATAAAATAATATGATAAACTAGCTTTTTTAACTTGCTCTGTGTCAGTAGTCAAGTATTATATGCTATGTGATTAAATCAGATTTGTTCTTATATTTCGTCTTTTGAAGTTTTTAAATAAAAACAGTTTGCAAGCAGTTTTATTTAATATACTATAACTAAACGTTAGCAGGAGATGAAAAAGAAAATAACATTTATATAAACTCAGAAGTATGTTTATAACATTACAATATACTTAATAACAATGAAATTAAACAAAATAAACACATCCGTAGATCTGATCTCGACTTCCAAATGAAAAAAATTTTTCTTTGACAATCAAATTTGTATGTAACATAGGCTGTATTACCTTTTCTCATAACTATATAACAATAAATCTAATGTTAAGGAACATCTAATTTAAAATTAAATTCTTTTATAAAGGAATGTTTAGAAGAAGAGTCAGAGTTCCTCGACAGTTATTTTAAAAACAACAGGACAAATATTTTTCATTAAAATATCTTCTACATCTTTTGATATAAAAAATATATAGGAAAGTTGGATGGTTAAAGCCACCTCCAAATTTTAAAGAAGTTAGCTCTGACACATGATTATATTGAAATTCTATGATATTCTTCTTATCATGTGCTGTTTTGCAAACCATTATGTTGGAGTCATGTCATCTGAAGCAATGTTTTTCAATATCCTCTTCCTCAAAAATTAAATGCAATTTTCTTTGTTATCATCGTAGCCACTATGGCAATAATAGTTGAAAACAATCACCTTAAAACTTTTACGCATAATGCTACATCAGAACACCCAGACCCATATTTTCGTCTCACTTGCACACAAATGTAAGAAAACTGGCTTTGGTCGGGTGCGTTAAGTGACAGTCTCATCGTAAATAACCTAAATTCACCCAATGTTAATTGGTGCTGACAGGCAGTGCTAGGCCAGCAACATGATTTCAAAAGATACTAGGTGTTTTTTCACGACGAAACGTGTGAAAATAGTTCACAATGGTTTGAACCACTGCATTTTCGCAGCCAAACGATGACGTCAGAATTGAAAACATTTAAAACGTATTGATGACGGTTTGAACCGTTCCAGACCGGCGATTTCAAAATGGTTCAAGAAGTGGGGGAAACAAATTGTCAGAAATGCCGGCTTTTACTTTTGACACTTTACTTTTACTTAAAACTAATTCTACAGATTTGTAAACTGTAGAAACAGATACATTAAATCGGTCTGAAATGCTTAATAAGACTTCCCAATAGCCAGCCAACCACCACAGGGTCATAAGTAATTGCTGTTCCTCAGAATTAGGTTCTCCTGGTTCAAAACCACCTTTAAAGTAATGTTGTGAACAGTTCATTTTTGTGAGTAAAGCATGAAAGATCGTCCTAGTAATTCTGAATAACGAGAAGAAATCACAATTACTTGCCAAATTAATTATGATCAATATGTTCTCACAAAAAGTTTCTTAGAAAATTTATTCAAAATTTTGACATTTTCGAAATATTTCCAAAAAACCTATTTTGGACCCTGCTCATACGATTTTTTATAAATTTTGGTATTATATAGAAAATCAAATTTCTAATCAGAAAGCACTCTAGTAATTTTTTTTTTGTTAAGTTAATAATTTTCAAGTTATTTGGAAAAACCCCTTTTAAAATTTACATGTTTTTGCTAATATCACGAGGACTGTTTGTCTTAGAAAAAATGTGTAGAGAGAAAAAATGCTCAAAATCTGATCACTACTCGTATAGTATAAGAAATAAAAACGTAAATGTCATTTTGACAATTGGATGTGGAAGTATTGATTCAATTTGCAACGGTTTTTTATAGTTTCTGTAGTTGGTTTAAAAAAAACTAATTTTAAATGAGATCTGAATATGTGCAAATGATTAATCATGCAAAATTGAACAAAGCTGTGGGTAGGGACGTCACCTATACCCCGATACTAGTAAGGTATCGATACTTTCTTTTCGATACCATACTAAAGGAGTAGTATCATATCAGATTTCATGTTAATAATTAGATTATGTCAATGTTACCTATGTGTTTTCCTTTTTGATCATGTAATTGTATTTTCTTAGTTTGCAGTCAAACAACCACTTAAGTAGTTATTCGATTACAAAATTAAAATTCCCAAATGACTGCAATTATTGTAACGATGATGGAACAATGAAGAGATACTAATGTAAATGGTTGTTAGGTTAAATAAAAAAGGACAGGAGGATGTATCCAACTATTTAATTTGACTCCACAGTTTGCGTGCTCTTTTTGAACAAAACTATAGACTGACTTACTCTAAATATACTATATAATCGAAAAAATGTTACAACCTATAATTACAAATGATGATACTGCAGTTACTAATATTGCCATATTAAAATTAAGCGTTTTAAGTGTTGACATCCATATTTCACAAAACTAGAAGTCAATGAATATTTAAACATAAATAATACGCCTTACAGAAAAATTTATTGCACAAATACATTTATAGTGCATTTGGCAACACTTATTAATGGTGTTGACAGCTTAAAACTTTGGCATTTTACTATCCTCATAAAGTGCACTTTTAAACGAGTCCTTGATTACAAGCTACAGTACAATATTAATTATACTTAAATGTGTCCACTCAAATAATAAATATAATAATATAATAAAATAAACTGGTTAGGAAGCATCAGTTTAAAGTAAAATTAAACCAGACAATTAACAAAAGCTAGTTAAGTTAAAAAGAACAAAAAAAAATGACTAGAAAACTTACCTTGTACTTACAAAGGGGGAAACTCCGTCTTGGAGTTGATGTCAGGTTTTCCGATTTTTCTTCTACTTCTTACATAATCACCACTTCCATTATGAGTTAATCGTTGGCTGTCATTGCAAGTAGAAGATCCGGCGGATGAGCTTTTTTCAGATGAATTAGATTTACTATCACTGGCAATATCACTGCTGACTTCACTTTTTGGTGTAAACCCTTTTAAGTCCTTAGCCGAACTGCATTCATCTTCATAACAATTATTGTCAACAAACATTTGCTCGATTAATTCATTCGAGTATCCCAATCCACATGCCTGTAAAGAAATTAGTATTAGAAAAAAATGTAGAGGATATATCCTTACTGGGACTGTGAGTACCCATTTACATATATCAAACAATCATTATTTCTTAGTTCTATTAATATTAATAATCAATCTTTATTCCAACGGACCCAAAGGTCCATAGTGGACAATTCTACAAAAAGAAGATGGAAAACAATGTTCTAATACAAAAAAAATAACACTACAGATAACTTATATATAAATTCATACATTTATATGCTGAAGAGCATAAAACTGAGCGTCAAAAAAACTGATAATAGCCTTCTTAACACTATTCCCGCTGAAATTACTGCAGAATATATTGAAACTTAAATTAAGCTCATTGTACAGAGAGAAACTATATAAAAGAGGAGAGTTAAGGTGATGGTAAGAACTAGGTGTAGAATAATAAAATGTATTTCGACAGCGAGAGCTACGTCTAGGGCAAATTATAAATATTTCTTTTAGTACTATAGGACTATTTACAGAACATTTAGTATTTTTTGTAAAAATATCAAGCAATACGTATTACGCCTAGAAATCAGTGAGCTCTCGCCGATCACCTCCAAGAGCTGCATCTGGTTACAGTGTTTGACAGGATATATATGAAACATTAAAAAAAAACACATATTTTGCAAACTTTCCGACAATATTTTCAATTAGGTAACTATAAATTTGATAATAAGGTTTCCAGACAACTGAGCAATATTCCAACCTAGACCTGACCAGAGAATAAAAAAGAAGCATTAGACTAGATATATTTGTACATTCTCGAGTATTCCTAAATATAAAACCAAGAGTCTTCATTACAGAATTAGTGACATGCAGAATATGAGGAACAAATGTCAGACGGCTATCACATACTACGCCCAAATCAGACACTTGCATGCACTTCTCCAAAACATGACCATTCATATTGTAAAAATACTTTATCTTATTATTATTTCTAGTAAAAGACATTATCTTACATTTGCTAATATTAATATTAAGCTAGTTTTTTTGGCAACATTTAGTCAACATGTCTATATCGCGCTGTAAATCCAAACAATCACCAACTCCTTGGACTACCGTAGCAATCTTTAAATCATAAGCGTAAATAACCATCTGTAAGATAAGCTGCATACAACATCGTTATAAAACACAATAAAAAATAAGGGTCCCAGATTCGAACCCTGTACAACACCACTGCCCACGAGGTACCCAGAAGACGCAAACCCAAGGTATTCCACATACTGTGTTCTATCTATAAGAAGAGATTTAAATAACAGTAATAGGCTGTTACACAAACCATAGTATTTTAATTTATTTAATAAAGCACAATGATGAACACGTTCAAAAGCTTTTGACAGGTCAGGTACAATTCTGGACACCACGTGAGCATAGACAGCATTGGATAGAATGCATTCTAATAGTTTAACAAAATTTGATAAGAGTGCAATTGGTCTATAATTCTTTGGATCATGTCTGTCAGCTGTCTTGTTAACTGGTAAGACACGCGATGTTTTCCAGGCTGCAGGGTATATGCACAATTTAAGTATGAGGTTATATATATGGGACAGTGGTTCGCACAAACGACTAATAGAAGCTACAACCAAAAATGCAGGGATATTATCCAGTCCACATACACCATTAGCTTTAATTGGCCACTTTGCACACCTCAGATTGATCAACACAAAACATGTTTAATGAGTGCATAGAACCATCACATGCAACAACATTTTTAAGAGAGGGACAGCAGTACATATTGCAGTAATCACAAGCACAATCAACAGCCCATGTCACAAGTATGATTACTGCCACTACAGAGAAATGCTTTCCAAAAATGATCGGCAAAGGCATCAACAATTTCCTTCTGCGATGTGAGGGCATCATCATCATAAATCATATTTGCAGGTTGTTGTTCTCCTCTTCTGGTCAACAAACTTCCAAAATTTCTTGAGGTCATTTTTCAATGGGTTTTCAGCATGGCCAATAAATAACATATTGCACATGAGTTTCCACCCTAATTTCTTTCTTCAAGCGTTTTAATGTATCTAAATAATACAAAGAGCCTGTTTTTCTATACACATCTCAGTATTTATTCTTCTCTTTAATTTTTATTAATAATATCACGAGTATACCAGACAGATTACGAGTTTGTGAACGTGAGCCAGATTCAGGGACAAACTGAGCAAATATATATTTAAATATAATACATATAATATTAAATATAGATATATTTAAGGTAGCATAAAAAATATCGCAGGCTGGTTCGACTTCATGGACATCTTTCAAAAATGACCAGTCCACCTGGCCAAGTGAGACGTACAGACCCTGTAGATCAGCCCGATAAAAATTGAATTTAGGAACACCGGCATTTCTAAACGAACGGTAGTGCTCACGCGAGTACTGCACGCTCAGGCTCAAACAAGGATGATGGGAGTCCTCCGCAACCAGTGGCTGTTCAACTCTGGACGCGTTACCGATCGGATCACTGGTGGCCAAGACAAGGTCCAGCAACGTTCCGTTGACATTATAGACATTATTATGTTGCATCAAGTTTACAAGTGACAAGAACTGCCTGTATAAGCGAAAACGATGCGTGTCAGCATTTCTGACATACACTCAACTATCTCAGGTATATTAAGGTCTCCACACATCATCACAGGGTGGTTGTAATCTACAACCGTTTCCAAGAAATAAAACAAAGATATATAGGCGTCGATGGTAATAGACGGCGGCACATACAGAAGAATAATATTAAGATGGCATCCATTCTTACAATTTCTGTCCGTAATCCTCAAGACGATGACATCGATCGATGGTACAGGTGAAGATATTCAAATCTTTAACATAGATGTGGTTTTTTACTCCCGCCATCACTCCACCGCCCCGGCTATATGCACGGTCAGAGCTGGGAAAGAACTTGTAACTAAGATACTTTTTAGTAACTAAGTTACACTTGGTAACTTAGTTACAGTAACTTAGTTACTTTTAATTTGGGTCAAAAAGGAACTAATAACGTAGTTACTTATTAAAAATGTAACTGTAACTGTAACTTTTTTGTTGTTGTAACGTAATTAAGTTACCTTTCAGTAACTAAGTTACATTTTAGTAACTAAGTTACTTTTCGGTAACTAAGTTACTTTTCGGTAACTAAGTTACTTTTCAGTAACTAAGTTACTTTGCAGTAACTTAGTTACTTTTTTCTCTAATACGCGTGCGCTCCGTGCGTAGACATGAACAAACAAGTTGTTGCATCTTGAGTCGCAAACTGTCTGGTGTGGCTCTGGTCAGCTGTGGCTGTGACTCTTTATGGAGGATAGAGGTAAGTTTCTTTACTTACGCTATATTATATATAAAATTTTAAGGGAGTGTCTACCCGACCGTCGGACGGATGTTTAACCTGTGTAAATCGACCGTCGGACGGTTAAATACCGCCTCTTATTTGACCGTCGAGTCTAGAGAATACAGAACATCTAATGTTATTTAATATTCTTGGCACAGAACAACAACTATCTTAGCATTGTTAGCTTTGTCAGTGTTTGCAAATTATGAAATTAAAACTGATGATGGAAGTGGTCACGTTATTAGACATTAAGATAGGTGACAAATGTACTGCCGTCATCCACGTTGCATCCAGGAATCATTGATTTAGTGATTTCGATTCGATTTATAATTTTGCTTCCAAGAAAATACAAGTCATATATTATTTTTTCTGGAAGCTTCAAATCTTTGTACTAAATTGACACGCAGACTAACATGTATACTGGGATGAAAACTTGTGTCGTGTCAAAAAAGTATTTATTTTCATTCATTTCAATTTTTAAGTTGTAATACGTATTATGTAGGAAAGTTTATTTAATGCTATCTTTTAAGACTAGGCTTTATCTTTTGAAAGCCACTACTTTTAGGATGTTGTGTAGTGTAGAGCTGGGCAAAAATAATTGATTAATCGATTTTTCGATTATTTCTGTTTAAATTATTATAAATGTTATCTCAATTCTATACAAATGGCAACACCGCAATTTGTCTTAAAGTTAGTTGTTATAAATAATTATTCCCGCACTTCAAAAAACAAATACTAAATGTAATTTACTATTTCAATCACAGATCTATAAACTAACGACTATTTTACATTTTTTATCAACTTTATTTGCAAAATAATTGGTTAAAACCAATTGGTTAAAGTTGAAAAGATGACAAAAAGTCTAACATTGTTCAAAGAGACGTAATAATGCTTCAACTCGCCTAGGGTTCGTGATTATGACTATACATCTTCGTGAATTATGGGTATCACAATCGCTCACATAACATATAATTGATTACATACCAGTAGAGTACATATTTTAACATTATCAATTTCAACGGTATCAATTTTTGTTACTCCATTTTCAGCTTTCAGGAATTGGTATTAGAATATGGATCAAGAGCCAGAGGCGAATACTCCAGAAGACCCATATGCTACCGATGGGGATGCCGATCCCGAATATATTCCCGAGCCGAAAAAGACCAAAACAACTACAATTATCCGTGACTATTTTCCAACCGTATCAAAAACTAGAAGTCAACATGATTTCGCAAGAGCTGGAGACGGAGATACATCGACAAGGAGTTCTTGTTCTACTTCCACGCTGAATTTCGAAGATGACGACGCGGACAGTAGAAGTAACACTAGTGTTAGTTCTAGTTCTAGTTGCAAAAACCAAGAAAGAGGAGCTCTTTTTGATGGCAAATTCTATAAAATTATATCTCAGAACGATAAGAACATTCAAGCATTATGCCAAATATGTATTCCAAAAGAGCATAAAATACGAGGTTCCGTGACGTCTTCAGCAAACTTTTTAAAACACCTAAGAACAAAACATGAGACCGCATACAAAGAATATCTTCTGCATAAAAATTTAAGAAAGCAACAGAAAAGCAGCTCTTTAATTTCTAATCCCGCATCTAAGTCCAACGTATCATCTTTTAGTCAAAAACAAACTGATATTCGTTCTAGCTGGAAAGGGAAAACTATTACACAAAGTGATTTTGATGATAGAATAGTAAAATTCGTAACAGGAACTATGTCAGCATTATCAATCATAGATTCTCAATATTTTAAGCAAATATTTTCCGATATGCCGTATAAAGTCATGTCTAGGGGTACGCTTATGACCAAAATAGCCGGCTTGAACAAAAGTATGCTGAGCACACTACGAGAGAAAATAAGTTCAGTAGAGTATGTTTGTACTACAGCCGATATATGGTCGTCAAAAAAACGAAGTTTTCTCGGGGTTACGTGCCATTGGTTAGACCCTGATCTCCAGCGTCACTCAGCAGCACTAGCTTGCAGGAGATTTAAAGGATGTCATACGTATGACAAAATATCAGAACTCCTTGATGAAATTCACAGTGAATTTGATTTGGATTATACAAAAATAATTGCTACCACAACCGATAATGGGGCCAATTTTGTAAAGGCTTTCAAAAAGTATGGAGTAAAGTTACAAAATGATATCATTTTAAGCACACTGTGCGATCATTCTACCCGGGATCTTGAAAATTCAGATGAAATGGGCGAGGACGATGATGAGGAACTGGGCGTGTCTTTAATTCAACAAAATGATGCAACATTTTTGGAAGAAGGTGGAGATGATGCTAATGTCAAATTAGTTCAACTACCAAAACATTTGAGATGTGGAAGCCATACTCTCAATTTAATTGCGACAAGTGATATAATGAATGCCGTGAACAAGAATCATTCCTTAAGATCACGACATACATCTATAATGCATAAGTGTACAGTATTATGGAATAAAGCAGGGAGGCCCAAGTCGGCTGAAATAATCAAATCTACACTTGGATATGATTTAAGCTATCCTGGAGTAACAAGGTGGAACTCCTTGTACGATTCCTTGACTCAGATACTAAGATTTAGAGCACAATTACCTACTCTGTATGAAAATTTAGGTGTTTCTCGATCTGAAATGTTAAAGGATGCGGATTTGCTTTATATTGAAGAATATTGTCTAGTTTTGAAACCCCTCAGTCAGACTTTGGATTTATTGCAAGGCGAGAAAAATTGTCATTATGGTTACATTTTACCTAGTATACTAAATCTCAATAGAAAATTCGAAAATTTGAAAAACAAAAATTTTAAATATATGACTGAAATACTAGTCGCCTGCACTGAAGGACTTAAGAGACGATTTGCAAATTTTTTTACCCCAAATTTGAATGCCAATGCAATAAACAATTCTAGGGATGCAGTAATAGCTGCAGTTTGTCACCTTTCGTTTAAGTTTCGATGGATGAGTCTGCTTGATAAAAATATATGCATCACCAAAGAAGAAATTCAACAAGAAGTAGCAGACGAAGCTTTAAAGCTGACAAAGGAAGTAGAAGAAGAAGTAACACAAACTCACACCAAAACATCAACATCTAATACAACAAAAAGTTTCTTTGAATTTGACGATGAGAATGTACATGAGAACATTACTCCTGCAAATAAACGAAGTCGTATCGAATTAGAAATTTTGCAGTTTTTGCAAGACCCTTCTAGAGAATTGGAAATGTTGAAAAAATTTCCGCATGTATTAAACGTTTTTAAAAAATTTAATACACCCCTGCCTTCTTCGGCAGCGGTAGAACGGCTCTTTTCATTTGCAACTTTTTTGAACGCACCTAGAAGACACGCATTGGCTGATGTCAATTTTGAAAGATTGGTGTTGCTGAAGGCTAACGGTGCAATGAATGGATGGACTAGTCCAATTTAGGAGCTGGTGCAATATAGTCAACATTGTCCTACTTAACATAGAAATGACGGACCAAGACCAAAGAATATTGTTTTCATTTTTGATTAGGACATCAATAATGTTTATTTAAATTTGTTTTTTGTTATAGGGAACTCAAACATAAGGGGTGCGTATCATGCGCTTGGAATCTTATGCACTTGGAGTCTGAGAAGATCGCTTTTTTCAAATGTCATTTTTAAAATTTGTCATTTTTACAGTTAGCCATATAAGTAGTGGTCCTTCTTGTAAACACAATTTACGATCACTACTCATATGGTCGACTGTAAAAATGACATATTTTAAAATGACATTTGAAAAAAGAGATCTTCTCAGACTCATGCGCATAAGATTCCAAGCCCTTGATACGCACCCAACATAAGTACCTATTCTGTTTTTCGATTTTTATTAAAGTTGTTAGAATTTTATATTTATTTATACGTTGTTGTATTTGTATGCATATGGAGTTTATTTTAAGTTTTAACTTACTTTTTAATTATAGTTACATACAAATCAATCAGTTTTTTTGTAAGTGCCCATCTACCTATCGAAATTGGAACTTCTGGAACGTTAAATCGTGTTCTAATTATATACTCGACCTTAAAACCTTATATTTATTAAGTATTACCTTCCTTTTATTTTACTCCCTCCGAAAATAACTGTAAAAAGAACTATTTTTTAAGTTACTTTTTACTTATAACTTGTAACTAAGTTCCATTCGTAGATAAGTATCTAGTTACTTAAGTAACTAAAGTTACTTTCTATTAAGTAACTATGCAAAATAACTTAGTTACATTTCAAAAGTAACTTTCCCAGCTCTGTGCACGGTCACATCTAAATACATTATTTGGGGG
The DNA here is from genome assembly GCA_025024175.1 of Rhyzopertha dominica. Lineage (NCBI taxonomy): Eukaryota > Metazoa > Arthropoda > Insecta > Coleoptera > Bostrichidae > Rhyzopertha > Rhyzopertha dominica. The sequence continues at coordinate 16,686,967 of QCXZ01000053.1, read as the reverse complement.
AAATAGTTCAGAAGATAGTACATTTGGGGTTAACCATGATTCCGTTACAAGTATTATGTCGGCATCCAGTCTTGCAGTCAGTGGCGGCTCGTAACAAATTCTATTGGGTCGGCAGTAAAAACTTTGGTCCACTCTAGTTGGTCAATATTATTTATTTATAAATTAGTAAATAATTTTGTATATACTCGTAGTTGTTGTTTTTTATTACTTGCTACTTCTGTAAATTTTCATATCGCCGCAAGTTAAAAATATAGTTCATTTGGTAACAAATAGCCTAATCTGGCAACTAGCTTTATAATTTCAACGTTAAGCGTGCACCTGTACTACAACGGAGAGGACAAGCCGATATATGTCGAGCCCAATCCGAAGATGTATTCGGAAGTCCGGAAGACAGCATTAAGCGATTATATGGGTATTGGCGCTTACTTATTTTGTTATTATCTTTTTGTGTGAAATTCTTCAATGATTTCAGGTTGACTAAATTTATAACATGTATTTAATTAATTCTGTTAAATGTTTGAAGGTATCTGCTTAAAATTGTTTATTTAAGAGGATAGCTCTTACAATAATCTTGGGAAAATGAAAAATTTCGTAGAACATTCGAGTAGTTTTTCGTGATTTCAGTATTGAACTATATATAATTGTTGTTCAATGTACATGTCAAAATTAATTTTCGGAATCCGACGATTATGAATGCCGGGCCTTCTTTATTAACTTCAATAAAAACATATATACGTAAAATTAAATTATAATTATAAAAAAAACTGTAAGCATGTAAAGGGTGTCAATCAGATAATTTGTAATATTCAGTAGAAAACAGAACTATAATTGGTTGATTAAAAAAAAAAACTTGAAATATATGATGAAGTCCGTTTTAACGTTTTATTCTGTCTGCCGGACCCAAGCACTGCCGTCCTGATTTTCGCCTCAGGATTCAATATGCGCGCAGGGTTGCGTCTTTGTTCAGCTCATAGGAAAACGATGCTATTGCTTATACGATGCGGTCTGCCGACCCAGCGCTTGGATGACAAACACATACACGGTCCCGCCACGGTTGCCGAGTAGCGTAAATTTTTCGGGATAACCCGTAAAAATGTGATTTTGGCTAATTATTAATTTTATGGTAATGTAAAAAATACGCTCCAACTGTTTCAWGATATCTGAACATAATAAAACAAAATATACATAAAATTACGAAAAAAATAATTTCTTCGATCAAAATCCTGGGTCGGCAGTGCTGACCCTGCCGACCCGGACGAGCTGCCACTGCATCCAGTCCACAACAGACAAGGTAAAATTGAGATATTTTGGTGTTTAAACCTCTAACATGTTGGTACACTACATCATACATAAATCGATTATCATTCACCTTATCAGCCAGGGTCTCAATTCTCTATACTCTTTCCTTACGGAAAAAGCTTTATTTTACTGAGCACGAGTTTGTGCCGAAGCATTTTCTTTGCGATGGCCGAATTTCCTATTTCTACCTTAATAAGGAGGGGTCTTATTACTGCTACAAGGTTCTAAAATATGTATATTAAGATTTATTTTGGTTGACCTAAGTGTTTTTGTGATTTTTTCAAACAAATAATTTTATTCAATGACTTGTTTGCAATAAAAAATCACTTGGTTAAGATCTGGTGAACAGGAGGACTAGAGTACTGATTTGGGGAAAATTGGCCTAAACCATTCCACAGTGTTTCTGGGCAAAAATAGTTTCAATCCCAAGGCAAAAGACCTATGAATCCACACACATTACACTTCTTGGTTAACTATCACACTTTTGGGAAGCTATTTTGGCACTAAGTACGATTTCTATTCATACTATGATTATTGGTTTTTGAGTTCCTCTCCTAAATCTTTCTTGTAGAGAAGGTTCTGAGCGTGAGCATGTCAGACATTATGGTGGCTATGGTACTGTTCAATAATGAATTCCCACAAAAATAAATATCCCATTATTATGTCAATTTCAAATTAAATTTTCACCTTTTTGCATCTCTCAACTTTTGTGACTGTTATCTGGTTCGTACAGAGTTAAAAGAAAAGAGGCATTGGTAACAAGGGATGAGGGTATGTTCAACTCCAGCAATGTTGTTAGTTTTCTTCTCAGGCAAATGCGAGTGAATAGGGTGTTATACAGTTTCAAAAAAAACTTAGTTACTTACGAAATTTGTATTCTAAATACTATTTAAAAAGTACTGATGCAATAAATTAAGCAAAMAATCAGAAATTTTTCATTATAGGAAAAATAAAGAATGACATATTTAAAAAGTTCAGGCACAAGTTGCCGGCGTGATGTCAGCATGCAAACCGGTAACAAAGCGCATGCCTCACCATTGCTTTGTTGTTTATGTAGTACAGTACGACACACTTTTTAAAAACTATATCTGTTCAACTAATTAATGTCATAGAAGGTTATTTTTTATTTATTGTTAATGGCCCTGCCAGCTTAGGGCAATTAGCCAGCTCATTAGGTGTATCTTTTTATCGTTATTAAATTTTATTACATAACATAATTATAGATTCACAACATCCATGCCTTACGCGGGATTCGAACCCGCAGCCATGGACAGTCGCGCTTCCGCGCTACTATTAGACCCGCTAGGCCGGCTGTCATAGAAAGTTATGTTCATATGTTGCCTGTCTTCTGTCTTGATGAGAGAATTGCAGTGTTGCCGATGCTGACTTTTTTCGTTTTTTTCCAGCCAAAATACTTCTAAACGTACTTTAATGTCATTATTGCATTTAACAATTATGCAAAATGAAATTAAATTTAAAATACTAGCAATGTGCATAACTTTGATGTTAATTTATTAACTGATTGACCATTTTACGAAAAAATTGAAAAATATGGGTTATTTATTTTGTTTTGCTTTATCAAATTCGATATTTAAAAAAAAATTGTAGAAAACCCTATTCATACACGCAGTTTGTTCATCTTACTACTATGTGTGTTGGAATGCGGGATATGCATAAATTTTACAATGATCCCAGGACCCTATCTTTTTATAATAATAGTATTTATTCATCCAACAAAAAGTTCTATATTAACAGCAAAATAATTTAAATGATATATGACAAACCATTACCACAGTAATTTAAAAATCTAAATATGTATTTCAGCAGCTAAGCTAAGGGTTTTTCATAACCATACTCATTTCACACTTTATTTAAGAAAAATGGTGGAAATGAAATATCGACATACATACAACAATTTATGACATATGGGTCAGCAATTATGGCGTTAAAAGATAGGCACATTTTATATAAAAGTGAGATGTACAATAATTTCGATCGAGTACAATGAAGAACAGAACCCCCTGTTGAGGAGCATCAGCCTGACTGTACCAATTCTTATATGAAAATGCAAGAAGATTTGTACGTCTTCCCAACTCTAGACTTCTAAAACCATTGCTACCCAGGAGCTTTGCTTGATCGAAACTTCACATGCAATAAGTTCCCACAGTTTTAGAATATATAAATTTTAGGCAACACTTCCGAACCCTTTCAGCTGTAAGCCTATGAACAGCCACATTAAACACCAAATTATAGAACAATACTCTAAGCAAGATCGAATCAATGCAGTATACAGTGTAGATCTATCAATAGTAAAAGACACAGTTTCTGTTTCAATATCAGCAGTAAAGATTAGCTTACAGTCTAAGATAACCCCATGGTCATGATTTGTGTCAATATATTTACACTGACGGTATACTGGTACACAATGGGAGAGATTTTCTTGATGAAAGAACTAGACTTAGTTACATTAGTTAATATTTATTGCAAGATCATTATGACGGCACCATTCATTGATCTTCATCATATCATTTTGCAAGGTCTCAGCATCTCCCACACAATCAACAGTGATATGGATGATATGGAGTCACAGATGTCATTAATGAACAGTAGAAAGAGAAGTGGACCCAAGCTAGAGTCCTAAGGAACACCATATTGAGGAACAAAATAGAAAGAATTAAAGCAATTGTAAGATACAAAAACTTGCTCGCCTTTGTCAACCTTCTCAATTGGGTGAATACAGCTAAGTTTGTTAAAGTAAATCCCTTTTTTTATAAAAGCATGGTGTTTCTCAGACAGCATTAACTTAGCGGCTTCGAAAATTTGGCATAATATTACTCAAAAATTTTAGAGAAATTAGCAAGGAGCGAGATGGGATGGTAATTTATCGCCCAAATTAAACACAGCAGTTGTTACTTTAATGTCCTCCAAAGTGGTGGAAAAGTATAAAATAACTAGCGCATTGTCCACATTATTCTGGTTAAGGCAATGAAATGTTGAAGCATTTCCCGCTTTATATTTAGCTAGAGAGAATGGAATTGAATTGTTTTAATTTCAAATTTTAAAGTGTTTTTGAAATAAGATATAGATTTAAAAAAAAAGAAACGCAGCCAGTAATAATTCAGAACTAAGGGGGGTTATAATAAGAATGCAGGGCTGGAATTTTAATAAAACATGATTTTCTGTGGCACTTTATAACCTTCACTTATGTATGGAACAATAATTCTGATATATGACCACAGCTTTGTTGGCATATGCAGAGTTCTGAAAAAGAAAATGGTCCAATAATGCCTCCAAATCACAATGCAAGATGAAAAAATATGTTTTGTGCAATATAACTGTTTTTCTGAAGGTCTCAATCAATGACAGCAACACATCAGATCTAGCAATTATTGCTCCTGTATTGAAATTGTAATATGATACACTCTGGCTTCAGAACTTCTTCCTCCGTTGCATGATCTCTTTTCCCTGTACTTTTCATGCTACCATATGATGTATTGACAGTATGCGAACTTCTCGCTTATCCTGTAATTTCAGTGTTAGCATAATATCACTAGAATAATATCTAGTATCACCCCGTTTCAACTTCTTGTCTTTAGGCTATATTTTCTTTTAGCTCTTACTGTACCACAAGCAGTAGTATTCTGGTTCTAAAGTTCAGAATATAATGAGGGACTGGAATACCAGTTGTCAACATAAACTGTATGACCTTTATTTAGATAAGTTGAAAGTAGTGTTAAGATTATATTTCTGGATCTACCCAGTTAAATCAGATTCTTCTATATGTATGGTAGCACCTGTATAAATTATAAAATCCAAAATGTAACCAGTGTAACAGGCACAAAGTAAGAAGAACTTTCTGACGGTATGTATTKCTTAAAAAAGATACGAACTTTGAATAATAAAAGGCTTTCATCTATGTTCTGGAAAGGGTAGAAATTCGTAGTAAACAAGTTTCTCAAACAGTTGTGCACAAATATTAATAATATCTTTGTTTTTTCACATACCTATTACCTTGACAATATCTTCCATCAAAAAACATCGCAAGACTTCAAGAGCGATAAAGATAGTTCAGCTTTACACCCGGAATAGTTAATGTCAAATTCATTGAATATTGGAGTAAAGTAAAGGATGCTTAATGTCAAGGTACTTAAATATTGTCGAAAGAAACTCTTTCATTATTTACACTTCAAATATATTTAAAAAAAGCTAAAAAAAGATGTTTCGGGATATCATTACATCAACATATGCATGTAATGCTAAACCACGAATGTTGCATCAATATAAGTAGGTAACAGCAAAAATTTAAATTGAAATACTTAATCATCAAGAGGTAGCTGAAATCCTTGATATATCAAAAGGTGTTTGAACATACCCCAAAAAATGAGAAGGAAGACTTGTTTTTACTGTAGGTACAATAAAAAAAAGGGACATGACTACCATTAAGCAAGGAGCGCAAAATGCCAATTTACGAAAAACAATGGAACATTTTATTGTACAATTTGGTCTGAAAAGTAATAAAAAATGTTTGTTTCTAGATACATTAAGTCTGAATAAATACATGTTTTTAAATTGAATTGTTAAATGACTGATACTCCTGTGTTTGCGTCTGGTATTATAATATTAAGTTACATACATAATGATGAACATGTACAACCAAAACCATTAAGTCAAATTTACATTTACCATGCAACATACACATGAAACCTAAGGCAAATCACTTACTTCACGAATTTGAGATTCTATTGTTTCTTTGTCTCCTGGCCTTTTCAGCTTCACATTATGGTTGCGCCCCCTCGAAGGTCGAGTAGTGTATTCTATATCTTCTTTTACTGGGGCTTCTTCTTCCTCATCATATATGCTAGGCCTAAGGGATCTTACTCTTTTCAGTGTCTCGGTAACTGGAGGTGTAGGTCTTGACAAAGATGGATTTTCCGCCAGCGACCACCAATCGTTTTGGAAGTCATCTTCACTCTCCCAGAAAGCCATATTTAGCTACGGACAAAATATATTTTTAAAGCAGAGAATTTTTCGCTACCCACATTTACCTTATAAACTGTATCGAAATCCTTTTTCAAATGAGTTTTCAAGTTATTAAAGTAAGCTCTAGTAAAATACAATACAATTTTATGCTGATTAAGTAGTAAAGTTGATATATCTTCTGAAAACTGCAAAGTGAAAGTTACCATGCTATTAATCAACCAGCACAAAGTAACGGGTAATTATATTGTAATGAGTAATAACGTAACGATCCTGTAAGTGTACCTAGGATGTAACAACAATATTTTATGACTTTTGCGAATCTACCACCTTGTATGACGTAAACAAAGCTGAAAAAACCAAACGTCATTCATTGCTTTGAAAGGTTCGCTCAGAGAAATAGAGTGAGGAGAGGCCAAGTAGCCAAGTACGCAGATTTATTTGGGAAACGATAATGGTCGCTGTACACTGATCTCTAAATAACTGGATGTCACTTACATACCAAAATGCATGTAAATTATTTGTGATAGATTTAAGCCTCTTTAGCGCCTAGCCGCTGGTCCTTGTACTAAAATTTTGACAAAGGTTCGCTTCTGCGGTAAATATAACGTTAATGATTGACGGTTAAAATCGTGAACTCATCATCTGTCTGCAGATTTCCAAGATGATCGTTGTAGTGTTTGAGTAAAAAACATGTACCGTACAAATTGGATGTTACGTTTACTCATAACCATATTAAGGATCTAACCTAAAATTTGAACACGCCGTTAAATTGATAGCATGAGTATACCAGCGGCATGGTGGCTACTTATCACAGTTTTGAATGACTTATGCGACATCCAGTTATTTAGAGATCAGTGTCGCTATATTGTCCATTGCAACGTCAGTTTGCAACTAAACTATTTGGAATCACATCAACATTAACAAAACAACAACAGAACTACGAATCTGGCAAGTATTAAGAACTTCAAAGTCCAGAACTATGCAAGACACTAAATCACAGAAATATACACAGATGCGACACTTCGTGCGTTTCCTTTGAAGTTTTGAGAATGGGGCAATTGGCCTTCAACGTTAAATCCCTTTAAATGGGTTTGCTGAAAAAGCGCCAAATTCAAACTGCTGTCAGCCGGAAACAAGTTAATTTTGCTGCTTTTAACTTTCTAATATACAATATTGCTGCTTCTGAAAACCTTTAGAAAATAAAAGTTGAATAAGGGCTTTCAAATTGCTCAAAAAATCAGAAAAATAGTTAATTTTACTATTTCAGAAATGTACTCTTGGTCACAGATTTATTTAGTTTTTTTGACAAGAACAAGGCTTTTATAAAAAAGGGTTATAACAAGATGACGTTTCACTTGACATTAACAAACAAGTTTTCAAAAGAATTTGGCAATTATGTACTCTGCGTTCTTGAGTACATTTTAGCATTTTAACTTGACCGACTTGAATATGTACTTTGACAAAATACACACGCACCAGTTAAAAATTCGGTGTAGTCGATTTCCGGGCAACCAAATGCAAGAAGGAAGTTTTAAGGAATTTATAATTAATCATACCACACCATAAAAGTTTACTTCCAGATCCGCTTTTTTCTTACCATAATATGTGGATATACACTCATAGCTACAAATCATACCGATACTTGTGCCACTACTTCAGGGGTGCATAGTTTTTTTCTGCTTTCATCAATTGATGAACAAAAAACACAAGACACACCGACACAAATTGTTTGTCTGCCGCAAAAACCAAAAATAACTACGATTAATGCAATAACGCAATCCCAATCCGCAGTTTCGCTAAATAAGAGGTGTGTAAAAGGTTAGAACAGAACAAGAAACCGCCCAGTGTTGCCAGCAACTTTAAAATAAAAGTACTGTGACCACACTGTGACTGAACTCTCTAGTGAAAATGTGCTAGATTGCATAAAAAAGGATAGCACAGTAACATTAAAATTAAAATTCTTCACCAAAAAGAAACTTATGTGGTTAAGGTAACAGGTAATTCAGCGAAATGTGTTGCGATCACGATGTTTAACGTAGTATTATTAGTTGCATGTTTACTCCAAGGTGTGCGCATACTATTAAGAACGAAAAACTTAATGCAGGAACAACAATGGCAAGTGTTAAAATGGTGCTGAAAGTGTTACATTCAGACTCTTGTCTGTGCTTTTGTGCTGACACTGGCAATACTGAAACCGCCAATTCGCCAAATCGGACTGACTTGCCGAAAGTAGTCGAATTTACAGTCGGTGGCGTTCGCTATCTCTGTTTTGAAAATGATATCTCTTTCCAAGTGCCGCATCTGTGTGTAATCTGTGACTAAATCACAGCAAACGACGCGGCACTCTTGCGTCAACAGTTAGTGTCTATTTTAACACCTGGCAACACCAGTCTACAAGCTTTGTTTCTGTTACGGATAACTCCACTTAAAAGGATTACGAACTTTGCCACCTGTCACGCTACAAAATGGCCCTCTTTTAGAAAGAAGGCGATAGATGTTTCAAATGACACCGGTAGATGGCAGCAACTTACAAGTGTAAGATTTTTACATTTTTTTATCGTTTTATTTAAAATGAAACACATAATAATGATCATGCAGTAGGAGAACGTGACATAGAAATAGGTTATATAAACTTTTAATATACTCTTAACAGTTAAAACACGAATAAAGTTAGATGCTCCTTTTTTAAAATTAAATACCTATTTGTTTCACAAGTTTCAGTTACCTTTTAAGCGTTTTTGAGCTTATCATACTTTGAGTTTAAGCTAAATCGTTGTTTAATAGTCAATTTGGAGAAATTTAAGGTCGCTTAGGGCAGAAAAACTAATGAATGTGCGGTGGTAGATAGATCTTAATTGTTATATTACGATATGCATTGGTATTATACGGTAATTTTATACTTATGGCGATAAACTAAATGGTTGGTGTTTGTAGTTTTACAACTTGAAATGAAAATAAAATTTAACTTTTAACCAGTAAAAAGGAAATTGTGTCACATTGTGTTTAACTTATTTAAAAATTAAACACTTAACATGGTGCGCCACGTGTCGGCAATCCCTAAAAGCTTGAATTCGCCGGCAAAACCAGGGAAGCTTCCAAATCATTTGTTCGGCATTCTGAGTTTATGTGTTTATGTGCTGTGTAATGTAACAGATGACAGTTAATTTTAAATTAGCCATTGATATTTTATGGTACGTTACAAGAACAAGTCAAATTGAATTTAGTATTTCCACACTGCTACATCAGATTGGTATACATTTACTCCATTTTTAAGTGGAACTGTTGCGCAAGATGTAATTATTTAAAGTAAGCGCCAAAAGTTTGACGTTCTCGTGGACAATATGGCAGCCCCCGTACCCCTTGTTTACTAGCATTCCGAGCTTCTTGTCTCGCAGATCCATGAGCGTTCTCCCCCCTCTATTTCTCTGGGTTTACTTCACCGCATCACCGCTAACTTTGCTAACCGAGATCCGAGTCCGAGTAGAGATGTACAATTTTAGAATGAATGTGTCGTTCCCACCTAGCACGTACTGACAAGGCAAAATACCGCTTTTGAACGTGTGCGCATCCTTTCTTAACGGCGCAGGAAATAAAAGATGAAACACGATATCAGTTTGATATCCAACAGCAGCCTTAGCGTGTTTGTTATTGTTTTTTGTGTTTTGGTAGATGACGCGGTGTGTTTACAACAGCTCACAGTGCTCCAAAACTCAAAAAATTGAATATTTTGCATAAAATTTTATACTCGGCGGAGTTTTTGGGACTACTGAATTTAAAGATACAATCAAAAATATCCATTTCAAAATGGCCGACACAAAATGAAGGATAGGTTTTTAAAAATTTTGACGAATTTTGCGGAAAATTAATAATTAGCAATTTTTGGAGTCACTCATTTCAGAAAACAATTAAACAATATGGTAGACATAAACTTATGAATTTAATATACATAGGAAACTACAAAAGTGCTTCATTTTAGTTTTATATATAGGCGAACTATTGTAATATCACAATTCTACTACAAAACTTGAAGTGGAGTGAATCAGAAAATGTATTTTATATTCATAATAAATAAGTAATTAGTAAATGTTATCTTATTCTGAACATTACTTACGGGGGAAGTTCTTTTCTGGACATTCTAGTCTGTTCAATTATGAACAAAAGAACAAAGACATACCTATATTTGACAAGAAAATTCAAATGTTCAACTAAAAGTAATTAACTAGCTAACTGACTGAATCAAAGTAAAGTATAAAGATCAAAATCAAAAATAAATCTCAAATGACATGATTACTCTGTTGCAAGTTTAAAGTCCTAATGGTGAGAAAATGAAATCAATGWCGCATATGCATTTACCGTTGTCTCGTCTGTAGAAAATTGCTCTCGGAGTTATCAAGGGACCAAAAAGCTAAATCATAAATCAGACTATTTAATCACTACAAAACTGCCCAAAACCCTCCAGAAACATCTTTCAGTTTTCACGATCAAAATAATTGTTTTTGATGAGCCGTTGAAAATGGAAATGAGTGTTGAGCAGAGCGCACGACTTTAAAAAACGTTCATTTGCAAAATAGGCAACTCTGATTTCATGTTATAAAACCGCTACACTTTTTCATGCATAAAACTTACTTTTTGTGCGAACACCTTTGAGTAAAAAAAATAATTTATTTCTTACATACACACGAAGATTTAATTGATGGGATGGCCAGCGTTAGTAAACAAGCTGGTCAGCAGTAAAGATCTCGTTATCACCTTACCGCTAACCAGCTTGTATACCAACAGCAGTTCCTTCAATTAAGTCTTCGGGTGTATCTCTCCTGGACCATCCTCCATTTTTCACAATCACTTTGGGAAACTTTATCACTCAAAAATAAATGTTCTTGTCGAGTGGTTGAAAATGAAGGTGAGTACCAAGTAGCATGCCCAAATTTATAAAATATTCATTTGCAAAAAGGCAACTCGAAAATCACTTTATTAAATCGCAACACTTATTCGTGCACAAAAATATTGGTTGTTGTGTGGGCACTTGTGGGCAAAGAATAATTTGCTGCAGATTTATATGCATTCCATACAAAAAATTATTGCACTAAGATTTAATTTTTCGTGGCTACATGAATAACTTACATAAAAATATATGGAAATATACTATGTACCTCCAGAAACATCATCCATTTTTTGCGATCACATTGGAATACATTGTCACCACAAATTTATTTTCGATCACTTAAAAGCGACCGAATGCCAGTACCGCGTGCCCTCATTCACAAGGGTGACTTTGACCATATCCCTGATGCAAACCGTTTAGTCGAAACATCTACCCTTATTTTGGAATTTTTTACTTTGACCTCTTCTGTATAAGACTTGTTATGGCTGATTACATCATTGGATAACTTTCGATTTGAGGGTTTTGACCAAGAAATTTCAGTTCTGTACCACTATCCAGCTGTGCGTTCAAAGAAATGAGTAGGTGGAATATGCGTTAGACCTAGGTTATCTTAGGTGGCATGACAATATACGTTTTTTGGGGGGTAAAAGTACAAGTGTGATACTTAATGAGTGATATGATTTAAAAGAGTAATTGCTTTTACTTCAAGTACTGCAGTTTTTACGTCCAGTAACTTTAAATCTGTGACTTCATTATGATATATAATAAAATGGCTGTTTTATCTATAATGAGACTATAGAGGTATCAAATGTAAGGAAAAAGGAAATATTTTAAAACCTTGGATTTCAAGGCGTTTCAAAAACAATTAAAGAAGTTATTCCCTTGGATATTTTTTATTTATTTTCCTAGATTTCTTGCACTTTAACAATCACAAACAAACTAATTAAAAGTGAAGCAACTGAGGCTACATAGAGCTGTAGCTTATGCTAAAATGTATAGTATATCCTTCACATCATAATACTTACCATATATAAAAGAGAATACTCCACTCCAGTAATAGCTTCTACTGAAAGTAACAGTATTAAATAGATACTCTTTTTTAATAATATCACCCAATATTTCACAAAAAAACTTATACATATAATACTTAACTTACTGTAATTAAAAAAAGATTCAAACATTTTCTTTCTGTAGAACCACACATATTAAATGCAAGTGAGTCCTTTTTACATAAGAAATTGGTCCAAGTGTTAAAATATAGGTCGTCAACACATTTAAGTAATAATGAAGTGTGACTATTCATTGCATCATAGCCATAGTCTGCAATGTGACAAAATAAGGACTGACTTATATATAAAATATTTTATAACTTGTGCTAAAATTTCAATTTTGTATATCTTCTCTTTGGTTGTATGTTGTATTTTAATCATTTTTTCCGTTTTTTTATTTATTTTTTATTTTATTTAAAAAATCTGTGATTTCCTACTAAGCCCCCAATGCAGTATTCACACTTTAATTTGTGTTTTAGTTTACGAACAACAAATCTAGCTATGTACGTAACAATATCTTCTGACATTCACTGTATGTTGGACAATGTCACCGCATATAACTATGTTCAAACATATCTTCCATACAAATATCATTCTTACTGTCCTGATGTGCATATAATATTGCATTTTCGTCATTAATAAAGTCGTGTGATGGCTTAGACTTGGACTGTACATTTAATATTTTGTCTATAGGAATGCAATTTCCTATGCTTTCGTGCATTTCTGCCCTGATCAATATTTTTTTGTAGGCCTTGGTGAATTGAAATCAGATTTTTCTGTTCAATAAATTCATCATATAACAGTGTAATGCCGCAATTAGCCCAAGGAAGCCTGTATGGCGTGATGAATTTAATATTATAGGTGCTGTCCATTAACTTCAAATATTGTAAATAGTTGGCAAATTTTTCTTTATACATGGAAAATTGTCTTGAGTCATTGCTTTCATGAACTCAAAAGCACTTAATGCTATTTAATATATCCAACACATCGTTTATTAATAGGATGAATTCTCCTAATTGAACTCTCATCTTCTGTCAAAAGAAGTGAATATCCCATAGGTGTAATTTATTAGTTATGTGCAAGCCTTCGTTGTCTTGGAAACAATTTAGTTGCTTCATGTAAAAAGAGTATGACATTCCCATCCTTACCTATGAACTGCCTCAACTCGCCAAACACATTTCGTACAACTTTGATCATGTGAGGTATGTTTGGAAAACCGTAAACATATAGATTATTGTCTACGATACATTTGGCTTCCCAATATGCACCCTWATGATTTGCACATGCTGAAATTAGTTACTGTGCCGCCAAATGTCACACTAGTGACTGCCACACCACACTGAACAAGCAAGTTTACACAATGTTTAAACAACTGCGCTTTTTGCTCACATGTCATACCATAGACAAACTTTCATGAGGCATTTATAGCCACCGCCATAAACACCAGCACCTACCTAGCCATCCGATTAGCGTCATGTTCAATGTGATTTCATACATCAGCATAGCCATGGTACTGATGACCATCATATTCAATCTGCTGATGAATGGCCATCTCGTCAAACACTAGTGTAAAAACTAACTTATGTCAAAGAATTGAGGTTTAAGTATATCCAGTGCTTCAGAGGTAAACCCTGGTAAAGCATTAATACTGCTCTACCATTTTGCTAATGTGTTAAAGGATGTGGCAAACCATTATGAAAGCGGTTACGAACATAGTGGTAAGCTCTGGGGGAAAAGTAATTTAGAAGTAATTACAAAAAGCTCATTCGCTGGGGCCATAGATCTTTTTGACCATTGTTCCATTTTGTTTGCTGAATAAGTGTAGGATGTTATTGCTAGTTTCTTGAAAATGCATAACGAAAAGCTCACCAGATTTTCCTTACATAGTAACTTAATAAGAGAAAACAAATTGTGGAAGTGGTTTTTTTGACGATACACCTTTTTTCAATTCACCATACTTTATGTTGAATAAAACGCTGGTGTTCGTGGTCTTCTTGGGTTTTAATTACAAACGACTAGGAATACAACATACAACTTTCATTAAATTCGAACAAGTAAATCTATAAACAACTTTCTTGAAACATTTGAACATAGCAGCTTAGCAGCTAACTTCTCACATGTATTACCAATATTAAACTATTGTACAGTATTGCCAATACAAGAATTACTGTTTCATTGTCTCTTAACACACTCCCTCAATGAAACAATCATTCTTCAGATTACAATTCATAACTGAATCTCTAAATTTTTCAAAATTATCTTTTCCTAATATTTTTGTAAACATGTCAGCTATCTGATTATTCGTTTCAATATATTTCACCTGTATTATACCCTGACTTACTTTCTCTCTAATGAAATGGTATTTTATATCTATGTGTTTCATTCGCTTATGGTGTTCGGGATTATAGGCAATTTTTATAGATGACTGGTTGTCTTCATACAATATAATAGGTTCCTCGCTATTAAACAACATAAACTCATATACAGCGTTTCTGAGCCAACAAGCTTCACTTGCCGCTATGCTCATTGCAACATATTCTGCTTCGGTTGTCGACAACGATACACACTGCTGTTTTTTACAATTCCAAGACACAATGTTTCCAAACAAATGGAAACAATAACCGCTTGTCGACTTCCGATCCAGAACATCACCACCCCAGTCAGCATCCACATATCCTACTATCATCTTTTCATTGTTATCCCTCTTATACAATAAACACAGATTAATTGTTCCATTAATGTACCTCAGGATACGTTTTAATGCCTTAAGTAAGTGCTCACTCGCTACGTTTTGGAATCTGCTCAAAAATCTCACAATACTACATATATCAGGTCTTGTCCCTTCAACAGCATACATCAAACTACCTATCAGCTGACGACATTTACCTTCTATTTCCTTACTTTCAGGTTTATCTATTTTCAATAGCTCAAAGTTAAAATTTTTGTCTGCTGGAGTATTTGTACTTTTACATTCACTCATACCCCATCGTTCCAATAGTTGTGAAAGATATTTTTCCTGGCTAATAGATATAACCCCTTTTTCAAGATTTTGATTTATGTTAAGGCCTAAAAAATTTCTCACATACCCTAGATCTTTCATACTAAAATGATGGAGTAATACAGTTTTCACCTTAATCACTTCTGTTTCATTCATGCTAAAAATCAGCACATCATCAACATACAGCAACAAATACACCTTTTTTGCACATTTAGTATACAAGCAATAATCACTTTCACACCTTCTAAAACCCTGTTCCTTCATTACAGTATCAAATTTTGTATTCCAATATTTCGGTGATTTTTTTAAGCCGTAAATGGACTTATTTAACTTGTATACCTTATTCGACTGTATTCCTTCTGGCGGTCTCATAAATACCACTTCATTAATATCACCGTAGAGGAAAGCTCCTTTAACATCCATCTGGTATACTGGCCGTCCTAACTTATTAGCTATACATAAAAATATTCTGACCGTGTTAAGTTTTGCAACTGGTGCATAGATTTCTTTTTCATCAATAACATCTTTCTGTTGGAAGCCTTTTGCAACCAATCTTGCTTTATAGAGTGGGTTTCCATCTTTACTTTTCTTTAATTTAAACACCCATTTACTATCAATGGTGTGTTCCGCTTCTGTTGTGTCAACCTCGGTCCAAGTATTATTATCCTTTAGTACCTTTAATTCTTCATTCACAGCCTCTAACCATTTGTCCTTATCTGCTCTCTTCATTGCATCAAGGAAGGTTGTAGGTTCGTTATCAAATGCTACTCCTAATAGGTTTGTCTCGTAATCTTCAATCCATACAGGTCTTTTTCGCTCACGTTTTTTATGAGTTGTCCCAGTTGACATTTGTTCACTCATTTCATTGTTTCCTTCTTTCTCATTGTCATTGTTACACTCCACATCTTCAACAGTTTCTTCTTCCTGGTTATCTATTTCGCTTAAAGATTTATTCTGTTGCTTACTTTCTTCTTCTGTGGAAGTCTCTTTAGTTTGATCTTGTATTACATCTATTATCTGATTCTCCTTAAGGTTCATTTGTTTCTCCTGGCTCGTATTTATCTGACTAGTAGATTCTATAAAGMTCACGTCTCGGAAAATTTGTACATCATTACGATCAGGTAAGTAAACTCTAAAACCTTTTGTGTCTTCCCCGTACCCAACAAGAATACCCTTTTCTGTTTTGGCATCCCATTTCTTTCTTTTCTCCTTAGGTACATGAATGTATACATCTGATCCGAAGATTCTCAAAGTTTCCACATCAAACTGCTTACCCGTCCATAGTTCAAGTGGTGTTTTATTTTTAATGGTACTAGTTCCTGTCCTGTTTAGTATGAAAACTGCAGTATTTATGGCTTCAGCCCATAGCTCTTTCTGTAAACCTCTTGCACACATTATTGTTCTTCCAGCTTCCACTAGAGTTCGCATTTCCCTTTCTGCTTTCCCATTCTGTTCGGGGGTGTAGATTACTGTGGTTTGATGTATTATCCCTTTCTTATCCAGTAATTTCTTCATTCTTTCATTTGTGAATTCTGTGCCGTTATCTGTTCTGATAATTCGTATATTATTAGTTTTGGATTTTTCACATTTCAATATATAATTTTCAACTTTATCATACACTTCACTCTTTGTTTTTAAGAAGTACACAACTCGATAATGTGAATAATCGTCTTTCAATAAAAGAAAATATCTTGAACCCCCTAATGATTCAGTCTGCATCGGGCCACACACATCAGCATGAATTATTTCACATATATGGGATGTTTTAGTAGTGCTTAATTGAAATGGGTTTCTACTTTGCTTACCTTGCAGACATGGTATACAAGTTTGCTCTTCAGGACTCAAATATTTAATGTCATGCCTTTTTAAAATATCTTTGACCTGAGCGACATTTTGATGTGCCATCCTTTCATGCCACACAGATAAAGACTCTATTTTATGTTGCTCTAAACACCCTACACTTGCATACTCTTGTTCATCACTAATATATTTAAAATCCATAACATACATTTTTCCCTGCCTTTTTGCAATCGCACAAACATCATCCCCTTTCACGAACTTCCATTCGTTACTCTCACACACCATGCGGTAACCCTTACTTAAAGCAGAACTCACTGAAAAGAGATTACATGTAAGCTGAGGTACATACAATACATTGCTTATAACCGTATCAATAGAGATATTCCCTACTTGAGCCATTACTTTAACTTGTCCAGTGCCTATTGCCTGAATTACAGTACCATTTCCTATAATTATAGACTTACTTTTGCTTAACTCTTCAAAACTTACGAATAACTTTTTATCGTAACACATATGTTCACTCGCACCGCTATCTGCAACCCAACAGTCACCAAGCAGTTGACCGCACATCGCTGTCACGATGAATGCATTGCTTCTTTTGGTATTACTGTCATTCATACCATTTTTAGGTCCTTTCTTTTCTTTGGCTATGCGGAATCTGCATTGCTCAATGAGATGTCCAATCTTCTTGCAATAGTGACACTTCTTAGCTTTGCCACCTGGAAAACCTCTACCACCTGGTGGATACTTCTTATTCTGCTCACATTCAAACTGTAAATGCCCCATCTTGCCACATTTGAAGCACTTGCGATTCGCTAGAAGTGCTACGGTACTCTCAGTATTCTTCATCCGCTCCTCTTCTATTAGTAACCTTGCCATCAAATCATTCACTGTTTGCTTCTCTTCAGGTACCGACTCCCAAGCTGTTATGAAGTACTTATACTCATCTGGTAGTGCCATTAGTATTTTTGTTACAACCATCTTCTCAGATGTCTCTTCACCCAGATGACGCAGATTATTGACCATTTCGTTGATCTTGCTTATGAAACTGGCCATACCGTTTCCTTCATACTTATAGTTTAGAAATCTTTGTTGCAATAAATGAACACTTGTGGTGCTTTTCTGTTCATATATGCTGCACAGCTTACTCCACATTTCTTCAGCTGATTTACAGTTTAATAAATGTACCATTACATTTTCTGACACACGTGAAACGATTTGGGATTGGGCCTTTGCATCCCCATTTATCCAGTCAATTTTCTTTCGTTCATCTTCACTACCTGGTTGTCTTAGCGTACCATCCACAATATTAAATATTCCCATCCCAGTAAGTACTATTCGGGTCTGGAATTTCCATAAGCTCCAATTGTTGGCTCCTTCCAGCCGTACTACTGATACCGCCTGCAAACCTTGCTCCATTTGTTGCAAGTACTTTCTTTTCTTCTTGACTTGGATATTATACTTCTTTACTGCTCTTTCTACCTCCTAGTCTCACTATTACAACTTTACAACCCCAATTCTTTTACAACCTTCCCACGAACCATGTGTCTTCCTAACCACACTTTTATTTCTTCTTTTTCAGGACTTCTTTAGTATGATTATATTACAGGCATGTCTGGGCCCATAACCTGTTGAATAAAACGCTGGTGTTCGTGGTCTTCTTGGGTTTTAATTACAAACGACTAGGAATACAACATACAACTTTCATTAAATTCGAACAAGTAAATCTATAAACAACTTTCTTGAAACATTTGAACATAGCAGCTTAGCAGCTAACTTCTCACATGTATTACCAATATTAAACTATTGTACAGTATTGCCAATACAAGAATTACTGTTTCATTGTCTCTTAACACTTTATTTTGCGATTCAGCAAGCTGTTTTTTCAAATGCCTCTTTGCATGTGCTTCTGCCACTCAACAGTTTGGGATGACTGCAACCTGCAACTTCACACATGGCAGTACGTCTTCATTGAAAGCCAATGACGTAGGCCATTGTTGAGGTAGAACAGTAATAATAAACAGAATCATATTAATATTTTGTATCCAATGTTTTTTTAACTGAACTTATAACTAATGCATTTTAACTGGCTACTTGCAGAACCTTTAACTGTGTTTTCAAACAATTTTTTAACTGCCGTGATGTACAATTAAAGCATTTCTCTTCAAAGTTTTGACCACACAGATAGGTATGAATATTTGGGAATCTTGCCTTCAAAATTACCTAACAATAAAAAAAGTTATTTATTAGCGTCCAATAGGTATGTATATCTGAACAGTATGTCACTGCACTGAACCTGCAAAAACCATAACTATAAAATATGAAAAACACCCACTTATAAAAAGTAATACCCTGTTCCTTTGTCGAGACCACAACTCTTGCAATTGACCATTGTCCATCCATGAAAAAAAGATTAACCAAATACCTATTACAATCGTCTGTTTAACTTCCAATCATAACCATTCCTTTATATATTGCAGAAGCCTGTCCAGAAGAAGTCGAGATTGCACCCGTTCCATTTCTTATTTCTTCATATGCCTCCCATCCTCTCATTTATGTGTGAGCAGTGAGGTGTTTACACCTCACTGTGTGTGCGTTAGATTCTTAACCTCACATAATGTAACAGTCCCAAAACGGCACATTTACAATGAATTTATTTTCTGTGCATAATACCTATAACTAAATCAGCGGATATACTCTACATACATAATAATTATGTTGTAGTATAAACATAATAATTGTTTCTTGATTGTATTAATTAATAATAATAATAAACAACAGCTTTTCATAACAAAATATTTTGAAAATTAGGTATAGTGCCTAGCTGATAAAGAAATTAAACACAATCTAGTACAAAAATAGTATACTGAAGGTAAATATGTGTACAATATGAAATATACTTGTTTAAAAACATGAAAAAATGTGTTAATGTTAAATGACTACATTAAGCTTAAAATCAATGCATGAATAATATCATCATTTCTAAATACAAAATCCGCTAAAAATTCCGCTATCCGCAATTTGTCATTTTGTCCGCTAAATGGAAATCAAATTCCGCTAAATCTAGCGGAAAATCCGCTAAATTGGCATCACTGACTGATCGATAAAAATAATTAAAATGTACATCCCTAGCTGAGAGAGGGTCATACTTGACATTTGTCACATTTACGGAAAACTGACATATTCTACATGCTGTTGCCCTCTATCGACGATTACTATTTATAACACCGCAGTAGCCATGGCGCTAGTGATGGGTCACGCAGGTCCCATTCTCCCTGATACAGAAATATTTTTACAATCCGTTTACTTTAATCCAGCTTGACTATTTTAATTAGTTTTAGATAAAAAAATTGCCTACTGCTATAATAGATAGACAATGTCATTCGCCACGATGTACGCATTCTTTTTAATCGCAATTCAACATATCACTGTCAGCAGTTGATCTACAATTTATATTATTATCWCATGTTTCACAACATATATTATACCTAAAACTAAACAGATTTAAGAATTTTACGTAAGCATCCTGAATTCAAAAAATCTCAAGTGAGATGCCGTAAAGTATTAACATAACCATCATAATACACATTATATAAAATATAAAAATACAGGTGT
This sequence comes from Rhyzopertha dominica, assembly GCA_025024175.1. NCBI lineage: Eukaryota > Metazoa > Arthropoda > Insecta > Coleoptera > Bostrichidae > Rhyzopertha > Rhyzopertha dominica. Next base: position 16,666,344 of record QCXZ01000053.1, on the reverse strand, counting down.
ATTCTTAATTAACAGGTAAGCAAATTTTGATTACATACATTGCTTGATTTTAAGATGAAATAAAATGAGGTTTATGGAATTGTATTGGACTGGCGACAATACTGAGCATACAAAGTACTTACCTACTTAATAAATAATTTATTTTAGTAGAAACGTGGTCGTGTTTCAGACTAAAAGAAGAATAATGATGGACTCTGTACCGTATATATCGGAGGACACTGTAAAATCTCTGCTAGAATGGGATGCAGCATTTTCGGCGATAGAGGCCGCCCTTCGTGGTATTTCCGAAAAACGCGTCGACCAAACGCCACGAAGTTTTACAACCCCCGTGAATACCAATAATATACTTTTATCTATGCCTGGATACTTGCAAGACAAAAGATTTGGAGCACTCGCTTGCAAATTGGTTACCAGTTTTCCAGGAAATACTTCCTTGCCCATTCCTTTACCTACCGTGATGGCAAACATATTACTATTCGATGAAAAACAGGTCAACTGAAGGCTGTGAGTATAGCACTGCAAATATTTAATTGAAAAGCAATTACGTCTGGGATTTCCCAAATTCTCAAATGTTTATTTTTAGAGTAGCTAACTATTTTTATTCTTAAAAATTGAAATATCTTTCAATTTTTCTTAAAGCTGCGAAAAAATTTTTACTTTTAAGGTGGCGTTGACATCAATAAGTTGTCATGTAAGATATATGGTATGCACAGAGCATGCAGAATTCGTGTATTTTCCGGGGCAGGTATTTCGGTAAGCGTAGGAGACACAAAAAAATTGTAAACATGTTAAGGGTCGAATTTTTGAGCATAATTCATAAGTCAAATCATATTTCCTAACTGACGTTTAAAAGATACGAAGAAGTGTAAATGCATTTTTATACAGCCAGATACTAAATAAACGATTAAAAATTGACCAAATTTGCAAGTTTTTTTTAAAACAGTTTTTCCTCTAATTTAGCATTTCAAACAGGTTTTCAGCTACTTATACAAAATACACACTTACATAATATGTATGAAGCAAACTATACATAACTTGTTTTTAATCATTTATTGGAACTGAAAAACGGGTTTCTAATCCTCATCTTTATTTATTATGGAACTGTAGCAACTGATAATTAGGTGTCCTTTTTAATTTGTTAGAAAAAAGTCTTAAATTAGTTAAAATGCAGGACACTTTGAAGTGTCAGAAAATTTATTTTCCCTTCTACAAAATTCAGTTTTTGGAAATGGAAAGCTTAAAACTTAATTTGTAAGATTAATGTACTTTTTGAAAATGGAGGGAAATGGTGGCATTGTTAAGTATTTTTCTCCCGTTAGATTACCTTTAAAAATATAATCACTTTGTATTTTCCTAACTTTATATGTTTTAAAATTGTACTTGTACAAAATCTTCATGCATTTGCTATTCCAGACACCCCGTACAAAAAATGACGTAATAACTAAAATTTGTAAAAGTGTAGACCAAAAATGGTCTGAATTTATATAATTTAGCAAATAATAAGTTTTAAATTTTATTATACTGAGTTGTTGATTGATTTATGTGTGGTACAGAGTGTAGCCGTTGTTGATTTTGTATATTTTCCAATTTTGCGTCTGAATATAGTTACATTAAGGTGATCTGTTTCATAATACGTTCTTTGAACTTGTGCATTCTGTATCCAAAAATTTGTAACCATTAGTACCTTATAAAAGGAACGGTTTGGTCAAAGAATATGGAATGATTCGCGTTTTGTAGAAGATGTAATTGTTGGTAATAGGTCCATAAGGGGTACTTGTAATACATATATTACCTTAGTATCAACCAATAGTGCTTTTACTTTAATAATAATAGCTACGAGCTTATGTAGTTGTATTCGGAAATAAATTCCCAAATTTTGTGCAAATCCATTTATATTTATTATTATTTAGCAAACTAGGATTTGAAATACCATTCTAGTTCCGGTATAAATGATACGAGTTGAGAAAACACTTATTTGTTTACTAAATGTTTGCAATGCCCTAGATATAATAACACATAAATTATTATTAATCATTATATTAATAGGACCGTTATATTATGTTTCTTAATTATATTATGAGAAATAGGTAAATCTTTATTCAGTGTTTTCTCAAACCTATTTTGGTTCTTTGTTAATAGAGTTATTTGTTGAGCACACCTTTTTGCGTAATTATAGTCCCAATTGAGTATTTGCCATGTATTTACATTTTATTAAATTACATATTAATAGGTAGCATCTAATCCACAAAACAGCCGAGACAGCTTATAAATTCGAAAAAATGGATCGTAAGGTGTATTTTTAATATTAAAAATGTGAATATTTAAAGGGACCGCCAAAACGCGAATATATTGGCCGTGACGTCAGGTGTCTTGTAAATGGCCGCTTGTTTACATTTGGGATCAGCGCGTCACGCGTCAGCCTCAGCCCGTCAATTTATCAGTTTGTTGTCTGCGTTCATTTTGTGACAAGCGAATCAAAATACGCCATTAAATGTTGCATGAGATCCGTTTTATTCCGTAGCCCGTTTGTTCTTAATTGTTTTGTTAATGTTGGATGTGGTCTTTCAATAGTAACTATATTTGCTTCGAAGATTTTGAGATGTAAAAAGGAGAATTATTTGATTGTTACGTAATTGGGAATTTGTAACGTGTTGATATTGTGTTTTTCTAGTCTTTTTGTAGATCGGAACTAATCTAATTGCTTTGTAATAGCGAGGTCACCAAATTTTTTTAGTGCTTTTTCAAGATTTAGAGAATATTTTATTTGATAAAAGGTTCTATACGATTTAAGCAGTAATCCACTTAAATATAGTTAAGGTTTCAACTGTGTATATATGAAGCTTGCTGGCATTTATATTTAGATTAGATAATTTGCTTAAAATATGCTTAACTTTATTGCGGTAGTCAAAATAGGATTCCTCATAGTCCTGCGAACAGATACAAATGTTCGTTTCTTTCATCGCCAMATGTGTTAATCAGTTTGCTTTTAACTGCAATGTAGGTGTTAGCTCAAGTTAGTAAAACTGCTTTCCTTGCACGATGCATTAATTTGCCTCAAATGCATTTGAAAAGAATACGATTTTGTGGAGAATTTTCTCTTCTGGGAGTGTTATCCTTATCTCAATATATAATTAGCAAACCTACGTAAATTTAGAACATTACCATATATTCGGGAATACGACCTAAAAGCTTAAAAATGTTGAAATCGTCAAAATTGCCTAGTGCTGTGCTATTGTTGATTTGCAAAGGTCTTCAAAAATATACCTAATTCATTTTGAGGATCAACGTCCACTATTGATTAATAAATTATCCGTTTTGAAATTTGTTAGTAGGTAAATGTACAGAAATGATTGGGGTAGGTACTCACACTAGTATGAAACTCCCTGGTGTAAGATTCTTATGGTATAACTTCTCTTTAAGACTTGAAAGCATCTGGTGATCTTAAGTATTTCGGCAGTTATTCTCTTCGCAGCGGTAGTCATGGTGCAGGTTCTCAGGGTTGTGATTTTAAATCACTGAATTCAAAAACAACTGTTTAACCACAACTAACGTGGATAGACTAAAGAGCTAAGCGTACTGAAGTGCTGCAATGTTTTGATTGTTCCAGTATTTATTTATGTATTTTGTTATCGGAAGGAAAGTGAAATATGATCGTTACACAATGCATTTGATAGCGCTTGCCGTCTACCTCTGTAATCGATGAACTGAACTTACAGTTTTTTTATCAAATTCATATATTATTTTTTCTACAGCCGTCAAAAAATCGTGACATTTATGCATGGTTACCTATGCGCGAAGTTTGACGTTTTTTGACTGTGAAAAAATATTATTTTTTCACGGTTTTACAGTGAAAAAATAATATTTTTTAACTGTGCAGGCAACTCGATTTTTCAGATCATTTTGTTCCAACTAATTTCTGTTACTTTTTTCTTCATCTGGAGGCTGTAGAAAAAACGATGTTTGTATTTCGTGGCGAAATTCATGTTTTAATGGCGCCTTCGAATGTCTTTTAGGTCTCGACCTGGCGGTCTCGACTAAAATAACATTCTCAGGCGCCATTAAAAAAACACTCATTTCGCGCACTTAATACAAAAATTACTATTTTCTACAGCCGTCAAAAAATCGTGACATTTATGCATGGTTACCTATGCGCGAAGTTTGACGTTTTTTGACTGTGAAAAAATATTATTTTTTCACGGTTTTACAGTGAAAAAATAATATTTTTTAACTGTGCAGGCAACTCGATTTTTCAGATCATTTTGTTCCAACTAATTTCTGTTACTTTTTTCTTCATCTGGAGGCTGTGTGTTTATGCATTTGTTTACGTCGGGGATATAGCTTTACTCTCTTATGATACCATGTGATTCGGCTGATTAACTTTGTTTTTGAAATCCTTGTTTTTAACCGAATGCTTCTTCGTTATACACAATGCTTTTACATACCCTGTAAAGCGACTTAGCTTCGCTGCAGTTTGACGCCCTAACAGAGAATAAGACAGCTTATAAACCATTTGATATTCTTTTAATATTTCTACTATTTAGCAAGTTATGGGTTAAAAAAAAACGCTAGTATCTATAAAGGTAAGTGTGTGTGTGTGTGTGTGTGTGTGTAACACAAGATAAACTATAGAAAAGGTAATCAAACGGGGTACTAGACCTTCCAACTACTAGAACTGAATTTGCTTGAACTGATGAATAATGATAATTAGGGAAGTGTCCATGCATGCAGATCATGAAAGATGCAGTTTAGTAACAAAACTGGCGATATGCAACCAACCCTTATTAACGTCTCAAATTACAAGACGACACCATACCATTGCAATATTTTGCATATTTTATAATTTAAATTATTAATCAAGTTGTTACAAAACTCCGAGATAAATAATTTCAGGTAACCTAATTGTCTGTAAAAACAAACATCAAAAGAGATTCGTTTTATTGAAAACTAATAAAATAATGTTTGCTTTCGTTTTATCCAAAATGCTACACACTCTTTACAGAGGCATTTTACGTACCTACTTTATAGCATAAGTATGATTATTACTTAACTTTCGGTTTTGATCTTCAACCTGATAAATCCTTTAATTTCTAGATGTAGAATTACAATGAAAACCTTCTTTTGATGCATGTATTGTATGCACACAAAAAATATAAAAGAATTTAGTTCTACTGAAAGTAGGTACTGAAAAACACAAGATTTGGAGTTAAGATCTGATTTGCAATACGCAGACATGCATCCATAACTATATTTTTCCATTTTATATATTTAATATTGTTTAGAAAACAGAAAACGGGTAAATTTGGATTCACGATAGGAATTTAAATTTAAAAATCTATACCCACTTAAAATAATTGGAGATTAGAGATAACAAGTGTGTGTTTTATAATGTTTTTCTTTACTCCTCAAGTTATTATTAGTTCTTATATTGTAGATGCTGGCAGGGTACAAAATGAATACAAATATTAAACCACGTTTCAAAAATAATGGCACGGTCTGATGCAAGACCTACTTGATGACCTCAAAAGATCCGAGTTATCCTTTCGGCTTCAAGTATAAGTTTATGTACCAAATACACAAGTCTAAATACTACTATCATTTCATTAAATCACTATATTACACACACTAGCACTAAAAACTCCTGCTTCACTAAGCCTTCGCTCGCTTGATAACCGCTATTCGAATTCAGAACTGCCCGAGCTCTCTCCGACGGGCTATTTATACCTCCCTCGAAAATTCCAGACGTTATTGAAACTGCGCGCGAAGGTTCCAATCTCCATAGATAGAATTCTGTGGAAAGTCTCGACATTCCCTGTCCATCTTTTTGTAGCTAGGATCACTACTTACAATGTCCTACTACACCGCATATACACGCCTGCAACTCCGGTCCACAGATGGCGCTGATTCCGCAAAAGTATATTTCTCTTAGAATTGGGTATTATCACTTTTTTGACAATTACGTAAAATGAATTTTGAAGTGCATATATATCGTACGCCATGCTAAAAATACAAAAAAAATATTTGTAGGTAGAGAATTTCAGGTCTGAAATTCGAATCTTAGGAGTCACCGCCAAAACGCTTCTATCCAAGGTTATTCAACTCGTGACGTCAAGTGTCATGTAAACATTACCGAGGAGCGTGCTGGTTAATGGTGTATTATCACTGATTTATTGGAAAATCATCTTAATTTTTTACTGTAAGTTTTATTATTCTTTTTGGGGTTATAAGTGTTTACAATTCAGTTTCCATTTTGTCATAACTTGAAGAGGATATGAAAAATTATATGCGTTTTAAGCTGATAGAGGGAAATGTTATAATAAAGAACGACGTTGTTCCCCATATATTCGACTGTTAGCCAGACCGGAAATGGCAATTTATATTTATTCTGACCTCTAGAATAAATGTTAAGTTTAGGGTACGTTTTTGATTCTTACATTTTTATGTTTACAAATAGTATGTTTCCAACAACCCACTGTGATCAAATTATCAATGCTACGCTAATTTGATAAAAAGTCCACTTATGCCGTTGCTTTTGCTTTTACGTTCCTCATCTCCGCCGCGCTGAACCGCTCGTCGCTGTACACAAATTCCATAACAATAAACAAGCCTTCAGAAAATAATAACTCATAAGTATTTCACTTTTTCTTGGCGTATTTTAATTTGCTTGTCACAAAATTAACGCAAACAACAAAATGATAAATTGACGGACTGAGGCTGACGCGTGACGAGCTGACCCCAGATATAAACAAGCGGCCATTTACAAGACACCTGACGTCACGGCCAATATGTTCGCGTTTTGGCGGTCCCTTTAAATATTAACGTTTTTAATATTAAAAATACACCTTACGATCCATTTTTTCGAATTTATAAGCTGTCACAGCTGTTTTGTGGATTAGATACTACCTATTAATATGCAATTTAATAAAATATAAATACATGGCAAATACCCAATTATCGATAGTACAAAATGTTTATGAACATTCAAAATTTTTAAGTACCTATATACAGTATGCCACTATAAAAAAATCGGCACCGCAAGCAATTGCAGACAGATCTGTTTCGCATTTATTACAGCTCCTCAGTACAGTTCATGCAGCATTGTTTCTTATACCACGATATACTATCTAGCACAAACTCATTAACCATTATACTTTAATATACAAAAATGAATATTCAGACATTTTTTACGAGTCAAAGTAGCTACACAATATTGCAGTTTTTTATTGCAATTATATTACTTCCGCTCTCTCACTTTTCCGTAATGGTATATGTTAAAGGTTAATAAAGCTTATTTGATGCGTTGTGGAATAACGATACACAACATAGTCAGGTCTTGTCACTTATCACGTTAAATAATTATTTTTTGTGTTAGTCTAATTTGTTCAAGGTGCCTATCGTTGAAAAAAAAACATTCTGCTGGGAATGATAAAAACCGCGAAAGAATATCTACAAGTCACCCGTTTGTAAAACAATCTGGTAAATATTAAATATGTATATTTAATACGAGAATTCAGGGTATTTCTGTTTTTTTTTATATAAATAGGAATAAGCAAATATTAATGTTTGATTGATTGATTTTTTAAAATCACTTATTGCTATCATCAGCTATTATCGGGAGTGTAACATAAAATGTTACAACAACTCCTTTGACTGCAATTCCGAATTTTCATAAATATCTGACATGTAAGTAAACATTTTTAATATATTTACTCAAATACAGTACTTACTACAAATTTTACTTGAGCAAATTATATACATGTAGGTAAACAATTTATAAGCAAATTGATTAATTGCAACTTGCTGTGAAAAAGTTTATGAAGTAATAATTTGTATTATATTTGTTTATACACCAATTTGAAATCACTGTGATTGGGCGTATTAAAATTTACAACACAGTATCACGTTTTATTTATTATTGAAATATATTATGTAGTGGCTCCCTCGCTAAAAATATAAACAAAGTGCAGAGACAGGTTTGTTCTCCACTGTACGACTCCAAATCTGAAGTCATGGACGATGACCGAAATAAAAAAAAATATTCAAACGATAAACAGTGTTTCTTTTCATTCTCAACGAAAAAAATATGCCGAACATACATGTAACACTGGTCATAATCAAAGTAGGCTGCCTGTTATACAACATTATTAATGATTATCTTCTAAATGAAATAAAGTGAACGAACTATTCCAGTACAAATAGTATCAAAGCGGATTGAAGATGGCGGTCAACCGAAACCGAGAAACAACAAATAAACTAAATACGAAAAAACCAAAAAAGTGTCATCTGCCAAACATTCGCGATAGTAGTACGATGCTAATTGCGACAACGTAAATAAAGAATTGAAACAAATTTGAAAACACTGCTGTATAAACCAATGTCGATTGTTCCCACTGAACACATAAAAAAAGAACTTGGGTACATATATCTAACTAACAAAACTAGTTATTGTTACAATAATTACAATAATTCGAAGCGCAACATAGCACAATACTCAACTTTTGCCAATTAGTTATTAAATTTCAAAACTAGCAACGTCAAAAATATCGGAATGGTAAGTAAGGATATGGTTTTTATATAGAAATATTCTAAACATAAATTCCAGAAGGTTTGTACTCATCACTAATTATACTGCAGGTACGGATTCGTAAGAGTAGATAAATAATATAAGATATAATAAACTTTGACAAACCTCAGATGTTGTACGGCTTATGGTTTAATCCACTTGAAATTTGCCTGGGCAAACGGCACGTGGTCGATGCTGTTTCGACGAAAAAACTGCAAATTCCATGAAACAGAATCCCCAATTGGTTCTCGAAGAGAAAATCCGGCACAAAACAACAAGCCAATCTTGAATTAACTATCACAAAGATTAATACACTCGTAGCAACCAATTTGCCGAACAGCAACAACAATTTTTATACGGTAAACTTTAGCGAATCACGTTTAATCTATCAACGTCAAACTACGGAATTTTAAACCGCAAAGCAGGATAGCGGCAAAAAGGACAAAAAATAACGAAAAACTTTAGAAGTCCGAGGTCGTAGCGGTGTCAGCTGACAACAACGATGCGAAAGTTCTTTAGAAAGAAGTTATTCCGATGAGTTCAAATAAATTGATATGTACAACACATGAAAATATTCTATTTCCAATAAATATAATGTGTTACAATTTACACCTTACCCTTCATTCGTTCAAAAACAAATATAAGGTATTCGAAAACGAATAACATTCGAAAACTAATAAAATCAGGAAACGAATAACATACAAAACCGAATAAATTTATTCAATACCATTATTTGTTTATTCGTTTCTAAATAAAATGAATAGGCAATGCGAATAAAAAAATTGAATCAATACTTCCATATCCAATAGTCAAAATGACATTTACGTTTTTATTTCTTATATTATACGATTAGTAATCAGGTTTTGAGCATTTTTTCTCTCTACACATTTTTTCTAAGACAAACAGTCCTCGTGATATTAGCAAAAATATATACATTTTTAAAATCGGTTTTTTCCAAATAACTCGAAAATTATTAACCTAACAAAAAATTACAAGAGCGCTTTCTGATCAGAAATGTGATTTTCTATATAACACCAAAATTAAAAAAATTCGTAGGAGCAGGGTCCAAAATAGGTTTTTTGGAAATATTTCGAAAATGGCAAAATTTTGGATAAATTTTCTAAGATACTTTTTGTGAGAAATTTTATTTCCTATCTGATGGAATTTTCATTTTTTGAATATATTAAATATATTCGGAGATATTTAAGAAAAGCCGTTTTCTTTAAGTGACGCTTTTTTGCGTAGTGAAAATTTATAAGAACTAATAATACTCGCAGTTATACTACTAATCACATACTAAAACGAAAAAAATATAAAAAAATAAAAATTTGCAAAAAGGGTAGTTACCCCCCAATTTCGCCCCCTTCCCGATACCCTACTTATCCCACAAACAATAGGTCGCTTTGGGTAGTTGAGATTTATGCGTTTGCCAAATTTCAAGTTCATATTTAAGTCTTTCGAAAGTTAATGTGTGCACAAACAATACCACAGACACACAGATAAGAAATTTTTTGCTCAAATTTTGTTTTTTTTTGCGTTTTCGACCATTTTAAAGCCAATGAGCAAATAAAAATTTTTGAAAATTTTTCTCGCGATACAATCCGTTGGATGTGGAAGTAATATATAAATTTTAAGATTGGTTTTTTCCAAATAACTCGAAAATTATTAACTTAACAAAAAAATTACTAGAGTGCTTTCTGATCAGAAAGTTGATCTTCTATATAATACCAAAATTTAAAAAGAATCGTACGAGCAGGGTCCAAAATAGGTTGTTTGGAAATATTTCGAAAATGTCAAAATTTTGAATAAATTTTCAGACCCTTTTTTGAGAAATTTTATTTGTTATCTGATGGCATTTTCATTTTTTGAATATATTAAATATATTCCGGGATATTTAGGGAAAACAGTTTTCCTTAAATGACGCTTTTTTGCTAATATCTTATAAACAGTTTGCTGCACCGAAAATTTATAAGAACGAATAATACTCGCAGTTATACTACTAATCACATACTAAAACAAAAAATAAAAAAAATAAAAATTTGCAAAAAGGGTAGTGACCCCCCATTTCGCCCCCTTCCCGATACCCTACTTACCCCACAAGCAATAGGTCGCTTTGGGTAGTTGAAATTTATACGTTTGCGAAATTTCAAGTGCATATATTGTCTTTCGAAAGTTATCGTGCCCACAAACAATACCAGACACAGACACACAGACAAGAAATTTTTTTGCTCAAATTTTGTTTTTGTTGCGTTTTCGACCATTTTAAAGCGAATGAGCAAATAAAAATTATTGAAAATTTTCTTCGCGATACAATACTTCCCATCCGTTGATGTGGAAGTAATAGCGGGGCTAGAGAAGGGAGCGTTGGAGTAAATTATCTATTATTATCTGTGTCAGCAAGTAATATTTATTGTCACAGACGTTATTAATATTTCGAATCATTTTAATACCTTCAAAAGTCTGTATTTTTTGTTACTTTGCTAAATTAAATTAAAACTGAAAACGCACACAAGTGTAGCATTTTTGTCACCTTAAATAGGGATGTGCAAAATTACAAAGAGCGCCGGCTTTGTGCGGACAGGAAATCTGCAAGTGTATTTTTGGAAAATATTATATGGGGGTAAAAATTCTGCATTTGTACGTGAAATTAATAATTGCGAGAATCTGAGAATTAGAATGTGGACAACACCATATGCCATCTAGTGGCAATTTTACGGTACTCGTCTCCGTGGGGAACTAATCTGAACGGTAGCCCACTTTGCTGTGGGCGTTTTGAAACCGACAGAGGTCCCCAACCATGATTTCTACAAGCATAAGAACAAAATTACGTCTATGCCATTTCGCCTGCGTCAAAACAATCTGTGGACAGCTGTTTCGGCTTATAAAGCCTCATCAGCACAGCTAAGGTCCCAACGCAAACACGGCATAGATCTGGTCCGTCTAGTCCATTGGGACTATAGCTGTGCTGATGAAGTGGATGCAAATCAGTGCAAGTGTATTTTTTAGGAAATACGTTCCGGAAGTAAAAATTGGGAAATACATAAAGGGTAATACAAATAAATAAAAATAAACAAAATAATGCAGAATTAAGGAGCGATGGTTTATCACTTATCTCATCAAAAATTTGCCAATGATGATATTTATTTTTATGTAATTAGTGTTTACATAAGAAACTATACACAATAAAAGACGATATCAATCTGCTTGCATATAATACACGAAGACACCTGGACGTTATTATCAAAATTAGTTTTTATTATAAACATGCAAATTTACTATTTTGTTAAAGTACTAAATAGGTTGTGCTAACTGTATTATTATCTCGTTCAATTCAGATGTTAGCGGGGACCGAGATAACAACCCACAGAACTGCAGTAGCTTCGGCTGTGGCTACTAAATATTTGCATCCAGACACACACGACAAATCAAATAACATCTTAGCTATTCTTGGTGCAGGTACCCAGGGTAGGGTACATGCCATCGCCTTCCACTATTTTTTTGGTTTCAAGGAGGTGAAGTATACGAACACTAGCGACTATCACACCACAAACAGGTGTTTTTGCAGATAAGAATTTGGAATCGTACCAAAGAAAGAGCCGAAAAACTGGTAAGCGAATTAAAAGGCCTTTTGAAAGGAGCTGAGGTTAAGGCTTTTGGAGAAGTGACAGACTGTGTTGCTGGTGCTGACGTAATTGTTACTGCCACTTATGCCAAAGATCCAATATTAAAGAGGAGCTGGCTAAAAGGCGGAGTTCATATAAACGGTACGATTTATTAGCTTGTAGGCTTTTTACATTTATTAATTATAAACTTAACATAATTAAGCAAAAGTGTAAACTAATAGGTACTTATTATACAAGATTTCTATAAATGTTTTATGCGTCCAAGTGCTTATGGAAATTATCAATAAAACAAATGCTTCTCAAGAAAGCTAACATAACTACCTTAAATCGGGGCTACTTCGACATGTTTTTGGCATAAATTGTCCTGTACAGGTCCTCTCAAATACTATTTGAGTGATGTAAACATCTCATTGCACCAATTGAACCTTTGGCTATACATTGCCACCAAAATCAGAAGTGAAATTTATATAAATATTTTTTTAAATTTTGTATTTGGTGTTGAACTTACCAGGAACGTGGGGTAACCTCGACATGCTGTTAAATTACCTATTTTGACAGTGTTTTGAAGTCTCGGGTATCATCGATACCCAAAAGTGTTATTTTTTTTGAAATTCATTTTTTGGGGTATAAAAACAAGACAATTATAAACACAGTTAAATAATCTCTTTGTTCAATTAATTCTCGCTGAAGCATAAAAATATATAAATATTTAGGTACTGTAACGAAGCCCCGCCTCTAGGGGCAGTGATGTTCGAAAAGGTCGGTTGGTCAGGAGCACAATGCGCAGGAAGGAAAGCAGCAATCGTTTCAAGTCTTTATTATCCTTTTACACACTGATAAATACAACAATAAAATCAGCTCGCCGCACATATATGCAATATTAGTATTTGTAATTACTTACCTGATGCCAGGTAGAATTGTATATACAGGGTGATTTTTTGAAAACTTCACACCTCAAATAACTTTAAATATAGCAAAAATTTAAAAATTTGCAAAAACAGGTAAACTTTTGTTTGCAGGGGGACAACTTTTGAGATAAGTTTTTAATGGATAGCGCTTACTCTCTGAGCAGGGTAGACACCCCTTTAAAAATTTTAAATGGAACTATCCATCTTGTGATACATCATTTGAAAGCTTATTTTACAAAGAGTCTGGCCATGTAATTAGTTTTACMACGTTTAACTTATTGACGGGGTAATAGATTAATAGTGCCTACGAAAGAGGTTGCTCATTAAATTGAATATTTTGGACTCTTTTCAACAAAATGTATTTTATTTTAGTGCGGAAATAAAATTTGTCCTTACGAGAACCCAAAATTTAAACAAACAACTTGTAAAAAATATGACACTTAAAAAAACTCCCAGAATACTGAAATTTTTTTTTAACATTATTATTAACATTAAAGTATTTATCATGTAATTTTTTAGAAAGTCCATGTCCACGAAAAAGAAAAATTATTTATTTGTAACTCCAAAAACGGTGTGAACAAAACCATAGAAATTCAAACCTTACAATAGATTCTCAAAATGTGCACCACCTCTTTCCATACAATAATACAGACGGTTCTCGAACTCCTGCTGCACTTTTCGGAAAGTTTCAGGTGGAATCCTCCTGCACTCGTTAATAATTCTTTCTCGCAGATCGTCCAGGCTAGTAGGTTGTGTTTTGTAAACCACAGATTTTAAATGACCCCATAGAAAGAAATCTAAAGCAGTCAAATCGGGTGATCGTGGCGGCCATTCAATTGTTCCACGCCTACCAATCCAGTGAGGAGGAAATCTATGATTTAACCAATTTCGCACATTAATGGCGTAATGCGGTGGGGCTCCATCATGTTGGTAAAACGACTCGTATTCATCCAACATTGGATTTCCTTCAGGGTCACGTTGGTTTTCTAATTGCTCTGTAATTAAAGGATCAATAACGTTATCAAGTAATTCTAAATACATTCCCCCATTTAGCGTCCCATCAATGAAAATTGGACCTACAATTGCGTTGCCAAGTATTCCAGCCCAGACGTTCAGCTTCTGAGGAACTTGTGTATGACCTTCTCGAAAAATATAAGTATCTTCGTCATTCCAGTACCTGACGTTATGTTTATTTACAGAGCCGTTCAAAAAAATGTGCATTCATCACTGAAGCAGATATTTTTGATTAGATTTGGATTTACTATAATCTTTTCTGTCATAATTTCGCAAAATTGCAGTCTTCTGTCGAAGTCATCTTCGCCGAGTTCCTGGAGAGTTTTCATCTTATAGGGATGGAATTTGTGCAGTTTTGTAACTTTCCTTACAGATGAATAAGAAAGTCCAGTGGCTGTAGAAATGTTACGCAAAGAGCTAGTTGGATCCATTGCAAAATGACCAAGTACTTCAAGTTGGGCCATTTCATCAACGACTCTATTCACTGCCCCTTTTTTGTTTACTACAGATCCAGTGTCTTGAAATTTCTGCACGAAATCGAGAATGTACCTAGCGTCAACATTTTTATCGGGGTGCCGTTCGTTAAACACCCCTACCCCTTTCGGCAGTTGAATAAACCATTATCACTTGGACTCTCACTTTAAAATTTCACGCGATTTATAAAAAGGAATGTGAACAAAAAGATGGTCGTGCCAAAGAAGTAGCCAAAAAGTTGAAACAAAAGATTGGAAACACAAAGTAGATAATTATTTAGCCAATTCAGTATAAACTGTCGAGTTGCAATATCAAGTAATGTCGAAAGAAAATTTTAAGTATTTTTGGCATTTTGCTTAGGTGTAACAATTATTTTTTAACAAGTTTTTTTAGGCTTAAGTAAGGACAATTTTTATTGTAACTGCAAGACAATACATTTTGTTAAAAAAAGTCCAAAATATTCCATTTTATAAGCCACTTGCTACAATGCACTTTTTGACCCACTACCCCGTCAATGGGTAAAAAATAGTAAAACTAATTACATGGCAAGACACCTTGTGTAATAAGCTTTTAAATGATGTATCGTAAGATGGGTAGTTTCATTTAAAATTTTTGAAGGGGTATCTACCCCGCTAAGAGGGTAAGCGCTATCCATTAAAGACTTATCTCAAAAGTTGTCCCCCTGCAAACAGAAGATTACCTGTTTTTGCAAAATTTTAAATTTTTCCTCTATTTAAAGTTATTTAAGGTGTAAAGTTTTCAAAAAATCACCCTGTATAATAGTATATATAGGAAAGATAATTATTGCCTAAAATCATTTAGAATGAACATATGTGATGTTTGATTGGGTTTGCAGGCATATGACGTAGTGAAAAAGTATTACCAGCCTTGACCGAGATTTGAACTCGGACTTTTTGAACACCGGTCAAGCGTTCTTTCCACTAAGCTACCAAAGCCCTATTCAGAATCGCGGTCAAGGTGGCATATATAGATCAAAGTTACTATGTAATGCTTCTGAACGCCATCCAGCGCATTTGCAGTTGAATCGCTCGTCGCTCGTTATTCGCCACCGCAGCGAATTACGCTCCGAAGCTCCCAAATAACGAGCGACGAGCGATTCAACTGCAAATGCGCTGGATGGCATTCAGCAGCATTACATAGTAACTTCGATCTATATATGCCACCTTGACCGCGATTCTGAATAGGACCTTGGTAGCTTAGTGGATAGAGCGTTTGACCGGTGTTCAAAAGGTCCCGAGTTCAAATCTCAGTCAAGGCTGGTAATACTTTTTCACTACGTCATATGCCTGCAAACCCAATCAAACATCACATATGTTCATTTATAATAGTATAAATACATAACTTGCACCATGTGGCTGTCAGCGAGTAAACGGATGTTAGACAAGAACGGTTAAACAAAAAATCTCAGTGTATGGCAAACTTCAGGTATCGCCTGAGATGAGCTCAACAAATCTACATCATCACATCTGTCCCCGACTTTTTTAGCTGAGAAGAAAACAACCAAACAATGCGAAAGAAACTACTTCAGGCAAGCAAAAAAACTGTTTTCGAAAACGCTAACAGAAGTAAAGTATTAAGAATGTTAAGGTAATTATTGGTAATGAAAGGGCTTCAAATGTGAAGCGTGAAACAGACCTCTCTCTGATCGGCCATCGTTATATTCCAAGATGTAGGTATGTAACCCTACTATTCTTTTTATGCTGTAAGGACCCTCATAGAGGGGCAATAACTTTTTTGTTTCCGAAGATAAAACAGAGGAGACAGTATTTGATTTCAGGAGAACTAAATCCCCCACAGCAAAATAAAAATTGAAACGTGATTTACAACGACTAACCCGTTTGGCTGCGCGAGAGAGCAAGGACTCGCGAGCCAGAAAATTTTTTACGTATGCATCCTGTTGAAACTCACAACCTGGAAGCTGCAAGATTTTTATCAAGCGAGGAGCACATGTACCCGTCTGAAGCACCCAAGGAGAACATCCCGTGGATTCATGTGTTCCTGTGCATGGCACACTTCAAGTATCGCCTGAAATGAGCTCAACAAATCTACATCATCACAGTACCTAACAAACGGAATGTAAATACATAGATAGGTAGGTCTGTACCTAGTTAAAAACAACTTAAATATAAATTCCACGACATTAACGCTTAGGTAAGTTCTTCAGTCATCATCCTCACAAATTGAGCATTMGAATAAGAGACTTATAGGTACTTTATTATAAACTCTGCATACCCATTTTCTGCAGCTGATATAGMACAACCAATCTAGACCTTTGTATGTTCGATAAAGGCATGTGCAGAATGAACATCTATCGTCATCATCTTCCTTTCAATTGGCAGAAGTTGACTGAATGAGACGGACCTGGTTCTTGTCCAGCTGGAATATTCGCCACTTTTCTCTGACTGGAGAGGGGCACATCATCATTGGCTGGATCAGCTTCTTCTTCTAGTTCTTGCAGATGTTYTTCAGGCGCAGAATGTTCCAGAGACATCCGCTTCCCAGGGAGGGAAGCAATTTTCTTTCCTCTCTTTCTTGTCACGGGTGCACCTTTATTAAGTCCACTAGCATTCTTTAGGAAATCTAGAAGACWGTGGTCCAAAGTTCTTTCAGAAAAAGAGGGTGTGCCTGAGCCTGGTATTTTTGCAACGACTGTTTCCATATTACATGGGCTTAGCATAGTTCGGAATCCAGACACTAAATTGGTTGCAGCTTTCGGGGATATCTCAGTCCACAGTGTGAGCAAGAGTTTTGGAAATTGCTCCTTCGGGATTGAGCCGTTTCTACGAGATCCCTTCCTCCAAGAATCCAGTACAGACCGCCACTTTTTCTTCATTGGGCCTGGGCCAAAGAATGCGACATCAAGCGGTTGCATCAAGTGGGTCGCATTCAGTGGTAGTGGGTTCATATAAATATTGTTGCACTTCTGATTACACGTGGTGAAAAGTGGAAAGCAAGGTTGTCCCCTATTACGATAGTTCCCCCCTCCTGGCAATTTTCTTTCACATGTGGAAGCAGAATATCAAAAAACCACTGCTCAAACAACGTCATATCGAACCACCCACTTTTGCTATGACCGTAAACAGTACCTTCAGGACTCCCTACCGTTCAGTTTGTGTAGAGGTTTTGGGCTTTATAGACGACCATTGGCGGTAAAAGCTTTCCATTTGCTGTGCCGCAAATCATTTAACTTATGGAGGTACCGGACTTTTCTCGAATTCTTTCTACACGTTTTATTCCCCGTGGCACTAAAACCTTTTTGGAGCCAGGATCATCAGTAATATTGATTTCATCAAAATTGTACACATTTCGGGGTGCGTGTTCAAAAAATGGGCCTTTATGTTATTGAAAAACTCGGAAATTTGTGGTTTTAAATGTAGTCGCATTTTGGCTTGTTGTTTTTCCACTTTCTTGTCTTTGTTGCGTCACGTATAAAACACAAATTAGGTATATCACTTGCCACACAGAGGATAACCCCAATTGCTCACAATCCCGAGAGTTTCACTTATCAGCTGTTCTTCTTCTGATGATAACACGGGAGGGCGACCAACAAGGTTTGGATGACTATTATGCAGCGTATCCAGGAGTGTTGTCCTTGGAACGTTGAATTTCTTGCTTGCACCCTTTTGACTCATCCCCTTCTTTACTGTTTTGCATCTCCTCGTCCTTATAATTCTTGTAAGGCCTGCCACCCACGTTTTTTCGTGTAATTACTGGGCATCTTTACTGAGAAATTCCTGCGTAGCGCCGACCCAAACGTTTTGTGTCGAATTACGCACGTTTCAACAGGTTGCAGCGGTTGCAGATTGTTAGGGTGGCTTCGATTTAGTGGACTGTATTACTTGGTTTTTAATATTACTACTGTGCTAGAAGCATTAATTGAATAGACTTGACAGTTTCATCAGTTTCTAATTTATTGCTGTTCGTTTACATACTTTATTGTTTTTCTACTTGGCAACAAAATGTCATTGTAGTGTTTGCCAAGTTTACAAAATTAAGGAAATATCCGAACATACTCCCCGCGTTGAACTACGTTCAAAACTAAATTTACAGGTAAGTACGTATAAATCATAAATAAAATTCAAATGGTAAGTTAATACATTGAGCAAAATTCTTATTAATTAATCAGGTTTTCTTTCAGGCTGTTCTTCAGTAATGGGCAGCGGACACAACTTTACAACTGCTCGCTTATAAATTCCTTTGGATGTTCGCACGCTTGCTACACGAACGACACTTTCACTGTCGGGATGCACCTCTGTGATTCTACCTAGAATCCACTGGCTGGGTGGAAGGTTTTCTTGTTTAATCAGAACAAGAGCTCCTATCTGAAGACGTTGCCCTGGATGTTTCCATTTACTTCGTTGTTGAAGAATGGACAGATACTCCGTAGACCATCTATTCCAAAAACTTTGGTACAATGACTGCAGAAACTGAACTCGAGACAACCGATTAATTGGTACTGGTTGCAGATTCATTTCTGGTAGAGTAGTTAATGGTCTTCCAATCAACAAGTGAGACGGAGTTAAAGGAGTGAGATCATTGGGATCGGAAGAGAGTGGATATAATGGTCTTGAATTCAGTACTGATTCAATCTGAGTTAATACAGTGTATAATTCTTCGTAGGTAAGTTTAGTTTCTTGTAATACTCTTTTTAAATGGAATTTAACAGTTTTAATCCCAGACTCCCACAATCCACCAAAATGTGGAGAATTTGGGGGTATAAATTTCCACGTAAATGACTCAATAGCACAATGGCTAACAATATCATGTTCATGAGCCTTGAAAAATTGAAACAAATCATACAATTCTTTTTGAGCACCCTTAAAGTTTGTGCCATTATCAGACCATATTTGTGTCGGTTTACCTCGTCTTGATATAAAGCGCTTGAGAGAAGCCAAAAATGATTGTGTGCTCAAATCAGAGCTTAATTCTAAATGGACAGCTTTACTCACAAAACAGACAAACAGACAAATGTAACCTTTTGAAACTTTTGATCCACGACCTCTTCTATCTTTAATTAAAATAGGGCCGGCATAATCAACACCAACTATGCTAAATGCAGGAGTTTCTGTAATTCTCTCTCGCGGAAGATTAGCCATAATCGGGTTAATTGCATGCGGTTTTGATTTAAAACAAGTAACACATGAGCGTGTAACCTTTTTAGCACATAATAAGTTAACATGAGTGTTACCAAAATTGTCAATACTTCGAATGTAAATAGAACTTCCATACGCAGAGTTAGATGAATCACAAAATCCGTGAATTTCAACTGAAACTGGATTGGAACAAGTAACATGACGTGGAATCTGAATACTATTAAGCACATGAAGCTGTTCTCTGAAATTAATCCATTTTTCATATAAATCTATTGGAACGGTATCATCCCAATCTAAATGCAAAGTCCATAGCTGTTGTATTATGATTTTTGCCAAAATAATGCAGGGGCTTACCAAGCCAAGGGGGTCGAAGACCTTTGATATTTCTGACAAAATAATTCTTTTTGTTATAGGAGAAATGGAAGAATTACCAGAAATCTGGTAAGAAAATGTGTCTGAAATATTATTCCATACAACACCTAAGGTTTTAATTTGCTTGTCATGACTAAAACTTATTACACTAGTTGGATCATTTTCATCCTTAAAAGATTGTGAAACATTACTACTATTTGAAATCCATTTCCTCAACGGAAAACATGCTTGCTGTAAAATCATTTTTAAAGTCTTGCAAGTAGCAATAGCATCTTCTTCAGAAGTAAAACTGATAATTAAATCATCTACATAAAAATGATTATTAATAATGTTAGAGATGACAGGATATTCATTTTCAACCTCATGAGCAAGTTGCTTTAAGCATCTAATGGCAAGATAGGGAGCTGAAGCTGTACCGTAAGTAATAGTATTTAGTGAATAAGTATCTATTTCTAGATCAGAATCGAATCTCCACACAATATTTTGCAGGTGTCTATCATCAGGATGAACAAGGATCTGTCTATACATTTTTTCTATATCTGCACAAACAGCAATGGGATGTTGTCTGAACTGTAATAATATAGAAAATAATTGTGTGTGCACTGGTGGACCTACATGCTGAAGATCATTTACAGACCAACCTGACGATGATTGCGCTGAGCCATTAAATACTACTCTTAATTTGGTTGTTAAGCTGCTTTTCCTTACAACTCCATGGTGAGGAAGAAAATAATCATTGGAGGATGTTTCCTTTATTTTAGTCATATGTCCCAAGTCTAAATACTCTTGCATAAATCTTGAATATTCTTCCTTCAAAATTGGGTCAGAAATAAATCTGTGTTCTAATTGCAACAGTCTTTTAATTGCTGACTGCTTCGAATCACCCAATTGAGAAGAAGGATATTTCAATGGAATTCTAACTATAAATCTACCATCATCTTGACGAGTAATGGTTTCTTTAAAAAATCTTTCACAATCTGCATCATCTTTCGATAATTGTGTGGGACATTCATGCTCTTCAATTTCCCAGAATTGGCGAAGATCACAGGAAATATTCTGTGAAAAATAACAGTGCACCTGAGAAGCATATTTTGGAACCAAACCTGAAGCAATCCATCCGAACTTAGTGTTCTGGAGAACAGGTAAGTGTTTTGATAATTGTAATTGCCCTCTTTCTAGAAATTCCCAAAAGTGACTAGCTCCTAGGAGTAAATCAACTTCAGAAGGTTTAGAAAAATCAGGATCCGCTAATTGAATGGTAGAAGGAATTTTCCAATCTACGGTATCAATTTCATAGGCAGGAAGATTACCAGCAATCTGCGGAATAACCAAACAGGTAAGTTTTACACTATATTCGTTATAAATAGATTTAATTGTAATCTGACATTTGTGATTAAATGTTGATCCAGAATCATTTATTCCAGCAATAGAAACATGTGTAGGTTCCTTACTTAAACCTAATTTGTTGCACATTTTTGCAGAAATAAAATTGGATTGGGAACCGCTATCTAAAACGGCCTTAACTAAATGCATCGAACCATTTGCATCGTAAACATACAACCGAACTGTAGGTAGAAGAACACTACTTTGTTTGTCATGGCTAGACATAACTACTGAAGAATCTGGTACGACAGCTGTTTCCTTAACTTGATGAAGTAAACTACTGTGTCTATTTTTACATATTTTACAGGATCGTAACTTACATTTATTTACAGAATGACCTGTGCAAAGACAATTTTCACAGAGCTTCAAATCTTTCACTTTTTCAATCCTTTCTGGAACTGTTAATTGTAGAAAATCAGGACATGAATAAATTAAATGTTGTTTTTTACAGAAATTGCATTTATGATTTGTAGAAATCAAAGAATAATGCTTGTTTGTTCCATAATTGTTATTCTTAACAGATTTGGAACCATGGTTTAATTCAAAGGTTTCCAAGAAATCTGCTCTTTTATATAAGAAATCTTTGATATCATCTAGTTTTAATGAATTGCATGACATTTTAAATCGTTCCCACTCTCGGGCAGTAGACCTATCAAGCTTTGATGAAATTAAGAAGACTAATAGAGCATCCCAATGTATGGTTGGTTGCTTGAGTACTTCTAGTGCACGCAAATGCTTGTATAAATTGTCTACTAATCTACGCAAAGCGACTGATGACTCTTTGGTTATGGGTTCTAATTCAAATATTGATTTTATGTGATTGTGCACTAATAACTTTGAGTTGTTATACCTACTACATAATAATTCCCATGCAACATCATAATTTTCACTCGTAAATTCTAAAGATTGAATGATTTTCGCTGCATCAAGCTCTAAAGAAGCTTTTAAATAGTGGAATTTTTGAATTTTGCTAATAGATTGATTTGAATTAATCAGACTTTCAAAAAGGTCCTTAAATTCCAACCATGAATCATAGTTACCTTGAAATTTAGGCAAATTAATTGTAGGTAATTTCACACCTTGAATATGTGATAGCATATTGGGTGACTCAACTTTAATCTGAGAATGAACACTAATGCAAGAATCTAAAATCACTTGTGCCTGGGCCAACACATTAGAAATTGTATCGAAGAAGTTGCTTCGTTGATCAAATTCTTCTGTTAAATTTGATTCATCGCAAATGTTTTCAATTTTTGTTTGAATCTGTTCAAAATCTGTGTGAACCAAACGCAAGTTTTCAACTCTAAATTTTAAATCCGCAATCTGAACATCATTTAGAGCTTCTCTCTCAGCATGCATTTTTTTTAATGGATTGAGGAATGACACAAAATTAGTCAGTTTGTGTTTTATGGCACCTCGTTGTCGGTGTAACAACTTTATTTCATCAGCCATAGCTTAATTGTTAGTCACAAAATCAAATAATTAATTGTACGAATAGCAAATCAAATAATCAATTATACAAATAGTAAATTATGTAATCAAGAAATCAAACTGTATGAATCACAAATCAAATTAATAAAGAAATGAAATTGTAAGAATAGCAAATCAAATGATAGAAATGGCAAATCAAGCTAATCAAAATCAAAATTGTATCGACAGCAAAATCAAGAAATTAAATCGTATGATTAGTAAATCAGGCTAATCAAAATCAAATTGAATGAATAGCAAATGGAAACTAATCAAGAATCAAACATTGTATTGTGTTTATAATCAGTAACGAATCAGTTTTGTTCATCAGGAGGAAAATTGACAGAATTTTGATAAATAATCTCAATGAAATCAGGTCTCACACCTCACTTGCAATCGTTGTCTTCTTGCATCCGTCAATCTGTACATCTACCATGTGCCTTCTGCTCGTAATTGTGGTAATGCTGACCTTCAAATCTGAACTGATGGCTGACCAACTCTGCTTCAAACACAGCAAATCCGTGCCGAATGGACCAATGTTAGGGTGGCTTCGATTTAGTGGACTGTATTACTTGGTTTTTAATATTACTACTGTGCTAGAAGCATTAATTGAATAGACTTGACAGTTTCATCAGTTTCTAATTTATTGCTGTTCGTTTACATACTTTATTGTTTTTCTACTTGGCAACAAAATGTCATTGTAGTGTTTGCCAAGTTTACAAAATTAAGGAAATATCCGAACACAGATGTAAACAAACCCCGAAACATGTCGAGTTACATCGAATGTCGAAGTAGCCCAGTTTTACGGTACCTATTGCTTTGATAGGTAGTTATCTGCGAAGGCATGGAACGGCCAGCGTATATTTTTTTCTATTATTCCGACTTCATCTCGGAATTTTCKACTTTAWCTCGGAATGCCCGGCTTTAACTCGGAGATTCGACTTTATCTTGGAGTCGACTTAAAGTAGGAATTTCCGGCTTTATCTCGCAATTTAACCTGGAAAATTCCGAGATAAAGTTGAAAACGGAAATTCGGAGATAAATTCAGAAGTCAGGAGATGAAGTCGGAAATTCCGAGTTAAGTTCAGCAATTCCGAGATAAAGTTGAAAATTCTGAGTTATAGATGATTAAAGTCTGTAATTGTAAGTTAAGGGTATTTTATTTTATGCTTGGGTGAATACATATAATATACCTAATATTGCACAGTTGCCGTCGTTGTAACATTGTCACATTAACAGTTACGTGTTTCAGAAACAAAGGCTAAAGTAGTTGACTTCTCTTGTAGAATGTCTTGTTAAAGCTATCTCCGTTATTTCGTATTCAGAGTTAAAAAATATGTTCAGATCGGATACATGAGCTTTATATGTCAATCCACCATACACCCAATACAATACAATACGATCCACACACTCATACCCCACACAGCATAAGTTATTTTAAACTATTAATGAATTGAGTCATTTGCTTCTGTATACTCGGGTTGAATATAATGTGTGTTCCGTTAATTGTTTTTTGAATTACGATTATAAATTGTTTTCTACTTTTATTATTTTGTACACGTTCAAACACGACATTCAGAATCAGCTAAAGTTGTTACGATGTACTATGAAATACGTACATAGATGATGATGCTTGATAACTTCTATTGCGAAAATGAGTAAAGTAAATGAACCCTACAGAAGTTCATGCAATGCTGCCGTAACCCAGATTTTTTGAAATCTGAAACCTTTGTTGCCTGTGTTTTGCTTGCAATGGTAGCCGCACTACTTAGCAGCTGCACATTAGCGTTCTTTAATAAGACACACACGGTTATAACACCTACACTAAAGATATTAGAACAAGATAACTCGCAAAGATAACAAAGATGAACCTTACTTAAGAATGAAAATGCTTGACCATTAAAGCTAATATCACGGTTTTGAAGATTAAAATTATATGGATTGCAAAAACGCGGAAGCCAATAAGTATGTACCTACGGCTGACCTAGACCAAGCCAATAATAGCGATATCGAAAAGGGCAGTAAAGTATAGGAATTCCTTAGGCGTAGATGCAGGCCAGCTGCACTGAAATGCTGGGTTTGTCTGAGCCTTTAAGTAATTTTCAATATCCAGATAACACCAACTGGTTCAATTAATCGCAAGTATAATATAAAATTAAATACCTACGTATATTCATGGCATCCAAGAAATCTGATGCATCCTTATTGTGGGTGTTTTTAGGCATGATAGAAATTCTGGTCGCGATGGCTGTGACATTTATGTATTAAGTATAGTGTGGAAAATCTACAAGAATAGAATTACGCTGGACAACGCTATCAAATCATAACAAAATATTTTGGTATCAGTGGTCATGAAACAAGGGAATATATATATACTTGAATAAAAATCTGTTATCAGACCTACATAGTTATTACTCATAAGAAATGCTTATGCAATCGCTTTATTTATTTATTAAAATGAGTATAATAATGCCTATTTAACTCCAAATTCCTTTATTTTATTAATAGCGGCTACAAAAGGGGCATAAATCTATATACATTTAAATGTTACAGTTAATTTAACTGACAATAAAACATTGTCTTTTTGACGCTGTCAATCTGACATCAATATCATGTCACCTGAACGATAAACTTCTTTTTTAAAGACTGCCACTCAGAGATGTAGGTTCAAAACAATGTTGATATTTTACATATTGAGCAAAAGGGCCAGTTACTAAATTTATTAGAAATTTTAGAAATAATAAGATCCAATAAATGTCATGACGCAATGATATTAATGTCAAATTGATGTGTCAAAATACAATAAGTTAAATTAATTGTAAAATTTAGATGTATACAGATTCAAAACGAATTTGGGGTTAAAAAAAGTATTATTGTACTCATATTAATAATTATAATACTCTAAAGTAGTGTCCATTTACTATTTATAATCGCTTTATTTTAAATTCATAATTTTGTAGTCATACTACTGCTATTGCTGATAATGTTACTACTACGAACTGCTACTATAACAACTATTCTTTCGGTAAAGTTGTGAATTCAGTTAGTTAGGTGGGAAAAGAAAATTAAGATGTAATTCATATTTTTAACTTTAACACCCTTGATACAAGTATCAATTTTGGTACTAAAGGTAAGTTTAATTAAACTTTCATATTTTTATGCAAATCATATCCATTTGAAAGACGTCCCTTTCATAGCTATCATGTATATGTTTATGTCTTCCAGTGCGGTAAATTAGGAAGCACCAAGCTCGATCTCTTCAAGTATGTAGTAGGTGCATAATTAATGGAAACGGTTTTTATTAATCTTGCAACTTTTTGCAAAGTGAAAACTATATACGACGATGACACCTCGTGTATTAAATTTTACAAGTGCTATCTTGGTGGCTTTTACTCCTTTAAACCTACTAAGGTCTACTTATTTATACAAAATAATTAAAAATTAATTGTATCTAGCCGTTGGTGCTGGTGTGAATCACCACGGTGAACTAGATGAAGAGATCTATAAAACTTGCGATATTTACTTGGACCATGCGGACAGTGCTAAAGTGGAACTGGCAGGCCTAGAGAAAGTGGGGATCAAATTTAAGGGTGAGATCGGCGCTGTCATAAGTGGAAGCCTACAACTACCTTCGCCCGATAGGATAACAGTTTTCCAAAGTTTAGGTGAGTACACGGTAAGATAATAACAAATTTAATAGCAAAGCAGAAAAGTGTACTTAGCTTAGTCAGTTTGCGGCAAAGTTATTATTATAATAACTTTGAGTTTGCGGAATTTTTTCACCTAGACAGCGACTTGATAATAGCACGTTCGAATTTACGAATAAATCTGACAATAATGGGCTTTTTTTAGAACAAATACAACCTTTATTTGATGGTGATGCTATAAATATTACTTTTTGCGATCTCGTTAACCGTTAGTTCAAATTTTTAAATGTAAAACAGCAGTTCCTAAAGGATTCCGATGTTTCTAATATTTTATTAATAAACTTTATATATAGTTGTCCCGTAAAGCTATTATATTTATTATTCCTGTATGTAACCAAGTCTGGGTTTACTGGCGCCATTTGTGTGTAAGTAATAATAGTAATAATGGTAATATTCTCATGTATAGGATTGTTGAGTTGCAAGATGTCTGTAGGCATTCGTAATTTATCATATTTAATAGATTTTAATCACACTCGTATCTCGATTAGAGTAACAGCAATTATGGGAAAAATTCATTAATTGATCTTTCCCGTAGCATAAGATGCCTTTTTCTTGAATTGACAATATACGAAATATATACACGTTCGCTATTCCAACACTATAAATTATAATTACAAAATTATCAGACGAATGGATAATACCGTAAAATTGCCACTAGATGGCTTGGTGTTATCCACATTCTAATTCTCACTGTAGATTATATGTAGCTACAAAATTCCTGTCGCTTCTGCCTACGCAAAAATATAGTACCAATAGTATGTCCGTTGAAATAGCGTTTCTCTATAATATGTCAATAAACTTTATGCTTTAAGTTGTAATGTTTTTATGTCTTTAACATTATTTTCTACTGGCTATTTTATAGAAGTACGGTGTTTATGTTTTCTTTTGTCTTTACACCACTTCCGTTTATAGTACAAAATAATTTTCAAATTAGTTAGGTTCGGTATTCATTTGCGTATTTGCTTGTTTCTATTGCTAGTGCAATGTTTACTAGCATTTTTGTTCCGATGTTCTTATTACAAATATTTGCTTAATTTATAACTAGGTTTGTATTTTATAAACTCAAATTTAAGTTATAATTTATGTATTCATAACTTAAAACAATTTAGGGTATCTCAACCTGGGTTTGAACACAAAGATTTTTTCTTAGCTATGCTTTCGACTTTATTTCGAAGTCTTCTTCAGAGCATCTACAACAAACATAATTGTAACATTTTAAAAAATAAAAGGTTCAAATTCTACTTACAGTAAATTGAGATTAAGTTTACATGGTGTTATTGCATATGATCGTATTTTCCAACAATATAGTAGTGTTGCCTTCCTCACGACAAAGTTTGTTAGTCGGGTGATTAAAGATACAATTTAAATTCAATCAACCGACTAACGAACTTTGTTTGTGAAGAATACAACACTACCAATATTGTAATCCTAAATTTCTGTAAGTAGAATTTAAAAGTTTTATTTTTAAAAATATTACAATTGTGTTTATTGTAGACGCTCTGAAGAAGACTAAGAAATAAAGTCGAAAGCTTAGCTAAGAAAAAACTGTGTTCAAACCCAGGTGGACATACCCTTAATTGTTTCAAGTTTCTATGTAGTAATTGACCGTTACTATCCCTCATGTTTACATTCATAACTATATAGCTTGCACTTAATTAGTATCTGTTAAAATAAGTAAGGAAAATTATATACGTATCTTGAATTTTGGGAGGGGATTTCTACATGAATGCAAATGCAAAACTAGCGAAAATGTAAATGCCAGTCGATAACTTCGCGGGCAACCTAAAAGCACTTTACGTTTATCTCAACCTTCTACTTGGTTTCATACCTTCGAAGGCTTATTTAATAAAACAAATATTTGATGCCGATTGTTTTCCTGTTTTGATCACATTTGCTTCCATCAATATATGTACAAAAGTTTATTTTTCAGGAGTTGCAGTGGAAGACTGCGCAATGGCACGGATGATTTATGACCGGTACATGAGCCAGAAGGAAAATAAACCATGAAATGCTTTCAGAAACTCTACGACCGTGCGGAGCTTTATATTTTATATTAGAACAAAGGGAATGGTGTGGGGATTAAACATTTTTATATAAACATTTACAGTCTTGTATCTAACGCTGAATAAAATGCGAATAATAAACAGACTTCAGTACTTTTAAATTTATACTGCAACCATGATTATGACAAAATTTAGAAAGTATTTAAGAATTATCTCACTATTTGTGAAGCTTAGAAAGTTGCTATGGTTTACGTTATTTGCTAAAGTGTGGGACTGGGGCTGGGGGACATAACCACTAATATTTACAATATTGTAAATAAACCTCTTCATCTCCAAAATATAATATGAAATTTTATTTTATAAGGATTGTTGTGTCGGTTTGAATTTCAAATTCTGCGCGCCACGTCGCGTCTCAGCGTCACTCCGGAAGGCTGGACTTTTCAAGAACCTCCACCAAGAACAACGCTAGTCATCATTCATTCGTAATTCGTAAGCGAACAGTGAGCGAAAAAGATCGTGCCGTTCAATAAAAAAGCAGTGTGCGGGAATAAACAAATAATTTTCGCTAAAACATGAACACACTGGCTCTCCGCCATTGTAGTTTGAAAAATAAACGTTAGAATTCGTTAATACAGTCCACTTTGAACCACCCACAAAACAAGGATTATAAACTATAATGGAAACTAAATAAAAAGTAGCTATATATGCTGAATAATTAAGGGATGCATTTGTTTTTTTGCTATTAACCGCTGTATTTTCGGATTTATCAGAAATGGTTGCAACTGTTTTGATCGAAGGGATACCCTGTACAAATTTGCATCTTTCTTTTTCATGTTATGGTCATTTAGCGAGTAAATACTAAATAATGGAAAAAATTGGAGTTGAAGAAATACTTTTTATTCAGTAGCACTATGTATTGGCAAAAAGAACAGCTCTTGTTCATTGAACATTGAACTGTAATATTTTACATAGGAATCCAAGTAACTTTATCAGACTAGTTTCAATACGTCACGGCTCTTGTCATAAACGCGTTTTTAATTTAACTTGAATATTATCGAATTAATTAATACAACAATTGCGTTTAATACATTAAGAATAAAGAAAATTGGATCAAATACAAAAAACATTGAGGCAATGGCTTATCTCGCATGCATCGAGGTATTTGGTTTCTACACTTCGGTAGTTATCAAGCCATTTAAAGGAAGCAAATTCCATATCCATAGACTGTTCTTAAATATTACATTCAGAATAAATGTGTCCATACGCTAAAGTGTTTTCTAATTAATCAGTTTTAAGTTTAATAGGAATGGATTCTAGTAACTCAGCAAAAACAACTCCTACTCCGAAAAAGTAAGGCAAAAAATACAAGCAATATTCGCCCGAGCTTAGCAACTTTGGCATTAACACGTATTCTATTTACTCTATTACCAGGAAGAAAACAATGAGGTCGCCCAGAGACATTGTTAAAATTTGCAAATCTGTAAAGGCTGTTTTGAAAACCGCAAATTACAGCAAACTCACAATTTTGCACCATTTGCACTTGTGTAGACTAAGACGAACCGTTCTGTCGGTTGTGGAAAGTTCTTGGTCTTTTAATCATAGTTATCCAAATACTTGGGTCATTTTCTTTCCAAAATCAACACAGTTCACATAGCTAAAAGTTAGGTACAATTTAGAAACTCCCAATGCGATGTCATTGTGAGGTAAAAATCAGGTACAAGAAGGTAGTAGTAGTAGTAGTAGTTCATACTAATTCGCCGTGAAGCTGCGGTCTTAGTCAGAAACCCCAATTGTCGAATTCCAATTCTCCATGCCTAACTGCTGCCTTTACTAGCTTTAAACTCCCGCGTTACCGGCGAGTATAATGCGCGCGCAACTTGGATCATTAATTTGTAGCTTATACTGTATAGACGCTTGCATTTGCTAGAGATGTATCGGAATGTAATAAACAAATAAACAAAGTGAAATATATAAAATGTCCATTAATATGTCGTTTATAACCTTTACGTCAATCGCATTAAAACATGCCATTAAGAGTACATTTTTTATAAAACAGAAAACACAAATAGCAACACGTGTCCTCTGATATCGGTAAATTATAGATTATCCGGCAAATCCAGGTCCGAAGTTTTATGATTTAGAACGCTCTCCAGCGGGTAGTAAGGGAAATAGTACATTTTGTTCAAGGCCTATTCAGTCGTACTGGATGGTTCTATAAATTAAACTAATTTATATTAGGTATTAACCTTCCCAAAAAAACTGAAAAAATATCTACTAAGGGCAACCGTATTTTAGAAATACCCATTTACATTAACTTCTGGTTAGTTTAGAATCGACGGCAAACTACTAGCTGATAAACAAGCTTCCAGTACCTATGAGTATGTATATTTTACGACAGTAAAAAAGTAATATTTCGCGAAATATCTTGAATCAAATACTGTTTTAAAGCTTGTTTTATTTTTTTGATTTGTTAGTCGATCATAATATTCATTACAAATGTATGCCAAAAATATCTGTTTAGGTATTTTCTGCAGATGACGTTTTAAGATTTCGTTATTGATTAAATTACTATTGCGTATAGTCAAGATCTCAACCTACTAATATCTTATTAGGTGTCAGAGTGTAGCTTTGATTGCGTGAGTAAAGACCTTTGCTACTAATTTATATTAGTAGACGTTAAAAATAGTTCTTTGGTACCGATTACTAAACAATAGTATGTTTTTAATGAGATACTATATTTGTTATAGGCAGTGGCGGCTCGTGACTGTATCAAAAGGTAGTGCCAAAAATTCGATATGTTACAAACGATTATAAAACTAAAGAGGTAAATTATAAAATGGTAGTTTAATGTATATATCCCAAATCTTTAATGCCACTTTTTGTCCATGTAGACTCTCCACCATACAAAACACAAGGAAAACAAAAAAACGCTTGCACGTCACACCCAATTGTTTTTTCATACAAGTTTTAAACTTTCTGGTTTCTAAATTAGGCATAAGCCTCCCTAAACCCTTAACTTCCTTCTTTTTCCAACGTTAACGTGGAAAAAGGAGTTGCAATAAATTCACGATTCGATTCATTCTGATTCGACGTACGCATTTAAATCGCGTCGACTAAAAACTGTCGCCCGAAGTCCGAACTGCATCCGTGCCAATCGACTCACTGGCACGAACAGCCACTTAAACTTGCGTACTCCTCTTGCTCCCCGCGGAGATCCAAAAGCTGCTGCGATTCCGTGCCAATTCAGAGCTGGCACGGACGTGAAGTTGGATCGAATGCTGGTGCTGGGCGCGGGCGGTAACCGTGTATGAGTGGGTGGGTTCCGCAGTTCCGCCGGTGTTCTCCCAAATTTAACCGATTTGAGTAAACTACAATTCAATTTTTGATTGTTAATAAAATATTTTTCTACAGCTTTGCTGGTAGTGCCATGGCACGTTGGCACTTATTGAGCAGCCGCCACTGGTTATAGGACAGGTACTACGAATTTTATTTTAGCTTAGGTAGTTTTGGTGGAGCTCAGTAGGACTGACTATGATATTCTGCATTTAAAATTAATTTGTTGAAAACATTGTTTTGGGATCGTGGTGATGGTTTGTAACTCGTAACTGTAATGGGTCTTGCCAAAATTGACACTTAGCCCACTTAGCATTGCATTGCAATTTCTAAATTTTTTTATTTTTATTAAATTTCCTACATTTTCTTGTGTAGAAGTAGGTAACCACGCAAAATAGAAAAAAAATGCATAAAAACCGGTCTTGTAAGGCTCTTTGGTTGAATGCTTTTGAACGTTGGATGCGTGCGACAAAATGGCGTCTCATGAAACTA
The DNA here is from genome assembly GCA_025024175.1 of Rhyzopertha dominica. Taxonomy (NCBI): domain Eukaryota; kingdom Metazoa; phylum Arthropoda; class Insecta; order Coleoptera; family Bostrichidae; genus Rhyzopertha; species Rhyzopertha dominica. The sequence continues at coordinate 16,633,894 of QCXZ01000053.1, read as the reverse complement.
GTTTTTTAATATACTATTCCCAAAGTAAAATAGCAGATGGCGTTATTAAAACTGCACATCACTTCTAATGTTGTCACATTTTAATCTTTTTAAAATACACTCGAGATTAATTTTTTACTGGATAAGATATTTCTGGACCTAAGTTTGATTGTCATGGAAATTGCTCTCGGAGTAAAGTTAGGTGTTAGTAAAAAAAATTTCATACTTTTAACTTTTGAGTAATTTTCATAACACCTAGATATTGTTTTATTGTTATGTGAAATAGTTTTTATTTTGTATGTTAAAACTGCTTTGATTGACGTTTCGACCTTATTTTTTTGGCGTTTTTCAAAACGTTTTTTGTCTGTAACATTAGTTTGACATTAATTACGAATATTTTACAGCAGGTATGAATTTCAAACATGCATTTATAACATAGATATGAAAGATTTACGTATGAGTTAACAATTGATTTACCTGGTATAAATTGTATTTTATTCTACCTGGGAGTTTGTTGCTTTCTACCTGTGAGTTTATTGCTTCGTTTTTTATTTAATTCTAATGGCAATTAAAATTTGTAATTTTAAAGTATATGTGAATGTTAGTTTGTAGATAGTTTTTACTGGAACCAGAACCTACAAAAGAAGTACGAATATAAATCAGACAAGGATTAAATATAATTAAACAAAAATAAGCTATAAAATCTGGGTTTTCAATGAATTTAGCTTCTGTTTGAGATGTGGGGTGACATTATGTATGAGGTAATATCATTATAGTAATGGTAATAATTATTTACTTGAACATGTATAACAGTTACAATCACTTCAAAAAACATTTATATAAGAAACACTGCTTAAAACAGATGTTTTAAACATTGTGCCAACCCTCATTAGAAATTTTAGTTCAAAGTTTTAGTCCAAGATTCCGCTGCAAAATTCTGTGAATATAGTGTTCAAGTAACAATTGTCTTTTTGAATACTATAACAATTTAACATTATTGACTGGCTACTGTTGTTTTGGTCCGAAACTTAAAAATCAATGCAAATATCGCATATAATGTTTACTGATTTTTTTGTTTAACGTTTTTTTGTGAATATATATTTAGTGAAATAGTGATGGGTTGGGGGTGCAATCGCATAAACTGACCTAGACCAGGGTAAACTAGACTAGGGTTGCCAGGTAAAGGTAGTAACAAAAACTTCAAATGTGCGGTCACTACTTTGACCTGGCAACTGCGGTCGAGGACGGTTTACGCAAATGTAACCCATCACTATATTGATCCAGTTAGAAGAAATCCTTCCTCTAACTACATATTTACAAATTTTCAAAAAATCCATATACATTTGCTCTTTTTTCATTTATTCTGGAACTTTGTTATAGTATTTAAAATGACCTTCTTCCTTAAACACTATATTCACAGAATTTTGCAGCGGGATCTCGGACTACATTGAGTATTGTTATGTCGTAGATAGCAGTTATTTAAAGTTTACGCTTTTGTTTAGTGTAAATTCATGAGGCTAACTATTCGCGATTCTAGCACAGACATTGTATCTTTTATCTAGATGCCTAAATCTTATGGAATGCGCGAGAAAATTTTGTGATGACCAGTACGTCGCCATGTTGCTCGTCTGTGGGGCAGCAAGCCTGCGCAGTAACTCGCAAGTGTGAGTGTGTGAATGGCGATTGGCGAGATGTGTGAGAGAGCAAGTCCAAAGGTTTTGCTCTTAATATTGCAGGAGTAATTGTAAATTGTAACTAGAATTCTTTAAAATAATCCATCACAAAACACTCAGGCTGGCTTAATGTGCTTGTATTTTCCTCCAAGTACTGCCTTGTAAGTACATGTTACATGTGAAATAATTGTTATGTCGTGTTGTCTTTAAAGTACCTGTGATTGAGAATTTCTGAGGCTTTGCTGACAATGCCATGGTCTGCAAGCATAATAACATGAACACTGTCACTCCAGTATCATTTTTCCATATACCGCACTGATTATGATCAGCATTTAAAAGTGCTTCGCAAAAGAATGAACGTAATGTCGACGCAAGCTTCACTAGGTTCTTTGAAACTTGTAGGCGCGGGTAACCGGTAAAGCATTCAAATAMCCGCMCACATCGCTCATATTCAAAACAAGCAAATCCGCATGTTTAAGGCACCGTCAACGCGGTATGACAGCTGAGACTCACCAACGATCAGCTAATCGGACGCGGAAAACTTATATTGTAAGAATACGTTCTATATTGGTTTATTAATTTTGTTATAAACATCTGTTACCCGTTGGTGGATTTTAATTATTATCCTGATTTACAATTATAATTAAGTTGGTGTTATGCATCTTATTTTAATTTTTCTGGACTGTTAATATCATACCTCAAACAGCTGCAATAATTTAAAAAAAATATTAAAATTTCATTCGGTTTTGGTAAAGTAGTTTTACTTAGTTTATGTAAGTAATATAGATATTTTCAATACTTGCCTGTTATTGAGCGTTTGATCGCATCCTCTGCTCGGATACTCCATTTGGCGTGATCAATCATTCAACCTCTGAATGATAAATTCGTATTCGCCTGAAATGTCGTGGGAGTGCCTTGTTAGAGTTGCTGCCCGTTGTTTTGCCCTGATTGATAGCAGCATCTCTGCGCATTTCGAGTTGAGGCGGAAGAGACATGTTTGTTTGCGCGGATTGGAATAAAACGCCTTTGCTTTTATAAGTATTTACTATGAAATTGACATTCAGCACAAACAACAGGGACAACTAACTACATAGTGCAGGATATTGGTCCACTCAAGAGGACTTTCAAGGTAAAGTTTTGTAGATAATACCTCATTTTTGTACAAAAACGTTGTATAATTGATAAAATGGCGATGTCAAATTAAAACTTGAGAGACTGGTAAGTAGGAGTAACTACAAGACTTCTAGTTAGTTCATAGGATTCTTGCAATTTAAAATGTCAAACTTACATAGTATTATGTTGAACCGCTTTTCAATTGTTTTGGTACTTAATACAAAAATATACATTAAAATGTGTAACCGAATGAAATATACTCAACTGGAATATAGTTTTGTTATCGTTCGTTAAACTTTTGTCTACTGTAAAATAACAATTCCTCAATGTGTACATATTATGCTTCCCCCACTTAATAGTGTTGTGCTTGTTATACCTAAATGTTTCATTTTGATGTATTAAATAGGTTGGAGATAATTACTTACAGCCCTTGCGAATTTCATGTTTTTGTGTTATATTATTATAAAGCTTTCTTTCAAGCAATTATTCCCAGTAGAACAATGTGATTTTTAGAATTAGTTTATTCAAAATATTTCCTACGTCTTAACTAAAATATGTTAAAATATACTAGCACAATTACTATTAACGTAGCATGCAGGAGCAAATAACTTAGCAGATCAGCTTGCTCATTGCCTTAGACAGCGAGAGTGCTATTTCTTGCTTGTTTACCATTGGGTGCAGATATTGGAGCAATGTACTATTATTTATTTTGTGTTTTTTATTTGCCTTCTTCTATATTTCTATATTTCACCGTAATTTCATAGAAATAGAATGAGCGTCTTCTAATTAAATAAAAGATAGTATATAGGAGAATTTTGATAAAGCTAAAGTTATTTGAAGCATTATTTACAAAACATTGAAAAATAGAATGTGTAACATAAACATATACACCTCGTCGCACATTTCCCCCAAGCCTACCACCACCATCCGTTAGCAATGACAACACGGCAACACTGCTCTAAACCGTTGTGAAGTTTACTCGTAACCGGTGAAAAATCTACTCGACATCGTTGTGGAGTAGGGTGCTCTCGAGAAGGCTAGAAGCGGGTGTGCGACGACGCGGTTCGTTTCTCCGACCACTGCCTCCAGCTTTACCGCCCCGGGTCGGCGACGGTGTTGCTGTCGGAAACGGGATCTTCCCCAAGACTTTATGCGTTATTTGGTATTCAGTTCATCGTTTTGTATTATTCGTTTGCCCCAGTAAACGTGTTAATAGAACTACTCCCGAGTATCATTTGCACTACTTACAAGTCACATGGAACCAAACGCGCCCCTGAACCCCAGTCTCACGCCAGCATGCCACAAATGAAAGTAAACGTACACGAAAAAGCCTTTCATCCCAAACCTTCTAACAGTCAAGGTTACTTAACAGTTGTGGTTATTTAGAGGGCATATATGTTTATTTAGGCTTGAAAATCTCAAAATAAATCTACCCATAGAACTAATCGGGGTTTAAATAAAACTGTGATCTCTCAGACCTTGAAGTTGAATGTGTCGGTCTCACTAGCAGTGTGACACTAAAATTATCTGAAAAACTAGTTATTTTTGTGGTGTATACGCTCAGGACAGCTAACGCCTTTTATGCAAAAAAACGAGTAAAAGAATTAAAGATACTTGTAAAATGTATCGTTATCAAAAGCTGTACTCTGCTAAATATTTGCCCTTTGTTGCACTCTGATAATTTCACTAACGTGTATCTCGTACCATGTATGTTTATGTATGTACATGTAAATACTTTGTAAGTAGTTTACAAATATGTGCGATCTAATATACACATTTAAATCTATTTATACATGAGTAATAATAATAATCTATTTAATGAGCATTTTTATATTTTAGTCTGCTTAAATTGGCACATAAGGGTTACATCGTACGATAGATGAAGTTATAGTTTAAGCCAATTCCGTAACTACAGGCAGTGGTCTGTGTGAAAATTGAAAAGAAAATATGAAGATTTTACAGAACCTGCGCAGTATAAAAAGTACCTATTAATAAAAATGTAGTTGTGCCTCTACAACATGGTGTTTAATTTTCTCGATTTAGAAGTATAGGTCACCATCAAAAGCGGTTTATCCTCATAAATGCTAAAACATATCCATGGAACGTCGTTTTGATATTCATACTAGAAAAAAAGAGAAATAAATTATTATAATGATGAAGCGAACTGACAATAAATAAAGAATATGTGTAAAAGTATAGTTAGGAAACAAAGGTTTATTTTATTCAAACAATAAAGTCGGTACATGACAAAACCTTATATCGTTTCAGTTTGAAACACCATATTTACTTAACCTTACTTTTTTAACATATAAATGATTTTCGAATGGAATACAATTTTTCTAAATCTAATGATACCACATATGTGATCTCAATTATTATTATTTATTTTTAATTTAGTTTTTCAGTTTAATTTCGAATCATAGCGTAAGAAGTGATAATGAAGGTAGCTTTGAAAACAATAAAATATTTAACATGTTAAACGTTTATGTAGTTTACCGGTGATATCATTGCATCTTAGAGTTTTATTAAAACTGCTAATAATTTTGTTCAAAATGTTGCAAATGGATACAAAAAAAACAAAAAGTTGACATGTTAATTATCTCTGGAGAATATAGAAAACTTAAATATCAAATATATATGTGGTATCATTTAGTTTCAAAATTGTGCAGAATTTAAAAATGCAATAGTATGCAGGGTACAACCCAAATTATGCGCGAAATTTTAATAGATTGAATTGCATTTCGCATATTACAAATCAACATGAAAAGAATTTACACCAATTTATACTGAATATTCCGTTTACAAAACAGAACAATCGCTTTAGTGTCAAAGAATAGACACCGCTTCCATTTTTTACTAAAATCCTTGGTTTATTTTTTCGACTTCCGGAATAATTAAATAATACACGAAAACACGTTCCATCGATATCTTTTTCGATATTTTGAAGCAACGATTCATTCGAAAATAATCCACAACTTTAGTTTCGCTGAACTTCGCCTCTCTACCACTTTTGTTGACCTATACGCTTTTATCACACATGTTTCATTTTACGTAGCTACTTGTTTGCATTGGCTAACCCTCGGGGAACAGCGAAACGGTTTCCTCTAACAGCTATTGTGGTTGGCATGAGGCCCATCATGTTTGTTTCAAACTGGCGCAACTCATGCCGTGATGTAATATTCCCTCCTCTGGATGCATTTCTCTCTCATGATGTAGCAGAGGGCTATCGTGATGAGCAATGCAATAGTTATGCCCATTCCTATGCTGACCCAGATGATTTCCTCATTGATTCCCTTGTAGGATCGCCCTGAAAAGATTTAATGGGTTACAGATTGGAAAAAGCTTGGAAACTTAATTTGCAATTCATTTACGAGTAATCAATAACTCTCGTAGGAAGAGACTGACAATATTGGCTAAGCTTTGTTGTGGTTATATTTAGATCAATAAACAATTAGTCCTTTAATAATAAACATGTTTGTGGAAGTTGTATCATTGCGCAAATACACAAATTACATTCAATTAGTAGAGCTAACACAATTATATATTAGTTGACATGAACGTACAGGATTAGTCAGAAGTATGGAATAACCAGTTCATTTTTGTAAATATGAATTTTATAGCAAAATATTCTTAACAAAATTTTTTCAGCTAACCGTTTTCTTCTTAACCTAGTTTTTTAAATGCCAACCAAGCATTTATGCAGATTTGTGTTGCTTTTTTTTCCTTGAAATAATCTGGTCTTTGATAATAAAATATTTGTCGTGCCTTAAGGTAAATGACAAAATCGTTCTCAAAGTAGGCTTTTTGCAGATGTCAGTACTGGTTAATATTCATTTTATAATACGTCTACATAAAGGTGAAGTGACATCTGATTTTCCCTTTTTCTATGCCAGAATTACCTTTCAATAAGTTGAAAGATTAATTTAATAATAGCATTTTCGTTGTAGTCTGCAAAACATGGTGAAACTGAATGAACTGACAAGTGGTGGCTGGCTATGAAGTTCAACACGTTCACACAAAGATGTTTATGATTTATTCAATAATATTCATCCGCAGAAAAATCCCGTTGTCCAATCCGCAGTATCCAAGGTTTATTGGAATTTTACTCCACTGCTTAATTTACTGCTTTTACTTCACGTTTTGACTTTTCCCCAGTAGATACATCTTCTGTAAGCCAAGCTTTACTTTCATTTAAATTTAAATCAGTAGGTAATGATCGTGTTAGTATAGATATGTTACTTATGTGTGGACCATATATTTTACCCTATATTACCAATATCGTTAATAGTTGCCTTCTCGATTGCACCTTTCCCAATGACCGGAAAATATCTTATGTAATACCGCTACCAAAATCCAAAGAACCTAAATTTTATTCGGATTTGAGGCCAATTAGCATATTGCCTGTTTTTGCCAAGTTAACAGAAAGGATAATGTATGATCAGATTGTTCAACATCTTGACAGTGTTTTGCCTGTTTATCAATCAGGGTTCAGAAGGGGTCGTAGTTGCTCGACAGCCCTGCTTTCTGTTATAGATGATATCCTTGCAGCTGTAGATGCGGGTATGACAAGAGGTTTGATTTTGTTAGATTGTTCCAAGGCATTTGATACAATCAGTCATGCTTTATTGTTGTCCGTTTTGAAATTTGTGGGTTTCTCAGAACAAGCCGTATTACTCTTAAAAAGCTATTTATTTAATCGTAAACAATATGATTGATATGACTGATTCTGGTGTGTCGGATCTAAAACTTGCATCGTGTGGAGTGCTTCAAGGCTCCATTTTGGGTCCACTGCTTTTCGCTATATATATATTTGCTATACTTATCAAAATGTCTAAAACACTGTAACATTCATCTTTATGCCGATGATACACAGATTTATTACAGTTTCTACTCAACCAAATTGGATAAAGCTAACAAAATTATTAATGATGATTTAGGCAGGCTTGTTGAGAATTTGCTCAAGCACAATCTGATCATCAATTCCGCTAAATCTAAAGTTTTTATATTTTGTAAAAATAAAGAGTATGTTTCCAATAATATTATATGTTCGGGTCGGCAGTCAAATTTTGTCTTGTACAAAGGAGGCAAAAATTCTTGGATTTTTACTGGATATGAATTTACGATTCAAAGGTCATATTAAATATTGCTTACCAAAAAGCTTACATGAATCTTAAAATGTTATATCCGCATCGTTAAGTGTTGCCTGAGATCATTAAGATTATATTAACGGATATGTTGGTGTTTAGTCATTTTAACTATCCATATGTAGTGTACGGCCCTTGTTTAGAAAAATTAACTCAAGACCGCATTCAGAGAGTACAGAAGTCTTGCTTGCGATATATATATAACGTTAAATGGAAATAGCAGTCGTATTTAATTGTATTTAAATCTTCAGTTTAAGGGGAATTCGACTTTTGTTGAAATTATGTAAACTCTTTTTTCTTTGCCAAGCTTTCGATTTTATTTTAAATCTTCTTCAGGGCTTCTACAACATTTATAACAGTATGTACCTAAAACTACATGTAACTCGTAACCTTACTGAAATTGAGGTTTATAAAAGGGGGCCAATTTTATCTTCCAAATCTTGCATAACTTATATAATTTGATTGAATTTGAAGTTTCATTACAGATTTGATTAATGACAAAATATGAAAGTTGCAACATAGCCACCACATTTTTCATAAATTTATGCCTGCCGATTTACTATGATTTTAATATTTCTTCTGATAATAAATAGGTGTAAATATTACTCAAATTTTGTGTATCCGATTTTTTATTTATTGTGTTAGCACTTTTATTAATTTGGTACATTTCTAAAATTAAACGTTTATTTGTAACATTCTCTTTTTCTAAAATTTTGACTTCTTCCCAATTTATTATGTGATTATTTCTAATTACGTGTTCTCCTAATGAAAATCGATCTCTATCTTTTCTAATATCACTTTTATGTAGTGCTATCCTACTGGATAGCCACTGCGATGTCTGTCCCACATAAATTTTGTCACAAGTATCACATTTTAAAGAATAAACAACATTCGATTGATATTGTATTGGAATTTTTGATTTTAATTTGCTAAATAAATTTGAACCCTTTTTAAAATTTTTTAATGCTATTTTTATACCCTCATTTTGAAAACTTCTAATTAATTTTGTTGCCAAACCTGTAATATTTGGAAGAGATCCAAACCGAGATACTTCTGAATTATGATTACTTTGAGAATCATGGCTTTCTTGCTGCTCCACTCTGTCTAAAACATTCACCGAATTTAAATTTTGTTGATTAATCGCACAATCGTTTTGTAAGTAATCAATAGTAGAAAATAAAATTTAAAATTTTGTTTATCAAAGTTTGCGGGTAAGAATTTTGAAGTAACATAATTTTTAATTTTTGTAAATTATTATTTATGTAATTTGGATGTGAAATTTTTTTAATTCTATGTTTCATTTGCCTAATAAAGTTAATTTTAATTTTAATTGAGTGATTTGACAAAAAATTTATATATCTGCCTGAAGAGGTGGGTTTTTGATACCAATCTAAGACAATCTTATTATTTTGCCGTATTACTTTTGTATCTAGAAACGGTACACCACCATCCACTTCTCTCTCAACTGTAAATTTTATATGTTGGTCGAAAGAATTGAAAACCATTATAATTTCTTCTATGCCAGAGGTTGGAATTACTAAAATTAAATCATCCACAAATTTTTTTATAAATGTTATGTTATATGTCAATTTTGGTATACATATACCCGCAAACTTTGATAAACAAAATTTTAAATTTTATTTTCTACTATTGATTACTTACAAAACGATTGTGCGATTAATCAACAAAATTTAAATTCGGTGAATGTTTTAGACAGAGTGGAGCAGCAAGAAAGCCATGATTCTCAAAGTAATCATAATTCAGAAGTATCTCGGTTTGGATCTCTTCCAAATATTACAGGTTTGGCAACAAAATTAATTAGAAGTTTTCAAAATGAGGGTATAAAAATAGCATTAAAAAATTTTAAAAAGGGTTCAAATTTATTTAGCAAATTAAAATCAAAAATTCCAATACAATATCAATCGAATGTTGTTTATTCTTTAAAATGTGATACTTGTGACAAAATTTATGTGGGACAGACATCGCAGTGGCTATCCAGTAGGATAGCACTACATAAAAGTGATATTAGAAAAGATAGAGATCGATTTTCATTAGGAGAACACGTAATTAGAAATAATCACATAATAAATTGGGAAGAAGTCAAAATTTTAGAAAAAGAGAATGTTACAAATAAACGTTTAATTTTAGAAATGTACCAAATTAATAAAAGTGCTAACACAATAAATAAAAAATCGGATACACAAAATTTGAGTAATATTTACACCTATTTATTATCAGAAGAAATATTAAAATCATAGTAAATCGGCAGGCATAAATTTATGAAAAATGTGGTGGCTATGKTGCAACTTTCATATTTTGTCATTAATCAAATCTGTAATGAAACTTCAAATTCAATCAAATTATATAAGTTATGCAAGATTTGGAAGATAAAATTGGCCCCCTTTTATAAACCTCAATTTCAGTAAGGTTACGAGTTACATGTAGTTTTAGGTACATACTGTTATAAATGTTGTAGAAGCCCTGAAGAAGATTTAAAATAAAATCGAAAGCTTGGCAAAGAAAAAGAGTTTACATAATTTCAACAAAAGTCGAATTCCCCTTAAACTGAAGATTTAAATATATATATATATATATATATATATATATATATATATATATATATATATATATGGAATTCTTGCACGCGTACCCGTCTCTTATAATTTTAAGGATGCCAACTGGATGTGTATGTCGATGAGACGCAAATATCACTTTATCTGTTTTTGCCACTGTTTGGTAGTTAATCAAACTTCGCCTTACTACTTCGCAAGGTCAGATATCGTACTCACGTCCATAATTTGAATCTTCGTCATAAAGGCTTGGTATCTTTGCCATGGTACAGAACTTCCACATTTCGCCGTAGTTTCACATATAATATTTATTCACTTTATAATAATGTACCTTCGAAGTTAAAAAGTTGCGGAATTAGTACTTTTAAATAGGAATATAAGGTGTTTCTCTTAAAGTAGTGTTTCTGTTGTGTCTTTTTTACGCTTTCTCAGACATTAATGTAATAGTTACTATTTGTATAAATGGATTTGCAAACAGACATAACTGCCACTACTGGTGTAGCGAAAACCCTCACTGGATGAACAGCATACACAGAACCCTCACAAACTAAATGTATGGGCTGGTATTATTAGGCAACACATTATAGATCAATTCATCAGTACAGATATCTACCTGAACCTACTGGTTAATAATATTGTACCTCTGACATTGTACATTTATTTTCCCATGAAAATCGACGAAGAATACCAAACCGCCATGTCTGGTTTCAAAAAGACAGCGCTCCGCCACATTTTGGAACTAATATCCGTCTGTATCTCGATGACATCTTCCCAGGCCGGTGAATAGTACATTGAATGCACCGCTCAGTCGCCTGATCTAATAATTCTATTGGATTTTTGTTCTGGGGCTATTTAAAAAACAGACACAGCCCTCATAACTCAGTGGCAGAGTAACAGAGGCTAAATGTGTAGGCCCGGGTTCGATTCTCGATGGTAGCAAATACATTTTGTTTCATAAATTCGCCTCAGTATTTATGAAATATGCAATTTTAATTTGTAAAATACAGACAATGACATCTATACATTCTAATTAATAACATTTGGGTTAAAATAATGTTACTGCCCCTCCACAAATCTATCATCCGCAGCAGGTACCAGTAATTGAGGTTTTTTCAGCGGTATAGCAGCAGAGGCTAAACTTGGAGGCCCAGGATCGATTCTCGATGGAAACCAGTACAGTTATATTTATGTTATTTGCTGTGTTATATTATATATTTTATTTAAATTTTTGATGAAGGTAAAACATCATCTAACACTGTTTATTTCATTCGTAGCATTAGCAAACGAAGGTAGATGCTATCTATAGATCTTATAATAAAAATGCAGCGTGCGTAATTTTCTGATTGCAATACACAACAAATCGGGTATAAATACCGATCCTCTGAACTATACTGTAGATTCTTGAAGCGTTTTGGTAGAGTTAAGCAAGTCTTTAGCTTCGTGTTAATGATCTTTGAGTGAATTGAATTAAATATTATTTAAAAATATGAACGCGTTGTGAAGTATTAAAGAGCGCAAAATGACCAATTTAGAGCATTTGCACTTTGTTTTATGTCTATCGTTTGCAACGCCACCTGATTCCTGTGGTATTATATAACGGCCCTTTCCTATTGTGAGATGAACTTCAATAATTCAGCCTTTACCGAACTGGCTTTGTAAGATCAACCAAMCAAGTGAGCACCACAATGGGGAGAAGTTCCGTCATTTGTTCTATTGTTTCCTTTATTCTACTGGCATTATTGAATATCGTTCTTGCTCGTTTCTCAGTTAACTGGCAGAATAAATGGATGCTTAATTAACAAATGCCGGACCTGCACAAAACGGAATAATACTCAAAGTAGAAAGGCACAGACGGGGTACATTTAGAATAGTATTGTAGTATATTAGAGTATTGCATATCACACATTTTCGTCGTCACCATACGTATATTTTCACGCTTCGTCAAATCTAGTTACAAAGTAAATTACAAAAAAATGTGTTGATCTATGTGCAGACAGAATTCATTTATATTAAAGGTAACTTTTTATCAGCACTTTTCTTGAATTAGCTTATAAGTACCTAAATTGTTCGGTAGTATGGCTTATTATTTAAGTTTCTCTTCTAACTAATCTGAGTGCTCCTAACATCTTAGAAACCAAGTGCTGAAATGCATGAAGGAGAATTTGCCAAGCAAGTTGGAACTCGTCAAAGGTAAACAAATGATGAGTACATTAGCAAGAAATTTAATATTAGTCTTATATGTGTAAGGATGGGTCACAATTCTCAGGAAGCCGTGCGTTCACGAGTTTTTGCAACAAATGCAGAATAAAAGATTTCAATAAATTTTGCAAAACAGAGGTTAAATAACTATAATGGGCCTGGTTAAACTGTTAAGCTTTTATCAAGTTTAAGAATATGTTAGTAGACATTTCTATCGACCAATGTCTTAAATCCTTTGACAGCCTCAAAAGGAAATATATGCCACCTATAAGTACTAGAGCTGACAGATACGCCAACGAAGAGCAAGAACTATTCCAAATGACAGGAATTAGAGAAGTTTCGTTAATAATATTTGCGTCTCCAACAAATTTTCCAAGTTCTTAAAGAAAACGACGTTTACTCATTTACTAAGGTATAAATTGTCCTCGATAGGAATAAAATCTTTTGAAGGTTACGTTGCAGTTATGAAAACCTTGAGGTAGTATAACAATAAATACTTCGCAACTGGTCTAAAGCCTTCAATCATCTTTGAGAACCGCCAAGGGAACGTAATGCGTCACCTATCTCGCCGGTCTGGTTTTGTTATGTTATGTTTTGTTGTCATTCTGGTTGCCTAAACCGCAGGCGCTAGTTTTCCCAAATCAAAACATAACTTCGTCTTTGATCTTGTGGCATAAGTGTAGGACCAATATCGTTGCCTTCTTGCTCAGCTTATCTGAAGCTCTCAGCACTCCTTTCCTCGCTCTAGTTAATGGTGACTGTTTAAATTACGTTATCTCATCTGTTTGTCGTGTTTGAATTTTCCACATGGACTTCTTGATACGTTATAACGTCTGCCTGGACGATGCTGCACTTATAGTCATACCTTTGTCCTTGCAAGCACCATTCACAGGCCTTTTTAAAGTGCCATGATTTCCCATGAGGGTAACAGGTTTTACGTCCGCTGGGTTTCACGGCGTTTATTATCTCCATGATACAGGGTGCGCCAGTCGGACCTTAGGAATGTAACATGGTCCACAATTTGAACGGAGCAAACCGCATGGGTGGGCCGAGTTAATAAATTTATTTGTCGCGTTAGCCTGAAATTGTGACCATGATGATGGCACACCGATGATTTAGCTGTCTGGCCACAATTGTTGTCCCCACCACGTCTGCCTTCTTTCCTGGCGTGCACATTATGCATAATAACCTCTTCCAGCGGATAACTTTCTTCGACCTGTAACCACGTACATTGCACTGCCCTCAGTTAGAATGGAACATTTGCTCTTGCTGTTCGGAAGTGGTCTGTAGAATCAATCGACAGTTATTCCTGAAGTGACTAGGTTTTCTACAACAGGTGTGGCGTCTGCTATTCTTACTATAATCTTTATATTACCTTAATTGCTGTTCACGCAGAGCAATCACCAAAGCTATAGTTTTCTTGTGATCGTTCCAGCCATTTGCATAATCGGCGGCCTCCAACTTGTATCTTTCCACTTTTCTTCCATACAATCGACTCTCATCGACATGATCGACTTTTTTTTTAATTCAAACTCTGATTTTCTTTTATCCCATATATTACGCTTTTCAGTTACTGTTTTACAGCAGCTATTTTTTCGTTCTGTTTCCTGAAACTGAAAGCCATCTCTTTCATCTCAATAACGAGGATTCATTAAAAATTACTTAGTTGATGAAATAAAATTTTGGCAAACTCTGACAGAGAATCGAGTACAAAAGGCGACTGGTTTAAAACATTAAATTTGTTTATTTTTTACAAAAAAAATGAAAAAGATTGTTGACTAGAGACTGCGATGAAGCAGAATAGAACATGAATATTTGTTGCCGGAATAAACCACGTTACCGTTAACTTTGAGCTTCAGCATACTTTACTGTTAATGAATGCTATTATATTTACCGTCATAACTTCCAGATATGATACCGGTGACTTTCCCAGCAACTCTTCCTCCCACAGGCATAGTTTGGCGTACGTTCTTATGTCGTCCACATGAAATCTGGAAATATAAATTAAAAATATCAATATGCGAAACTGCTTATTATCAATATCGAAGTCTATATGTATTGTCTTCCAATAGTGAATTCTGACTTAAGTTGTAAATCTTGTCAACAATGCGGGGTGGGGCATTAGCCGGTAATAAAGTACAAATTGTATTTCTACCTGCTAGTCCTTACACCCTAAATCCATTTATGTAGCAACATCTGTTGTGAAGAGAAGGACAAACGAGGAATCCTTAATTTGCATTTTATTGCCAACTAATCCCACTCCGCTTTGTTGGCAAGATTTATAACTAGTCAGAATTCACTATTTCGGTTGGACGATAGTACTACACAATTTCGATTAATGTGTTTCAACAGCAATGCGAAGCACCTAATACGTTTACTGTATTTACAATTACGGACCAGGCTTTTCACAGCTATGGCTCATTTTAACAGATTTATTATTTTCGCATCAGTTGAGTAATGACAACCATAATCAGCACTAATTACGCTGTTTACGAGTGAGGTTTCAACGATGAACCATGCTTTATATTTCCAAACGCGTATGTTATTATCGCGGCAGGCAAAAGTTAATATAGTAGTGAGTTTAGACCGCCTCGTTATACACGAACGGGGATAATGAATGTATAAAAGTTCGGAAAGTTTGAAAACAAGCGCTAGCTGCGAGAAGACATAATTACTAAAGTTCTAAGGTTTTTTGAGCAGTTATCTATGTGTATATTTGCTTTTATTAAGGTCAGTTTGTGCTTATTGATTTCATCGAAGGAGCTGGCTTTATACATAGGATAAATTGTTTTTGCTTATGTACTTGTTACAACAATTATAGAAACTAAATGTGATGGGAAATGAGACTGCATCTGTAGTTTTTAGTTTGCTGGTAAAGTTCGTAAGTTTTAAAAAATGATCAGTTTTCGTCCTGGTAACGATCATATTGTGCAATAGAAATAGACAAAGTTTACATGTTGACGATTTTAAAAAACTTGCATGTTATAGCTGTTAAATGTTTTGGTAAAATGAAAAAGGCTTCATATGTTTTTTGTGATTTATTGAAATCTATTCTATCAGCAATACGTAGAACTATCAAGCGTTTAGCGCTGTTTGCAAAAATATTTTATACATATATTATACGAGGTTTCTATATCCAGGGCGCTTTTGTAAATTATCGATTAAGCCAGTTTGCCGCCTCTGATGAAGGTGAACACAACTATTACTTTGCGTATACTTATCATCTGTCGATTTTTGAATTATTTGTTATATTTTAATATGAGACAACGTGTGGGAGTTTTTATTTTTAATATATTCTGTAGTGTTTTGTGCAATAATCAACTTTAAGGTTTCAGAAAGCTCACATTTCAGAGCTGTGAGCTGACACGGTTCTTGCAATTGTTCTGCAATACATCCATCTTGGTTTGATTTAGTTTCAACAATTCAATTTCTTTTGTTTCAAAATTTTCGTCATTTTCCATTATTAAAAAGTTTTTTGCTAGATGCGGTGCCGAGCACCAACGGCCAGTGCGCATGGGTAACCCCAAAAAAAACGTTTATAAGCCTCCTCGACGGGTTGGTTTAACTTGCCGAGGAATACCCGGTTTACCTATTAACCGAGTACTGAAATACATTGCGCTACTCGTAAACTTATTGTATGAACTTACCGCAAATTTTTTAACTTTGGTATATATTAATATTTTTAACAGTTGAAATAGTAAAGGTTCGTTTAGATAATGCCTTTGAATCTGGTATTTTTACAACCAATATAGATCAAACATCGTCAATGTTGTCAATGCTCAGTTTTACTAATTCTTCCCGGCGGCAATCACTGCTTTATACCGAAAATCAAAACAACCTACAATAAATAACAGGTAATGAATACTAAAACTACACAGATATTCTACTAGTATCACATAAAACTTTCATAAGCAAGTATATTTTATCGTCAGCGTCCTTAATAAATCTTCCTCCTCTATTGACTTTGCTTTTGACGTCTTTCCTCTATATCTAACGGATCTGCACCAATTTGGGATGGTAAGGCACCAGTTTGGGAAATTGCCTCAATTCAATGTTTTCCTTAATTTTTTCCTTTAATATAGTTTTAAGCATAAAATAGGTGCTTCATAATGTAGATGGCTCTAAACTATTGACCTTGTTTCTCAGTAACACAGCATGACATTTTGCGTATTTATACGTTTCTGACATCCTTCATATGACGTCATTCACGGAGAGTGTTATACCTATTGGAATGTTGAAGAAATTGTTTCATTCTGCGTGTCAACCGCTGTAGTACAAGATATGTAATATATCTTAGTATAATATAAAATATGTACTGATGTTTAAAACCACCACATGCTTATTGAAAGTTTATTAGTGGAATACAATTTAAGTTTTACTTAAATGTGACATATCTAAATCTTTTTTACGCTGAAGGTCTAAATGTTATTACCGCAGAATAGACAAATACCTAACCAGAATACGCACTCCTATCAACACCCTATACTTTTTTGTCTCCCGGCCGCCATTTTGTCAGGATATAAAGGTGCATTTACACGATAGTAATAAAGGTTGCTTTACACGTCTGCATTAGAAGTGAAGTGAAGAAGCATACCTACGTCTGCTGCTTTACAGCACAAACACGTCCGCCTACACTACGTTGCATTATAAATTACCCAAAAGTGAAAAAAACATACAAAGCTCAAAGTCAAAATACATAATTTACATAACACGTCTGTAGTCGTTTAACGGCGGTGAGCGGTTGACATTTGTCAGTCAGAGTCAGTGTCAGTATCCACAATACATGGCGGATTGAAATTGCGCGGACCCTTCCTCTCACCCAGAGTGCTTATTCTGGTTGTTTTATTTTTCTGTGATATTACTTTTTATACAGTCATGCCTCTAATGAATTATCCTTACCAATAATACAAATACATTTGCAGTGAAAATTTAATTATTGTTAACTCGGTCTATTAATCAACCTCGCGTACAATTACGCGTTTGTAAATCACATTATTAACGACAGCATATGCAGCTGCAAATTCTGTTGTGATATTAATATGCGCGTCGCTTGAGATACCTTAATTAAGAGAATCCGATAGCTGGTTTGGTCCCATAGGACTCGAATAGTAATGTGTTAAACACTATTTAATGGAATTTGATTTAAGACGTTGCATTATGGAATGTAATGGAATTAATAACATTGTGTCGTTCCAATGCAGAAATGACAGAAGTACTATATGTTTGCTACATGAACCTTGTATCAGACCACAACAATTTTTCTTTAAATCAGGTGTGTATGTAAAGCTGCTCAGATTATGTACTGTTTGAAAATATTATTTGCGTAGTGCACATAAATACCATAAATGTAAAGAACGTGGACGTTAATTTAGGGAATTAAAGAAAGGCCAGAAAAGCTATACTTATTTAAATAAATTTTTCTAGCGTCAATAACAATACAACTGCGTTTTGAGGATCTTTAGTTGTTGACATTACACGTGTAGTAATAACTATTTTTTGTTCATTTTTTCGTATATAAGGATTGAAACTTTTTCATTGGGACACGCTATAACTACAAGTGAATGATATTAAACCTGACTATATCATAATTTGTATATTACAGTAAGTACATATTTAACATAATACACAGCCAAGGCCCACCGTCTAGTCCAATATTGTCTCACTAAACCGGAAACTTATTAATACCGTACCTCAGGCGTATACAGTTTCCTTGTAGGTTTCTCATTATTTCGTAGAATATCTAAGATGTTCCGCAACGTCTACAGATATGCGAAAAACTGTACCATTTTTATATCGGGAAAAGTTTTACGTTGTACTGTCTGCTATCTGTAGTTTGGCATTGTAAGAGACGCTTTATACTAATTAAATTACGGTTATGAGGTGCTGGAAATGAAAATTATTAAGATTCTTTTTTACATAATAAATCCTCCTTAATTTATCCTTATAAATGGTTAGAAAGACCTGCTAATGCACACTAATCAGAAGTATCTACTATACCTACCAACTTGATAACCGACAGAGAAAACAAAATAAATACTTATTGAGTAAAAGAGGACATGCAAAATTTTAACCAAAATCATACTTTAAAATGGTCATGTTTCTTCATCCATTTTCAAAGAAACAATGACAATGTTTTTAGTGCTATCTACTTTGATATATTATACTACTGACAAAAGCTAATAAGATACTATTAAGAACAAAGAAAAACACATGAATTGCATTATCAGCATCATCATTAGCATCTCTGAAGTCACGATTGGTGTTATTTAAAAGGAAGTTTCACTGCTTTGGCTTGCAGTTTGGTAGACAGATTATGTAACTTTAAGAAAATCTATAGGTTTAACAGAAATAATGACGTTAAATATATCACTGAAAACATTGTCAAGAGGACGCTACGTTAGCTGCTGAGCTAAATATACTCCGTTCAGTATACAACCATGGACACGTCATCATCCTAGGATAACGGAAATGACATACCCTGTTGCTAAACTGCATTCAAGCACCGATGAATTAAGTATTTTATAGTTTAATGGAAGAAAAAGCCATCTGTTAGAGGACAATCAAGAAAACAAAAAAATATCATTTTTTAAATTTACTGTTTTTGTATGGAGAAAGATAATTATTGCTTGAATTTTGAACAACCATCATTGATGAGTACCACTCCAGTGCTTTAGTTACTTCCGTAATAATGCCTTTTTGAACCATATCCTGATATTCCTTAAACTTGAACTGCCACTGGTTCTGTATTTTAGTTTAGTTTAGGTGAAAATTCAATTTTTTCCAACTGACCTAAACCACCGAAAACTTGTTCCTTGGTGTATAATTTTTGAACCGAGTTTACTTCCAAAACTTGTTTTACTGGCCAGTTTATCATGTCTAACGCCTTCAACACTGGAGTTTTCCACTACAAATGCTTTTATACTCCTCTTTTTTTATTCCACTCCAATGAAATTTTCACTCTCTCTTTAACTGGTTCTGCTTGACTTCCTTTTTCTGGTCCTACTAACTTGGTTGCCGTGCGCTTTAATTGCAGATTGTGGTTATCTCCTTTCAGTCGTTTATATGTTTTAAGTCGTAATAACTGTTTCGCCAGCCCCCGAATTAATTTTAAAAGTGACATTTTATCTAAAACTTTAATATTTACTAACCGCGACTGAGAAATCGTGCTAATGTTTTTTATTTCCATAACATCTGACGATGCGCATAGACGTCTTTGTTTCAGATTTTTCTATTTACTATCTGTTCTTCCAATGCTTTTGGCTTTGATTTTTCTGCTTTCCGGCTTTTCTATTTTTTTTCATTACTAATTTCTCTCTAGCTTCTTTATTTTATTCTTTCACCATTTCGAAATGACAAATTTTTTCAATTGTTTTCTGGAAGTTAAATTTCCATCTAACTGTAGTTGTTCGGACCACTAATTTGTTTCTTACTAACTCCTCGAAATCTTTCAAATCGCAAGCCTCTGCTAACTGTAGTATGTTGCATATAAGTTGTCTCGCCGCCTTATTGTATTCAGTTAAATTTTGCTCTTTCACATAATATAGTAGTTTACCTTCTCCATACTTTTAAAACTTGCTTCTGTTTTCTTAAATTTTTCCAATAATTTATTTACTTCTGTTACCATACTCAAAAGCAAGTTGGTTATTTGCAATGTACGTTGCTTTTTATTTAGAGCTGACACTATCCTGTACCTTTCGGTTTACTACCGCTTGATTATTGGCCTATGTAGTGGCAACAACGGGGTCGTCCCACAATTTTTTTAAATTACATTTAGAATGTACATAAAAATTGAAGCACAAAGACATTCTTGCGATTTTTTCCGGTTCCTGTTTGCCGAGAAGAAAATGTGAAATTATGGATTTTTCATTATTCGTTTCAAATGCCTCGATATTTACGCCACGGAGATGACGTAAAAGGTTCTCATGCTGACGAAAGCGAGAAACACTAATTATAGCCAGTGCACTAGCGGCATTGCAAGAAATATTTGTTTACATTTTTTTTGAGCTACGTCGCGTTGCCAATGTGGGCAAATTTTTGCGATACCGTAAGAAATGTACTCGTAAACTGGCATTGTGACACTGATACCTAGGTCAACTTAAGGCGTATTTGTGAAAATAACTTAAATCATCCTTCAGTCAGTTTATTCTATAATGAACAGTTCGATATAATAAGCGCATTCACTGGCCTTTTGCTGAAACACGAAAGCACCTTAACCATCAAACCTGCTTTTAAACTTATTTTTTATTATGAGGAATTAAACGACGCTTGAAGCTTGATAATGTTTAGTTTGTATACTTACGTATGACAACGATATGATAAATTTTGAAACTGTCAGGACGGTCTCTGGCCGTCGTTAGGAAGAGAACGGTAAAGTACCACTGACAACATCGCACGTTCGCACGTGCTGCATGTGTCCCGTGTGCAACGTAATAACCCTAGCAACTCTAGCTACGCGTTTTTGTTTTACATAGTTTGGTCAATCTTTCGAGTTTCGTATTTGTCAAAATGGTGGAGCAAGATGTTGTCGAAGTATTTGTGTCATTGTTGTTTTTTTTAATGTAAGAATGGCTTACGTTAACAAGTGTTGTGTTCCGTGTTGTAAGAATACTAGTGCTAATAAACAGATACAGGTTATTCCTATGTTTACATTATAATATTGACGTTGACGGTTATACCTTCGCCCCTCTTTCCCACTTCCATTGCATTATTTGTATTTCTCTGGCTATTTATAAAACTGACAACAGTGAGCACCTTGTTACCTAGGGAGCTGTAACAGTGCGCATGACGGAAATTAGGAACCTTTTGCGTAGTTGTTGGGGGAATGTTTGAAACAGGGTAATTTTTCTACCGCCGTTTGTTACGAGTTAAATTAATCTGAAAGCAAAATAGATGCGTGGCACTAGTATTCATGATGTAAGCAATAAAAGGCATAAGTTAAAACTATCAAATTTTAATGTGCGGGACGACCCTATCGTTCTCCGAGAGTTTTGGCACTTCTTCCTCCTCTGCACTCATCTAACTTATCTTGACTGCTTAGCTTTGTCGGTATTACACCTGACACCATGTAACGTGTTTGATATTAATGTATTAAACGTTAATAGGGGTGGATATTAATATAAATAATCAAAACACGAATAGCTATCAACTCAATCAATTATTAACGTGCCTATGGTTTTAAACGTAAGAAAGCGTATAGATTGCAAGACTAGAAGATTATAAATTGGCTGTATATTTTTTGTTTTCACTTTTTCAGTGACCAAGTATAAGTTACGGCTACACAAAAATATTCCGTTATATATTTACGTGGTTATAACTATAGCGTTTCCTTTAGTTTTTTTTTTAGAAAATTTCAAGGCGATCTATCGGAAAATAACGTCCTTTGCTGCAAACTTCAAATTCCATTTGAATAAGCGGTACGTGAGCAAAATCTCCGTCTCTTCTTTGACGAATTATTAATCAATACCCCCGGACGGTATAAAGCATGTCTAATGCATGCACCGGCAACTAGTGGAAGCACAGGCACGTGTTCTGCATTCAAGGCAAAAATAGTATGTCGTTTTATTTCCTCTTCGTGGAAAGTTCGCCAACAAAACTGGCTCACCCTAGAGTTATTTGCGACCATACTGCTGCTACGACGATTGTAATTGGCTCAGTTTCATTAGTACTGAATCTTGCTCTTAGTGTCTGTATGGCTTTAATTAGAATTAGGGAGGCGTTATAATTAACTTGGGTATACCTAGTTTAACACTCCACCCAAATTAGTGAATGTAGCTGTTATCTAACACTGTCTTTTTTAATACTATTTTGGTATGAACAATTTGCCATCTATTTCTTTTATCAATTCGTTAAGTTTTAGACATTTGTGTGACACGTGACCTTGTGGACAAATGCATTAGGTCACAATCGTTGATGATGCCAAGTTCGCCTTTGAAATGACTGTATTATGATGGCTGTTTCTATATAGGGTACACGTAAATGAATTTTAACATTGCTTTATACAAATTACATATCTGGCCAACATTTTGGTAAAACTGCGCATTTCGCTTCAATAAGAGGATAGCACATTTGAAGCTCCTCGTTGACAAAGGGTTTATTGTTAGAATCTCGGAACGAGAGAAAGTAGACCCTTCCAGTTGTGACTTTTGTGCGGGGTACACATCTCTGAAAGGACTATGCTTGCCGAGTGAGCATCTTAGCTTCATATAATGGGCTACTTGCACAAAAAAATGTATGTGCTTAATTTTGTGGGCCATAAATTTGAATTTGAATTTGTCGCTCTTAGCTTGTGCACCAGGGAGATGTGTCAAGTGAAGTTTGGAGGGGATTTAGAGGTTATGTGGATTATAGTATGGGAAGAGCAAACAGCATGTTGCTATGTTTATTTTTAGTTATTTATGCATTGTTAAAGTTAACTAATTAATAAACGTTTAAACAAATCTACGGTCATAATTGTGAGAAGCCTACAATTTGATTTTATTTTTTAATTGTCTTTGTTAATACGCTGTTTATTTTGTGTTAAAATTTGAACTCGTCATCCGCGTGTCAAAACGATCACTGAATCGCTGTGACGTCAGAATAGTCCAAATAAATAAGTTAAAGGGAACGCCGCCAACAGATGACCATAACCATGGCCACCTTCAATAAGGCCGCGGCCATAGTAAATGGCAACAGCGCAATGGCGCGAGCACCAGGCCGATTCGCCGTTATCCGTAAGCCGGGCCCTTAATATATATATAATGCTATATCTCCATTATTAGTAGAAATTTAAACATATTATTCCTTAAATTTCGTAGAAAGTGACACCTGCATTAAAAATCCAAGCCAATTGTAACATTTACTTTGAATTTGCTAGAAAATGAGCTAAGTCAAACTGAAGTAGGGAGTGTTATTTTTAGGTATCGCGGCATTATGAGTATTTTTTTTTTAATTAGAAACATTGTCGGTGGCAAAGTTGTACAAAAAGCATGTCGCGATAACTCAAAAAGGAAGAAAATATGTTACTTAACTGTAAATTTTTAATTTTACTCCTCGTTTTATTGAGATATGCTTTATTGTAATAATTAGCTTATTGAAATGTTGATAAGTCATCCAACTTAATGAAACAAAGGGATTATTTAACAAGCATTGCCTTAATGGGTTCTCGACATACGTTACAAAGAAAATTCTATATACATTATTTTTAATGAAACAATTTATTTGGTATGATAAATATAAAATAAATACTTCCTAGTAACAAAAAATAAACTAAATATTCCACCAATAGTATGGTGAACACATGTAGTTAACAAGAGATAAGTTAAATATACAGTGTATATGCTATATGATATGCCAAGCAGTTTTGTAAGATTTCCTGAGATGTTAAGACATGTACGTAACAAGAGAGGAGCTATAAATATATTTAGATAAGTATTTCTAAGAGTAAAGTATTTATATTTCTTATATTTAAATCTGAGGCTGCAGTTTATTTGAACGTATCTTGAAATAATTATTTAGCAAAGCATTACTAACAATTGACATGAGAGATTTTATTTTACATTTTACACCATTATTACATAAGTAGCAATATAGTTGATTCTCAAAAGAGTAAATGCGATCCGTTCACTTAAAACATTTGAAATAACTTTATGTTTTGTAGGTACTTGCCGACATAAATAATCTCTCAAATTTTTCAGATATTCACATCTGCATCGCGCACACATTCAACAACAATTTTATATGACGCTCCACCATTTATTAAAGTGTAATAAGGACCTGGTCAATGATCATTACCTTTCATTAATTTAAATTTAACGCATTCATTAAATGAATTCAAAAGCAATTACGTTTTCGTCTAAGTTTGAATGCAACAGAATCGGTAATATAAAATATACTTGATACGTCAAACGTCTAGGTAGTTGTAGTTAAATGTCACAAAAATACCAGCTGATGCAGTGTCTTCTGAATTTGACAAAACAATGATTGGTCTTTTGAAAGTACTTCACAGACTTTCTCAAAGCACGAAGTGGAAAGTTGTAAATTCAGCACTGAGTAGATTATTAATCCGCAGTTTTGGTTCTAACTCGAAAATTTTATTAGCGATTAAACCAAAATTTCTGCCGACCATTTGCCAGTAACAGCCTAATCTCGATTCCAAATTATAGGTCTGAACACTGTATTAGTGCAAGGAGTACGTCATGTATCAATCCATTCGATTTAAACAGAATCGGCCCTGTGAGCGCTGTTGCCAAATTGATCAGGCCGCGGCCTTCTTAAAGGTGGCCATGCCATAACCAATAAATAACCCAGTGTTGCCAGATGTTGAAGGTAGTGCTATCAGAAATTTACCAAAAAATTATCAGATTTTGAATAAAATTATCAGAAACCACATATTGCCGCTAGGTAGTAAGTGTAAATAAGTAATAATGACAATTTTAGGATTGGACTGGGCTATTATCAGATGAGCATTATCAGAGTCTGGCAACACTGAAATAACTTGACTGTTTGCGGGTATCGAGTATGCGCATAAGTGACTCGACTATAGTGACGTGGACAATGTCACGTTGGCCAAATGGAATTTTTAAATAATAATTTTATGCATTTGCAATTTTTCAAGTGCTAACTTCGTTTGTGAAATAAACTTAATAATGGCCACTGAATTTTGCCAGATTTAACCAAAAATAAAATTAGAGCAAGTAGCCCATTCCGACTGGTTGCATGTTTAGAAATGATTGATTCGATCTCTCAATTTCTTCCTGTTAGATATTGGAAGAAATGGGAACACCCTGTGACAATCTGATCTGTAATAATACAAGGGCATGCACCAACCAACATACCCATGAGCCTTTTCCCAAATAATCAGCGATTAAGTGGCATACAAGTCCTTAAATAAACTTTTATAACTAGCACGTTAATACTTGAGTTGCCCTCATATATCACACTAATCATTTCAACACGCATGGAATGGGCTTTTTTATCCCATCCGCAAATATTTTCTTAAATAAACTTTAGATATTAATTTATATCCTCCACGATGGAAAGTTCTAATTTTCCTCTAAATTCAGAAAATCTCAATTAAATTATAATCTATCACGACTTAAATGGTTATTCAGTAATTCGCCTGCGAATAATTGATGCAAACCCAAACGCGGTGATTTTAAAAGTTACCGCAGGTTCGTTTTACAGTGCTAGAAACTTGCATTGTTTGAATTCTCCGAGAACTTTGATGATAAAAGGCTTGCGTTAGCTGGAGATCTCTAGTAGACGCGGGTGAGTGCACTTGTAGTCGTTTTCTTGGCGCCCGTCTGTTTTCCGCTGAAAACCATTTGGTTTCGAGTGGCGGAGGTTTGTTAGAATGAAGTTTCGCGCAATTTGTTGCTGCTCGATTGCGCTTCTGTGTTGAAGAATTCAAATGAACATACCTAAAACTAACCGAGTTGATATAATATTACTGAACTGATTTCGCCGAACACACTTCTTAAAGGAGCAGTTTGAGCGATTGTTGTACGATCACGGGACTACGGACAACGAAAAACGTTTTAGCTAGCAAGTAATTTATTTACACAGAAGATTCATGCTGTACAGAAAGTTGGAAAATTTGGGAACAATAACTCGTGTAGACTACGCCATCATTTACATACATCCTTTCAAGTCGCTTACGAAAMGAAATCTTTCTTAAGTATAAGCGCTCCAATCTTAAAAAAATGACATAGTGTTCAGCTCTTCGCTTCATTGATCATAAAATATCGAAGACACTTTACTCTGTCTACAATTCTAGATTCTAAAGAACACGGCTCTTAGTAAAGCCATGCATACTACTTTTTCTTGTATCAATTTAGCTTTGTGTGGTATTTTCCTAACCGAAGTTTTCACCATACTGATTAGCTTTGCGTTGTGCAATATTATACCTATAAAAATTAAAAAAATATATAAATAAAATGAACGATAAATGCTTACATGATCATAGTACTTTCATATATGTCTGTTTTATAATGGAAAATCATAGGCATAACCACAGCATKTGTACAGCTAGCTKTATCGCAACAGAGTATTTTATTCTATATCTCAGAAAAATACAAATTCTWCAGGAAATGATAGCTACATTCGTGGTGCAGCATAAAGAAAACCGTTCGTTTAATTACCTTTGAATGAATCGTACATACGTAGTCTATTTATAAAACTGATCTAAGCGATACCGAAAATTTTGACATATAAGAGAATGTAAGAGTTGCAACAATACCTAGAAAAAAATGTGGGTAATTTTAACGTGGACGTGTCTCATGTATKGTTGCAAACGTAGAGTTTTTAAGGCGTAKTGTACTACTTGAAAGTTTGATAGAATCACATGTGGGCATGAGAATTACAAACTTGTATACATACCATGCATTCTACCTAACCAAGTACCTACATCTGTGGTTCTACTGTTGTCTGAATATTTCAGTCACACGCTAAAATTAAAACTAACAATTTGGATTAAGGAAATCGAGATAGGGATTAAGAAATACAGATCAAAKAATGTTAACCGGTAACGTTAACTTAATGTACCACCTTCGATCCTGATTTCCGCGGACTATAGTTCTTTAAACCATCATTGCAATTGTCTAACGGCTTATCAAAAATTTTGTTTCACCATTTACTTTTTACGTCCTGTATGTTTCTCTTTTGATTTTGAACGCCGCCGCCACTATCTGCTTGCATGATATTAGTCACGATCAGATTGGCAGATTTCAGTCTGTATATACAGCGCTCTAATTCTCTACTTGAAGTTGCCTTATTGGCACCGTTAAATGGCATTGTCTGTAGGCAGGAATGGACGTAACGTACCTCAAAACGAAAGGTCCTACGTGTCCACATCAGGAACGTTTTGAAGGTTTTTCTACTAACTTGCTATCTCGTACGAGTTATAAGGTATAGGAAATTCGCTTCAAAGTAGATTTTATTCAGTCCCCAGCAACCGATTTCTACACACATTCATTTAAACACACAATGTCAAGTTATAAATATAATAATGAAGTTTCTTATTAAGACGGGAGACAATCACTCTTAATGAATTTTATGTGTTTTATTGTAAAATTCTGGAGAATATTCCGGGATATTCAATTAAAATGTCATAAATACTGTCCTTATTTTTCGCTAAAAATTCATCCAAATAAAAAAGAATACAATTCTTAAATGAGGAAGACTATTGTGCAGATACATACGTACTTAGATGGATACAATTTATACCATTAAATAATTGATTGTCATATATGTTAGCAGTCGAATTTGGTTACCTGGTCTTAGGTTATAATACCTGAGAGGACTTATATATGAACTAACTGAATCAGAAATTGCTTTTCCAACTTTTTTGACTGGTTCAGTAGCCAGTTATGCCATTGATGGTGTCTTGAACCTTGAATGTCTGTCGCTACTGATTCTTGTATGGCCATCACTTAGTAACCATACAAATGTAGTGTTTGCTCCTTATTTAAGTCGGACACCAAAACGAATGGACTAAGAGGGTGTAGGCGGTCCTATTCACATTGGTTAGTTATACAAGTAACTTCGTCAGTGTCGAACGTTTCGACACTTCGTCCAGCAAGTGCCGCATCAAAGTAAAAAAAAACCGCAGTCTGGATTTGATGTGAGACAGCAAGTTTTTCGTTAACTCCTTCACGTGTAACTTGTCAGCTAGTTTGAAAGCTTACGGGTTTAGATCGAATTTTGATAATTGCACAAGCATTAATAAGTTAGTAGTAAGCAATAAATTCCTTTTACGCGTCGTCTTCGCTAGTCAACAAATCATTAGTAACTGACTGCTCTTTTTAATTTTTTAGTTTTTAAGATAGCATTTTGCTCTATACGAATATCGCTACACGTTGTCGAAACATATAATTTATGAACTTGGATATTAAAAGGCGACTAAAGTGCTTAATTGGATGTGAAATTGCTATTAACCTCCCCTTTTATTCCAATTTCTTGAACGTTCTTAATACCTTTTTACGCGCAAAATTGCTGAATCTTTTAGCAAGCTGCTTCCGGTTGAGATAGCAAGCGGCTTTATTAAATTTAGCAGCTTTTAACGTAATATCCTTTGTGCGGTTGAACGTTCCATGTTAAACAGATTTTGTATCATATACAGCTAGGTATTAAGCCACTATAATGTAAAATTTAATTGCAAGTTTGTGTATTATCAAATAAATGTTTAAATGCAAAACATCGTTCTCTTTTCAGATTTATATCAATCGTAATAACTAAGGGTTTATTTCAGCTTAATGTATCTCCTGCCTATAAATACTCATAGAAAATTCACAGATCAAGTTTTCCAGACTAAGCTCCTCGTACATTGAAAATGTATCGGAATTTCTTTACACACTTTAAATACTTTTAGGTGCTTTGTGCAATCTCTTCTTGTGGCATCAGGAATATTCAAGCATTATGTCCAATACTAAAGATAGACTTATACTATTTTCATCCCTCATTAAGTTGATAAAACCACATTGTTACGTCGTGCGGGTGGAAAAATGCGGATTTCTGATCAAACTTCCATTATTTGAGCACTACTACCGAAATACACTAAATTCAAATACAACTAGTCTAACACACTTCTAATATAGTAAACCACTGCCCTCTCTAAAATTACTGGTTTGCCTGTGTTCGCTCGCTTCACTATTTAAAATCTGTCTTTTTCGCGTTGTTATCGTCGTAACATGACCTTAGGCAACCACGCGGTCATCTTGCACATCTGGTTGCCTAATCCGCAGGCGTTCCATGTCCACATCGTAACAATATTATTACTTGTGTTTCTTCCGTTTAACTTCGATTGAAGTTCAATAGCCATGCGCAAAGATATCACATTAGAGTGTGTGGACTTGTTAATAAAAAGTGAAAAACATGTTATATCGATCTACATTCGATCACATAGCGTAAAAGTACACACATTACATATTCTTCCTTATTAAAGTTTCGACAACCTGTGGCTCTTGTTACCTGAAGATATCCTGTTTAATTGTACCCTGAGGATTATAATCGTTTGTAAATAAAGCGTCTAAAATGGTATTTTTCTTGCTTAAGAGTTGATCAGGTATAATTTCACAACTTGACTTTAAGCGATTAACATATTCTGCTGTCGTCAGTATTTATATACGTAATGTTTCCTTGAGTTGTATATAAATAAACAATTTATTTATGCAACATCAAATTTAGCGTATTTTTAAATAGTAATAATAAATATAATAATTTAGGATTTGGGGAAAATGTTATTCAAGACATTTCATCTCAGTTTTACTTAATAATTTTTTAGAAAATGGATGGATAGATTTAAAAAAATAATACATGATGAAAGCCACAACTTAAATACACAAATGTAATTAAAACGTTCATGAATATCTCAGTTGATTTAGAAATAATGCGAGCAGATATGGTAGTTATGGTAGTGGAACTACGCAGTCATCAAATTTAGGTTTGGATTTCTGTTTCTAAATGAGACATGATTCTTTGGCGACGTTTCGGCTATTTGTTTTTTCCTTTTATCAAAGCCTTTATTATGTCTGCAAAGTTTACATTCAAATTGGTTTACGTATACAAAATATATTAAAGCAGAACACATCAACATAATCAGAATTGAAACTACACAAACTATTACAAACCACATAAACTAAAATCAAAAGAAATAGCCGCAAAGCTCGAAATATGCAAATACAAATAAGAACACCATACAAAATTTATAAAATCAAACCCACAAGTAATACTACCAAAACCAGACAAATTAAACAACAGCAAATGAATAAAAAGTGATAGAACCACTCAACTACTCAACCTCTACCTTAAATTAAGTAAAGACAACGCAAACAATACCTACAACGTAAAAGTAATGAAATAATAAAACAATGGAAAAACAAACAATACATTAAATCAAACGAAACTGCGCAATAACTAACCATACACAATGCATTACTACCCAAAATATATAGGCAACCCAAATTGCACAAAGAAAATGTGCCAATGCGTCCTTTCATCAACATATAGGCTTCAACTGATAAAATTACAAAATTTATCAATAACATCTTAAAAAAGATCACCGGAAAAAGCTCTTACTACATAAAAGATTCATATGTCTTCAAAAACAAAATTAATAATATAACGATTTCCAACAGCGATGTTATTATAGACAAACATCTTACTAAAGAATGAAACCAGTAATACAAAGAGAAACCTGGAATAAAATAAAACAATAAACAAATATTCCACAAGAAATAATAAAAGCAATACAATTCATGAGAACCAACAACTACTGCCAATTCAAAAATAGTTCTGTAAACAAATAAAGTGAAAGCCATGGGAAGTCCAATTTCAAGCAGTATCACCCAAATAATATTGGAAGATCTAGAAGAAGAAATAATGACAGAAATAAAGACATTACAAAGGACATAAAACTAACAAAATACATGTTTCACGAATGATAATGACCCTGGCGAAATTAAAAATGCAACCCAAAATACATTCTCATAGCCAATGTGGTTATTTTACATAATGGTATTATATTATTTTAAAAATAAATTGGGAATCCATGACGGCTATGCGCTATGGTTCCTGTCACTGTATTTATTTAAAGCCAAAATGTATTCAAATGATGAAAAAACAGATATGATTTTGATTTATGGTGAATGCAAAAAAATGCTTCCGCTGCTGCCCGTTTATACAGACGTTTTCCAAATAAAAGAGCTCCTGCCGCTACAGTTTTCAAGAGACTTGAATTAACTTTAAGGACAAACTAGCCACCACTGAGAAAGTTAAGAGAAAGAACAGCAACAGGCCCTGACAATGAAATTAGAGTATTGGAAATGAAAATTTTCATATTAGTCAAAGGGTAGTCTCAAAAGCAACCGGTATTAGTCTGTCTTCAGTACACCCAATAATTAAAGGCAATCAATTTCATCCGTATCACTTTCAATTGGTTCAGGCCTTAAAGGAGACAGATTATCCTAAAAGACTGGCTTTTTGTAACTTTTTTCGGGAACACCAAAATTTGAATGTGAGATTTTATGACATTTGCTTCTCAGATGAAGCGAGATTTTTAATAATGATGGAGTTAACAAACATAACATGCATTATTATGCGCAAGAAAATCCATGTTGGATTCTAGAAGGACATTTCCAAACTACTCGACGAATGTGGTGCGGAATATTGGGGAATCAAATTGWTGGGCCTTATTTTTTTCGCGATAGTTTAAACGGCAATACTTATCTAAATTTTTTAAGAAACATTTTACCGGTACTTCTCTAAAATGTAAAATTACAAGTAAGACAAGATCTATGGTTCCAACAAGATGGGGCACGTGCGCATTATTATAGAATATGCGAAATCAACTTGATTTGGTTTTGCCTAACCGATGGATAGGAAGAGGTTCAATTAATCCTTGGCCGCCGAGAAGCCCGGATCTTACTCCTTTGCATTTTCTTTCTGTGGGAATGGTAAAAGAGCAAATACACCAAACACCAATTGAAAGTAGAACATTTAGAAAATAAAATACGTGATGCATGTAGATCAATCATTCCAGAAATATTAATGCATGTTAAAAGATCGTTTTGGACATGAATTCAAGCTTGTGAAAACAGTGGAGGGCGACATTTTGAGCATCTATTACACTAGTGTTATTGAATAAACATTTTTCAAAAATTAAATTTGTTTTACAATACAAAATTTACTTAAAGCAAATGATTGATGTTTATGTCAAAATTTACGGATTTATACAGCTCTACGTTTTATATTTTTCAAGACGATGAACAATTAATGTTACCTCTGCAAATGTATTTTGGGTTGCATTTTTAATTTCGCCAGGGTCATTATCATTCCTGAAACATTCTGTATATAACACCACAAAACAAAATAGCATTACCATACATCCCATCCATTTCCTACAAGCTACACAACATATTATATCCATACAACATACAAATAGAACACAGACCAACAAACACATCCAAACAATTCTACACACAACTAAAAACAGAAACCCTGAGGAGATTACACCACACACAACATACAGTATCCCATGTAAGGATTGCAATAAACAATACATTGGACAATCATCCCAGTACCTAAAAGAACAGAACAAAACAATAACAGCACTACAGAAGTACCGACAACTAACACAACACGAATGTATAAACGATGGAACCGTCGTATAAAACTTAAGCACCACATACAAAATCATATAAAATTACGTAGAAACCCCACATACACCATTAGGACTCAAAACTAATYGAATTTACAACAATGCACAAGACACAACGACAATGACAAATGATGTACCTGAATCTAGATTATACATGAGAAAACGAAAGACAAAATCACAAAATACAGTCACATAACGGAAACATTTTTGCAGCTGGGTAAGAACCATTTACAGTATGTAATGAGTTATGAATTTTATTAATATTTTAATATGTTTTGTATACGTAAACCAATCTTAATTTAAACATTGCAGACATAATAAAAGCTCTCATAAAGGCTAAAACAAATAGCCCAAACGTCATTAAAGAATCACGTCTTATTTCGGAACAAGAAAGTCCACAAACCCAAACCTAAAAAATAAAAGTATCGGCTTTTATACGGTTTCATACTTTTGTCACAAACATCATTCTATACAGAACTTGATATTGCTTGCGAAATTGGATATTTCAGTAAAAGAAAAGCAATTTCATTCAAACATTTATCTGGATAAATTCTCTCAAACGGGCGGTTCGTATGATAATTATTAAAACGTCAAAGTTTATCGAGATCCTATTGTTGGATGGCAGGATACCAATTCCTCTAAATACAATGGAAAACAAAAACCGGATATGCCACAAGTTTCTTCGTTTTCTTTTCTTATCAGCTCGACGTACAATCACCTATCGATGACCTCTTTGCAGATGGGATCAATATCCTGCAGACGACTCAATTAATATCTGGAAGCGTGATGCTTTAATCTCGAGCTACAAAGGTTGAGATACTCCGTAAACTTTTAGGGATTGTTGGTGTGGAGGCGTTTACCTGCCGCGTGCATTAAAGTTATAATGGGTAATTAAAACTTGGCGGTGAGATTTAGAGATGCTAAGGGGTAAAATTTCGCGCAGATGTCGCAGGGGGTTAGAAGAGATATGTGACTGAAAAGGTACTTAAGGGCTTTATATGTAATACAGAAGGTGATGACTTAACAAACTAACAAGTTTGATTAAACAAGATGAATTGTAAACGAAATTTTTTGGTAACATAAATGTTTTATATGACGATCTCGAGTCTCATCTATCATCCTATGGCGTTTTTTCCATTTTTGAAAACGTTTTCCGTCATATCCGCAATATTATCTCACTTACACTCTAAAACTTACCATAGACCAGCGAATGTTTTAGCGCAATCCCGGTAATGATCAATAATTTAAAAAAGCTACGGAGATTTGATAAAATCTTTGATACCTATAAACTCTGGAGTGCTCCTCTTTTTGTCCTCTGCATCATTCGTTTCAAGTTATTCTAGCTGTGTAGGCCTTGAACTTTTTTCTTCTCCTGGAAGCTACTCTTTTCCAACAGTGGTTAGAACATTCCTCATACATAGTGTCTTGCATTAGTTGTCACGTTAGGTAGGTAGCGTTAGGATAAGTTCAAGTCGTTCTCGACGTGATTCCAACTAAAAGAATTTCATAAATGATTGATGCAACGAAGGCGGCGTTGATTTCTTAATTCTTTGTGCCGCCTTTGTGTAACTGCTATCAAGCTACAATAAGCACCGTTCTGTCAACTGCCATATGTTGCACTGAAGGTTGCGGATGAAGTTATAGCCACGAAACTGATGATTTTATAGAGTTATAGTTCCCTTTCAAAAGTAAGTAATAACAACAATTTGTTTGTGCTAAACTACACAACATTACTTTAATATACGACCGTCATAATCATAATCAACTCCATTTTGTAACAAGCATTGCAGCACCACATTTTAACTATTCCCCGTAAAATATACAATAGTTGTATTAATCTTCTTGACGGGCAGCAAACTTATTAAATTGATAATTTCTATAAGCGCCTTGATACATTAGTCATTTATAGAAACCCAGTACCTTGAGTTGCTGTTTAACAGGTTTATATAGGGATAGCGAGTATTAAAATTTTTGACCTTCAAGGCGCTTCTTGTACAGATTTATTTATTTATTTATTTTGCGATATTTTTGGGGTATGTGCTGCACATTTTATCATTTCGAAGTTATTACCTTTTTATTTCAAAACTTAGAAGGAACGTTATCTGTTTGGTATTGCTACCACGCACTATTGGAATGGATTATATTTTGTCTTGTTCCCAAACTTATATCAACTTGATCAGAATTTAATCGAGCTTGGATATTTTATGGCGGTCTGTAACACTCACTACTTTACAAACAAACAAAAATGGACAAGGTAGCTAAAACTGAGCAACCACGTTCTTTTGAGATCACACCAAATCCAAAAACAGGTAACTAGGAAGATATCATATCAAAATTAAAGAGAAGTGTAATTGAAAGTAGCTTACAAAGGTGATATCAATTTTAAAAGCAAACAAAGCAGATTCGATCGCACACATCTTCAAGGAATAGGTTGCATAATTTCATCAGTCACGAACGGCTTTGATACCAAATTCAAGTCAAGTGCACGAAAGTGCGTGGTGCCTTGCAAGTATTTTGTAACATGCAAGAAAGAATCGGATAACGGAATTCCATGCCAGTAACAGCGACAGCTCGTACAAATAAAACTTGTTGGTGTGAGATAAAACCCGCGCCAAGAACATCGCTAAGCGGCAATTGCAGACTGAGAACTCAGGACCCAGTACATTCATCAAGTTTCTAATCGACACGGGTTCGCAGATTTCCTTTACACCGGTTAATAATATCAGTCAACACGTATGGTACAAGGCGCCTGAGAGTAAGCCCAGGTTTTCTCAGATCTTTCATCTGGCAGTTCATCACACACAAAAAGTGTATTCATAGAGGCGAATTTTCTATATCGTTTTATTTGTTAAGATTTAAAAAACGGCAAATCAATTGATCTTTATTTTAACATTGTTGAATGTGTTAACTAATTTAATAAATCACCATACTAAACTAATGCTCATTTAAACATCGGGACCGGCTGTTTTTGTTAAAGCTCGTCTTCTCCCTGGCAAGCCGAAGATTAGGATGAACTCCAGTATATACTGGGTCGAGGAATTAGCAKTCTTACAGCAGTCAATGGGCCAGTCCTTTATATGTAATGAAACAAAATGGTGTGTGGCGTCTGGTAGGTGGTTACCGTAGTCATAACGCTTGCACAACTCCTGACAGGTATCTCAAGCAAGATCTTTCTCTTACAAAAAAAATATTCACTACAATAGGCTTGGTCGGACCATATCATGAGATGGCAGTTTAACCACCATCTATACCAAAAACAGCAACTATAACACCATTTGGTCTATTTGAATTCGTCAGAATGCCGTTTGGTCCCCATAATGCTATATAAACTTCAACGTTTCCTCAATGAAACATAAACATCTTCGAAGGTATTCGAGAAATATAGCGTAACAATCAATTGCGACGGACAAGAATGTTTAACTTAAAACCCAACCCATAATAACCGACGATGAAATGAAACCTTATTTATAAGTGTCGTGGCTCACTGTGGTACGCCTTCTTTTAAGACCGACTTACAATTTTCGCAGAATTTTATTTGAACTGCGCTTGTTCGCTAGCTCTATATAAAGCTCTTATTCTAAGAAGTCATCGTGAATTATTCGCAGTCACATAACATCTAGAAATATTCCTCTAAAGCTTTACCCTAACGTGTTTCTAGCATCTTCAGTTCGTATTTTCTTAACGTCAACTTACTTCACCCCCCCCCCCCCCCAACGTAAATGTAACCTTATGGTAATCCTATGTATTTGCACCTTTTACGATATAAATACTAAAATACTAATGTATCACGTTTGTTAAAGCAAGTAATCTATTTTCTGGCAAACAATTCACTTAACATTATAGAACGCTCCACTTCCTCAGATTTCTCTTAATCTTCCTTGGTGTTCTTCATCAGCATATATCGAGTTTACACTTCATTTATAACTGCTAACGGTCCATTTCACTTGCAGCTGTCGATAGCCGCTTTATTCCAACATTACACTAAACATAATAAACGATAACGGATCGCCTTATCTTAAATCTGCTTTAACTCCAAGAATTCATAACTACTTACTCCATATATTTTCAGTGTTTAATGTCATTTTTATTGATTTTTCTTGTCCTGTTCCTTTTCTTAGTAAAGTATGAGTTTGTTTATAATTCCTTTTTCTCTTTTAAAACTACACGGATGGCGTACACGTGCTATCTATTTAATACAATTTAATCTCTTGCTGATGCTCTTGTCATCGAGGAAAAGCCATTGTAAAAGTGATTATTCCACGCTATGTAGCTGCGAAAACGGGTTTGTACCTTCTAATGTAATTTTAACAGCGAAATATCCCACGGGGTTTATCCGTGCTCTTTTCTCGAGGACAGGTCCTGGAAAATTGAAATGGCACTGCATAATTCAGGCGTTTCATAAATCTGTGTAGGACATTCTATACGCAGAGGGATATTCGGAACGTGACTGGGAGGGTTAAAAACAACCATAACACCGGGCATAATTGATAGTTTTATGGCAGCGTGGGGGCTTAGCTACAAATGGAGAGCTATATTCGGAATGCAACCATTCCGTTAATTGTTTTTTTTTGTTATTTTGGGTTTCACCGCTTAGCTGTAAATGGAGTGTAAAGCAATTTCGGCGCTTCTTAGATTGAATATGCTTAATCTACTTTAATGTTTTTACGCCTTGGGAAAGGTGTGATGCAATAAGATCTTTTCTGGGGTGGTTTACTTCTAAGAATATAAGAAATGTCATAATGCATGACAGTATCACAGTACTGCGATCGAAGATCAGCGTTTGGGTCGAAAACAAAGTAGAAGGCAAACTTCGGTTCTCGCGATAAATTTCGGCTGAAGCCAAAGCCGAGGGTTTTGGTCATAATACCATAAACAGTAAAAAAGTAAGCAAAATTATTAATTTTATTCCTTTTTTCTCAATTTTCTAATTTTCGACAACAATTCACAGAAAAAAATCACCGCTAGCGCACTGTTAATAGCTTACATCGTCATCGACAAACTAAATTCAAGCAATCAATAGCTTTTATAGATATAAGTATACATACGATTGCACAACTGCACGTTATTATAATAAAAATCATACACGCGACATGCATTCAGGGGTCAGGGACCCGACTGTTAGTCAGTCGGAAGTCGGAAATCATCGTAAGTGAAAGGTTTGGCTTCGGCAAAAACCTTCGGATAAATTTTGGCCGAAGACGACTATTTATTGAAGATGTCATTATTAGTCGAATGTGGCCAGAGTCGAAGCGGATTCGGTTCGGTTGTATTCGATTACATTGTAGAGAAGTTGTTTTACTTCAGGGACGGTCTTTTACTTTCAATTTCGGCACTTTTAAGGGTGTGCCTTTAATGTCATTTATTTTGACGTCTTTCATGTTTGCCTAAACCTTAATTTGTTTTCAAATGCAGAATAATGCAAGTTCGGTGTCAACCAGCGTAGTGAACATACACGATCGAGCTGTGCATTTTTATTTCTGTGAAAAGTAAACCACCAAACTATGTAACCAATAAGTATTGCACGGCCTTACCTCAGTGAACAGGTGTGTATGATGGTGTTAGACCAGTATACTTGACCAGATGGAACATGTGAAGACGGCTACCTACAGTAGAATAGATAAAGTGGTAGCAAAATCGTTGCGTTACATAATGTGGCAGGTGCATGATTAGCAATTTTTTCTGACTAGTCAAAATCGGTATTTAGTAAAATAAACACAGCAGAGTTACTGCAATCTTTAAAACGATGCTTGTGTTATAAGCATAGCAAGGTAAGCCCCACTTAAGCTATACAGAAAGCCTTGAAAATAAATATAAAACAGATTCCAAAATACACCGGTAGACAAGTTTGGAAGTGAATAGATACTGTAATAGGATTTAACGTTAAACCTCAAAAGGCAGTAGAACTAGGACGTTTAAATATTGGTCAGCTGATCAACTGCAGCCTGCACTGTTAGAAACGAAGGACCATTCTTTATTTCCTTTTATTGTTTCTTTGTAGATTTTTTCACCCGTTTAAGTAGATAAAGCACTAAGAAAACGTAAAAAAAGTATTCAGGAGATCAAAAATGCGTAAATAGCCATACTGTATTATTAACAAGTAGAACGACGAACTAACCAACGAACAATCCTCGGCTTTTTGGATATATCTTCGCATAAGGAAAATGATGGATTTTGATGAAAGAACCTTTACTTGTTAATCTAGATTTCTGCGTATTCTTTGCAGTATAGGTACAATGCCTGCAGATATCATGATATTATTATCTTGGATGGGTACACATGCATTTACTGGTAGTGCATGTACTCGTACATCACATACAATCATTTTCCATTACGTTCACTTCACTAAACAAGATAACTATTGCACAACTAACTAAATATTCTGCTGCTGCTTAATATAAATGGATTTACCTTATTGATCAACATGATTCTAATTAATAATGATGTCATAAGATGCTTACGGAAGCTGCTTGTGAGGCTATGCCATTATGCAACTCGACTGTAATCCGAGAACGGTTAAATCCTTGGCAACTTTGCCAACAAGCAGCTTTATTAAGTTACTAATTATCATGTTTCCTAAGGACTACCGGTTTTAATCCTGCAGTTACCTAAGTTTTAACAATCCTGTAGATTTATGGATGCGTTTGTCGCAGTTCCCTTATGTTGAAAATATCAGAACCCATTCTTTTTTTTTTGTTACGACACACAAAGGTCAAGAGGGTCTTTTATTGTTTTATCGATTGCTATCGTGTCTTCGGAATGCCATGTTCGTTATTCTCTTTGTTATCTGCTCGATATCGAGTTTTATTTTTAGTAAGTATTAATGCTGAACAGCCAAAAGATTATTTTCGTTATTGAATACGGTGAAATTTGGAAGTGCCTAATATCTGCGATTAAGAGTGCTAATTGGTAGCCATTGAAGTTGTGACAAATACATATCAAACTTATAAAGCCGTTTGTAATAGGAAATGATGTTTACCTGTCACCTCTCGCCATCATTTAGGTGCCTGGATGTTACTTTTTATATAGATAAACTTCATGCGGCGATGTTCTTTAGATGTAAATTTTTCAATCATTTGGTTGTTGAAGTTTGGTATTGTTATGAATTTATTTCAATGGAGTCATAGTGGTGCGAGGAAAAATATTGATTCAATTTAATGTAGATACTGCATCAATTATTTCTAGCAATTTTGTACCTTCCGGAAATGCAGACATTTCAGAAATACCGCAGCTTCTTCTATGGCTCGATACTGCCGTCTTGAATCGAAAGTTTGATTCGCTACCGTTGTTTTTACCAACACTCGAAATGCATTGACTGTAAAGTAGATAATAATAAATTTATGATTTCCAAAAACCTAAGTCCACAAAAGGAAATATTTCTTACATATAATCTTACATTTATTTAGAAATGAGATTAATGGTGTCTGCTGTACTACACATCGGATTATAACATCTACACATTAACAACAAGTGAGAATAGAAATGATGATTAGCATTAAAACGTAACAGAAGATCTTGAAGACTTATACTAAAGTAATATTGCCTTGTATAAAAATTAATGACGCAAAGTTTGCCTTACACTTAAAGAAGATATTTGAAATAATAAAAATAATAATAAAGCATACGTGAAGGGCAGTCATAACAAGGGTATTTATATATTTCTTATAATATAAATGCTCCGTTTGGTTAATATAAGTATCAAAATTGGGATACCATACAACTCAGCAATATTCAAGTTTGTTTCTTACAAATGCATAATATAATTACAAATAATAAACCCTAATATGTTAACGGCTTCGTTAGACATTTGCTCATTATGGATATTAAATGACAAAGCCGTGTGGAAAATGATTCCTAAGTTCCTTACCCTAGATTCACGAACTAACTCAGTACAAGCATCAGTGTAATAATAAACAATCGGATTCTGGATCCTATTAAATGAAATATTACATTTAGGGACATTTTCCTTCATTTTACTTTCAGTGCACCACCGAGAAAGTTGTTTAAGATAATTTTGCACTAGCGCACATCTTTAAATGATACACTGATAAGCGTATCATGCTATTTAAAAATATAAAAGAGTTAAGTTAAATTCGTCTACCGGTAAAAACAGACATACTTATAGCTGTCATCGGAAAATTCAAAGTGATCTTTTGCCGCTGTAGTAATCACATCACAAACTTAGGCAGTAGCAACTCTGATGCTTTTATACGTTTTCCATACGTTTTCGTTTTGGAGTAATCACTTGATCACTCGCTTTTTGAGTTTCTTTCACAATAAGGTCGACATATCATTTCCTAATTATTAAAATGTTTTTATATTAAGTATTAAGACGACTTGTTTGTGTGTGGGTGTGTCCGTGCCTACTAGACACCGTAATATGTAGTTCGCAAAGCCGCTGTTCGATGACGCGCACAGGTTAATCTCTTTTTAAATTTACTTTACAGTTCGTAAAGCCACTGCTAGATGAGCTGATCCATGGCCACCTTTAAGAGGTGTTAGAGCTTCAATCTAATATGGCTCGTCGCCGTAGAGAAAGTTGAACAACTTCGGTAAAAGGAACGCAACGCAAAATCTAAAGATTGTCCTAAAAAACGTTTGCTTATGACAACGGTAGTAGATAGAGAGGTATACGCACGACTGTATGGTAACTACATGCAACAGCGGCCCAGATTCGTAGTCAGTCTGGGAGAGAGAGGTCTAGTAAGAGATGCAATATAGTGGTAAAAGCGCTCGCCAGTGGCATGGATAACCATATATTCGGTGTGGTATTTGTGTGAAGTTTTTTGAAATAACAAAAATGTTAAAGTATTGTGCGGTGCCGAACTGTAACAGTAATTCTTCCCATAGAGCTTTATATGCAAAAAAAAATTTTAAATCGTCGAAATGCTCCACATGTAGGGATCATCTTTATCGAACAAATGTTTCTGATACAGCTGGTCCTTCATCTACACTTACTATTTTAAAATCCAGAAGACGGCTAAATCATCCAAATCAGATCATTGTTAAAAAAATAAAAAATATTTTAACCAAACATATTCACAGTGTTGTTTTTGACAATGTAGTGGATGAATTGCTTTCAAACACATATTCTATTTATAAAGAACACGAAGCAGAAATACTTTCAAAATTTTGGTTATTGTTATATTATAATGAGAATTAAATAGTACTATAAGCACAATGACAGATATTGATAAATCAAATGCAAGAAAGAAGAGGCAATCTAAGTTACAGGTTTTAAAAATTTTTAGATCTCCTTGTATGTGTATTTTTAATAAAGAAGCACCACTTTTTATTTCCTAACACTCTTATTTGATACTTCTGAAGTTTAGTGTGAAATAAGTATATTACCCTCATAATATAAGAGCAGTCGTATTTCTGTACTAAATTTTACTTCCACATCTAACGGATAGGACGTACTGTATCGCGACAGAAATTTTCAAAATTTTTTATTTGCCCAATCGCTTTAAAATGGTCGAAAACGCCCAAAAATTTCGTGTTTGTATGTCTGTCTGTGTGTGAACGCAATAACTTTCGAAAGACAACATATGAATTTGAAATTTGACATACATATAAATCTCAACTACCTAAAGCAACGTGTTGTTTTTGGGGTGAGTAGGGTATAGAGCCCCCTTCCCTAAAATTGTGGGGTAACTAGCCTTTTTGCAAACATTTATTTTTTGCCTTTTAGTATGTGATTAGTAGTATAATTGCGTGTATTATTAGTCCCTATAAATTTTCGATGCAGCAAACTGTTTGAAAGAAAAAAACGGTAATTTAAAAAAAACGGTTTTCCCATATATCTCAGAAAATATTTAATATACCATCCGATATTAAATAAAATTTCTCACAAAAAGTGTTTAAAAAATGTTTCCAAAATTTTGACGTTTTCGAAATATTTCCAAAAAAATGAATTTTGGACCCTGTCTACACAATCTTTTTTTAATTTTGTTATTACATAGAAAATTGAATTTCTGATCGAAATGCACTCTTGCAATTGTTTTGTTTAGTTAATAATTTTCGAGTTATTTGGAAAAAAACCTATTTTACAAATTTATGGATGTTTGCTTAAATCACGAGAAGCGTTTGTCGTAGAAAAAAATGTCTAGAGATAAAAAATGCTCAAAACCTCATTATTGATGGTATAATATAAGAAATAAAAGAGTAAATTTATTTTGACAACTTGATCTGGAAGTATTGATTCAATTTGCAGCGGATTTTCATTATCTGACACAAATCTGCGTGCGCTGTAAAGCAGAGCGGAGCGATTCCCACTATGCTCTATCTCTCTTTAACGTGACTGGCTACGGAATCGGCCCGGTCCACACGGCATCGTGCGTATACCACTCTATCTACTATATCGTGCTTATGACTAAAATGTAATAAATAAAAAATAAATAAAAGATATTTTTTTAAAAAGATGCTTTCATATTGCCGTCTTAATAAAGTAGTGTTGAAATTTACACTCGAGAATGCTGTTAATTCTAAAAAATTATTTTTAATTTATTATTTCTTGGATGTTCAAATTTTTTTCTCATTTACTACATTTTAGGACTGCAATATAAAAAATAATAAAATATAAAAGCATTCTTTTTTAAAAATAATTGCAGCCATTAGACTCAGTTGCGTCTATTTTTCGCTTTTGCAATTGATTGAGATTGTCAACGTGTGGCATTACATGGTGAAAGAAAATAAATATTTTGTCTAACTTTTTTGATACTTGTAGTTTTGTTTATGGTTGTGTTCTAGATTAGCGTATATTGTATTTCTTTCATATAATCATAAGTTCTTCTCGCTGTTCGAAAACTACTTTCACAGGCCTGTTTTTAAAATCCCTTATTGTTGGAATATATTTTTCCCAACTATTTCACCTAATAATGAAAGGGTTGCGCAGGATTTGAAAGGAAAGCTGGTATGTCTTGTATATGGGAGAAAAATGTACGTACCTGAGAGTTTTGTGGTGGAGCCCAGATTTTTCAAATAAAACTTTCGATAAAATTTTCTACCGTACTCTTCTTCTAACGATGAACGGGAAAAATTTCCGTACTTTCTTGTAATGTCCACATCCCTGGTTTATAAAAAGCATACACACCCACACAGTGTACTATAGTGTATTTACAAATTACGTTTAAATGACCAGCGCGGTCCCGGTGCGGTACTGTGTTTGCTGTAGACTCGATAGTCGATATACGTTTCGTGAATTGTTGGCTGCCAATGGCAACAAGCGGCAATAAAGAATTCATCTGTATTTTATTACATTAATTACGTTACGGTTTAATATTTTTTAAATTGTTTACAGGAATTTTCGCCGTTCTGCAGCACTGCCATTCCTTAACAGAAAGCGTCAATGATTTTAATACCCTAATTTAGTAAACTTCAAAACTAAAGCTAGTTTTTCAGAACTTCTTGTAGGTACCAAATATGCTAACCACTAATTGAAAACGCAGGGATGTTTTGCAAATGCATGGTTGATTAGAAACGTTGAGGAAAAGTGTGGTAATTGATAAGACCTTTCTTCTATTGGGGGTGGAACTAGGCGGAGGAGTAGAAATTCTCGCTGAATCTCTTTCCCCGCATTTTACTGTCTGCATTAATTAGCTTCCCGCGCTTCAGTGGGAGATAATTACGGTTACGCTGCACTTTCAATGATTAAATTAACACTCTTTCTAATTGTGGCGGCCACATCTATTAGCTAGGACAATTTCGCCGAAGAAAGACCTTTCTGTTCATGTAATACTAGATCCGGCTCACGTTCGGCATGCTACACGCAGCTCTCACAGAAAAGCGTTTCCTTAGGGTTAACCTTAATTGACAGCTCTTGTTCACTGTAATGAAGCGTCAGTGAAAGAATTATTGCATTAGATGTGACACACGAATCACGAGAGTGTTAATCCTTAGCTGCAAAGTAAAGATCGGTTATTTCCGAAAGCGTTGTGATCAATAGTTACAGGAATTGCACAAATGCCTTTGATACCTTGATAGTAGTAGTTGTACTGATATCTTTTCAAACGAGCAGGTAAGTACCACGTTTTACATCAAATATTCTTCTTCCTTAAGATGAAAACTATTGGTAATAAATAAACGCGCGTTATATAATATATATGCAAGAATATTTAAAAAAATAGCAGACAGATTATTCTGTATGATTTTAATTTCGTTTTTAATAATTTCGAATTTC
The DNA here is from genome assembly GCA_025024175.1 of Rhyzopertha dominica. Lineage (NCBI taxonomy): Eukaryota > Metazoa > Arthropoda > Insecta > Coleoptera > Bostrichidae > Rhyzopertha > Rhyzopertha dominica. The sequence goes on along the minus strand of QCXZ01000053.1, from coordinate 16,588,910 downwards.
TTGTTTAAAGTTACTAAATGAATCCATACCATGACCGAGAACCGTTGCAAAAACCAACGACCGTTACAAAACTAAAAGAAAACGAGAGTACATTTTGTAGGGCAAGAAAATTATATCCTTTCAAGTACATGCGACACAGGAGCTCATAATTTACAATCCTTCAGCGCCAGAGAGCCCGATTTTTTTTAATTTAATAGTACTCATTCGTCGACGTCAACCGTTAGTTACATATGTATACAACAAAGTTTACGGAAAGTAACGCTACTGAGCGCCATCTCAAGTCATTATTTGCAAGCTTCGGAGCAGACTTCTGCTATGGTAGCGACCAGTAGCTAATTACAACTCAAATTAATGTAATGACAAAGTTGAGATTTAATTGGTTTTTTTGCAGGTAGAAATATTTATGTAATACCATTTCATAAATATTTATACCCCCAGAAGACCCACTTAAATGATACAAGTAAAAATAACCGTCATCACAATAATAATCGCAAAAATGCTTATCAGGATCCTGATCAATATAAACAACATAATAAATTCTGTTCCAATTAGATAGTGAACGCAGCACAAATCTAGTTTTATAAAAGCAATTTGTATCCCAATATCCGTAGCAGTTTGTCATCTTTGAACGATGTATTAAAAATGTTACATGATAAAATGCATGTCTATGCTGTGCTGTCTACACCTCAACCAACTGCAGATAGTAATATTTCGCTGTCATTACAGCTCATCAGTGCAGTTTAGGTCTAGTGTAGACAACACGGCATAGAACTGGTTTTGCTTATATACCAAAGTAATGGCATGATGAAAAGATTTGCGATAACGTTTGATATAAAAACATTTGTATCTCCTTAAAATTTGGGTTAATGCATCATCATTTTTAGTAATGGGCTTACTGAATGCAAGTTCTTTATGCCAATTACCGTATTATAGAAGAATGTTTCTTTCTATTGATGTTAATGGTATGGACCTTGCCCTGATTGGCACTAATACGAGCTATTATAACTGTAAAATGAAGGCGTTTACTAAAACATTATCATGTTTTCGGAAAAACTGTCGTTAATCAAACACTGGCAAATAATATTGATCTGACATTTCGATTACACCTGTAGTCAAAGAACAGAACCTCCAAGCCAACCTTGATTGTCCAGTACTGCTGTATGGATGGATGGTATGGATGTTTGCATTTATCCTAATAAATTCAGGATTGCTCTCTAAGACTAGGTACAGAGTGGCTGAATTTTGATAACTCTTCATGCTATCGCTTTGAGGAAAATAATTTTTAGATAGAAAAGTGTTAGGGAAATTCAGAAAGAGCATTTTCAAGTTCATAAGAATCCCTCTAGGGGAAGTATTTGACAACACGTTTCAAATAAATTCAAAGATGGAATTAACTGCGTTTATTTGTAACATGTAAGGCCACGGCGTATATAAGGTACCGCCAACCTAGTCTCAGGTATCACCCGGGAACACAAAAGACGGAGTGATATTTTCCCTACAGTGCAGGCCAGAGATGGGGTAGCAAGTATTGCTGGATTTCAACTTCGCCTAGCAACCATTGCTGACAAATCCGGCAGAAACAAAGATGGAATTATCAGAAACAATACGGAAATTGTATACGTCGCAGCCGTTGTCCCTAACTTTCAAGATACAGTGACCTCAGTAACGTGTTGTTCAATACGCCCCCTAGCAGGAAGCCTAGGAAACTTCAAAATATTTTAAGCGAATTTCTCTGGTATGTTTTTATCTAAAACAAATTTTACTCCCAAGATACAGCCGTTCCGTATCTTTGCTCTCACCCTGAACGAACATCAGGTTTGTATTTGACCGAACACAAGCTTGAACTTGCGCCAGACATTTTTCGGAGGACTTTACTACCGTTAATACATTTTAGTGATAAATTTACGCAGACGATTCCGAGCTATTAGAAATATCTGGAAACGATAAATTAAGAACGAAAAGTCTGGTATTGTGCCAGCTAGCTGGATTACATCACGGTGTGTTGTTCTATTCGTTTTTTTTTGCGCCTTTCTTATCTTTGTGGCCTGCGAGAGCTTCCACTCGAATAAGATGAGAATTGGATGTCTTCCTTCTCCCGTAATCAGACTGGCTCGCTGCGGATTGTTATTGTACCGGACGTGGATTCTGAGGACAGCTTTCTTTCATCCGACAAAGACATTTTCGTAATGAGATATGTCGGAAAGAATATTTAAAACAATCTCAAGCGATGTGGCCCGTATCTCTCTGACTGTATAGATAACGAGAAGCTTGTACTAGAATTTTAAACTCGAAATCGCAGTAAAATGTAAATTTTGAGGCTTAGGGGTTGAATTATGTAGAGCTTTTATTTCTTTGGCAGCGTACTTCCGTTGCTTATCTTATCTCTTCTTTCGTACCGTGAGTTATGTGAAAAGAAATTCTGGCTGCAGTTATATAAAAGAGAGGTTTAAAGCTTAGAAACGTTTAGGTGAGTCTACATGACCCACTTTTGGGTGCTGCCGTAAACACGAAAAATCAGGACCTAATGCTGGCAGTGTTTGCATGACATATTTCGTTATTCGCAGCGTGGCTCCAATTTTAGCCACATTTCACGGGGCGGTGGTATATTTACGTAAAACKGCAATACGGTAAAAAAGAAAGCTTAAAGGAGTGCATTATGAAGTTGCGGAGCGCTTCAATTATGCACTCTGCAGGCATCCAGAAGCACATTAAGTACGACCTACTTGTGGATATGAAGCGAACTTTATGATGAAACCTGGGTTAAAAATTATTACACACGGTCTGAAATTAATTTGTACTATAGAACTGTAATTAAGCAGGAACTCTTGTGCTTAGGGAGGAATTTTTGGTACCTATTTCATTTGATGCAATTCAGTTGTGGCTGTGTTTACTATAGCTTGTGCGGTAAACTATAATTCTAAGTAGGGTKAGGAGGAAACCACCTATGCTTGTAATATGTGCTGCATGAAGTTCTAAAAAACACTTAAATACTACTGCATATAATGCTTGTCGGAAAGATAAAAGATTTAACAAGCCCCCAAGATGTTCTTCACACAAATATACTKTATTTTTTAGATATTTACATTACGTTTAACAATCATCAGCTTTGGAATAAAACTATTTTTAAACATATCGATGTAGTAATTAATGAATGGTGATGTGTTTGTAGAAATAGATGATTTTTCCCCTCTCTTCATTATCACAGTGTTCATAAAAATATATAAATCTGTCATTTAACTTAAGATAGAAATGAATTTAACTTCAGAATTGTGTAACCGCGTTGAAATCGCCCAGTATCGAATCAAATTAGACATGGAACATATACAATCACATTGATTAAAATAACTTAATACTAAGTTGTTACAAACTGAAATCCTAGTGCTTATAAATATAGTTATGTTCATAAATCTTTTTTTTAATTTGAACGACCGTTTTGAAAACATTTATTAACATTCTCACCTAATACAATAAAAAAAATCTTAAACTAATTATATTTCAGTTGGTAAGTAATGTTTTTGTTATTTACTCACATATTTTTGGCACGTTTAGATACATGATTTAACCTTGTTCTACCTGCCCTTCTTTCAAAAATAATTCTGCAGTGCTGCGCGGAATTATCGAGATGATAGTCTGAAAACATTTTAGCAAGATGATTTTCAAGATCAAAGTTTAAGGCTGTAATTACTTGCGATATTTCGTGAAGTGAAAATCAGGTGACTGTGACCAAAAATGGACCTAGGTGGTATGGATCCCTGGGGAACACCTTTGCAGACTAATCTTCCCATACGCTTTAATGACATTTAACTACTTGGTACCTATTACCGAGGCAATTCGTAAAGAAAGTCAACCTCCATTGACATGCTAATGCCTCTTAAAATAAAAATAATAATTTTATGGTTAATGGTGTAAATTACTGGAAATTGCTAAAGTACTAGTATACATATTGCTTGCAAGTATTGCGTTTATAAAAAAAAAACAATGAATTATAAAAGTTAATTTTCATTACGTCTAAATGTTGCAATAAGCGTTTTTTTTTGTTTAAAGGTTCTTTACATTAAGATACAAGAAGTTTAGATTACATTTTGAAATTTTGTAACAAATTCTCAAGATCTTCTGTTGTGTTGTATAACAGTTTATCACCACAATACACTCAAATTAAATGACCTGGTAGTGAAACTACACGTTACTGATTGCAGCTAAAACTTTCCGATCTTTACTACAATTAATAATATATTACATAATAATCCTGTAAATTATTAATATTGAATGAGTGTCCAGTTATGTTTAATGAAACTTGTTTGAAACGCTTGAGGGTTTTATGGAAACCGATATATTAGTGCATACTTAGTGATTATGGGGCAGATACGAGAAAATCGAAGTTTTGCTTCTGTCTTGTAACGATTATACTGTAATGTAAATCGATTTGAAATAATTATTTTTTTTTCGTGAAATATAATGAAAAAGCTTATCGCAGTTATGATATTTTTGCCTTAAAAGTTGTAAAGTTACCAAATATATAAGAAAACTTGGATTGTAAGAAACGTAACTATTCATCTACAAAGCTTCGTCTACCCAAAATAGTTCGTATGGGTTCCGCTCATATTTTGCACATAAGCATATCGCTTGTTTTTTATTTGGATCAATATAATTCTTTTCTAGCATTCTCGTCGATTGCGTTAGTACCAGTGCGTGTTTAAAGATTGTTTATTAGTTTGCGTGATATTATAACGATATAACATAAGATAACTTAAGATTGGCAGGCAGAATGCCCCAACGACCTTAAAGACTATAAAACCCATAACATTCATATTGTAGCGGAATCAGCACTATCTGTGGACTGGAGTTTCAAGCGTGTACTCGTAGATGCAGTGTAGTAGGACACTGCAGGTAGCGATCTTAGCGACAGATACTCATGGATGGTCTGGAATGTCGATACTCTCTAGAGAATTCTATCAATAGACCTTCACGAAGTTTCAGTAACTTCTGGAAGGTGTCGTTTCTGGAATTTTCGATGAGAATATAAATAGCCCGACGGAGAGAGCGCGGGCAGTTTTGAATTAGAATTGCAGTTATCAAACGAGCGGAAGGCTTAGTGAAGCAGGTGTTTTTAGAGCTAATGTGTGCAGCACAATAGTTTAGTGAATTAGCAGTGTCAAAACACTAATGTTATAAACTAATTGTGTTTAGACTAAATAAAAGGAGTTGAGTTAGAAATCCACAGTGCTCGAACTCGTACGTCGTAACGACATATTTGTTCCATGAAAATGCTTAAATTCTGTTACACTGCGGCGAGGGTTAATTTACGTCCAATAATTTGAATAATCCATAGCAAACTTTACAACTTCCTGAACTGCACAGCTTTTTTGGCTTTTGTTTTATACAAAGCACAACTCATTTACACTTAGAGACAGTCTACGTGTTTGAAAAGTTTACAGTTTACCAAAAAGTAACTACCAAATATTATTCAACAACACCCTTTGGGTGTCGTTCTTCAGGCAACTGCTTATAAAGGGGAGAGAGCCTGTGTCGAAATCTTTCAGTTTTTTTTTAGCTTATATCCAAGGCTAACGTAATGATTGCTTTCGTGGATAAAAATCTGGATTAAAACATGAACGGAAAGTAAGCGGCACATCAAACTTTCAGTCCCTCAGCAAAATGWCCTTTTCCCTGAGTTAATTGTTCTATAGGGGAAGATTGCCCCGTCAAGTAATTGTTTTTGCCCCAGATCGGGTCGTGTCGCGGCTGGCTGCGCCCGCCAAGAGTATTTTCTTAATGAGATTTGTCAGCCAATGCGGATCACTGCTCGTCTGGTAGATTATCAGGGATTTCAGAAGCATTAGTTTTAAAGAGCTTAACAAAACTGATTGTTACGAGAAATCGTTGGAAATAAAAGTATCCAAAGGTTGCCCTCTGAAAAAAATGGTGTCATTTTCTGATAATGTGAGGACATTACCGCAATGGAACTTCGCTCGGCTTATCACTACTATTACACTAACGTATTCTTGGGTGTAAATTATAAAAGCGTATAAAAGGAGCAGTCTGCTAGTTTATTATAGCTTCACAGATACTTCAAAAAGTAAGTATTGTACCAAGGGCCGGGCAGAGAGAGGTGCTAGCGGTGCATCTTTATAGACCCTGCGACGTCATTGACCTAATCTTAGAAAGTAAAATTTTTTTAGACAATACTCTATAAAAGATTGCTTGAAAAAAAAAACCATCTATATATTTTCTGACGACTGCTGACAACTATTACATGTCGTCATAGGCCTGATGGACTGTAAAACTGCATTATTATCTTTACTACTGCCTAGAAACCGACAATAGCATAGGCAACAATCCTTAGGGCAAACCCAGACAGCTTCTGCTGGTGTCTACATGTCATAAAATGTTTTGAACTATTGTGTCATCTGCAAAAATCTTTCTCACGAATAAAAATAATATATATAAATAATAATACTGCAACGCATGTCAGAATGTAAAACACAAATAAAACTTTCAGTTTAGTCTTTCGTTGTTCTTTTGTATTGTACATTTTTTGTTGTGCTTTTGTGCGATGTGCTGTATTTTATGTTGTATAAGTAGGTACCACTGGCGGTTCGTGGGGTTAGATAATGGGTGCATGGGCAGACAAAATCTCTGTCATAACGACTCATATACTCATATATATATATATATATATATATATATATATATATATGTTATCTTTAAGATTTCTGCGWGTATAGCATGTGTTATTATTAACATACCTTTCAAGKTTTTCTCGCATAGGATGTGAAAAGCTCCGTGCAGAGTCTGTTCCACGACGTTTCGATGAAATATCATTCATCATCTTCCAGTGGTAAATTGTTAAGTTTTTGAAATCTTTTTGACAATGTCAAAATCTATTGCGCAATAGATTTTGACATTGTCAAAAAGATTTCAAAAACTTAACAATTTACCACTGGAAGATGATGAATGATATTTCATCGAAACGTCGTGGAACAGACTCTGCACGGAGCTTTTCACATCCTATGCGAGAAAACCTTGAAAGGTATGTTAATAATAACATATATATATATATATATATATATATATATTTTGAATAGGGCCCTGATAGCTCAGTGGTAAGAGCGTTTGACTGGTGTTCAAAAGACCCGAGTTCAAATCTTGGTCAAGGCCAGTACTTTTTCATTTCATCTTATGCCTGCAAATCCCAAGACAATATCACATATGCTCATTTATAATGAATTCAGGCGATAATTAATTATCTTTCATAATATTAAAATATATTTGGGTTGTAATTAGCTGTTGGTCGCCATAATCTGGCCACCGCAGCGAATTACGCTCTGAAGCTCAACAACCCTGAGCGACGAGCGATTCAGCTGCACATGCGTCGGATGGCGTCCAGCAGCGTTACATGTTAACTGTGATGTATATATGCCGCCTTGACCTCGATTTTGAATAGGGCCCTGATAGCTCAGTGGTAAGAGCGTTTGACTGGTGTTCAAAAGACCCGAGTTCAAATCTCGGGTCAAGGCCAGTACTTTTTCATTTCATCTTATGCCTGCAAATCCCAAGACAATATCACATATGCTCATATATATATATATATATATATATATATATATATATATATATATATATATATATGTATATATATATATATATATATATATATATATATATATATATATATATATATATATATATATATATATATATATATATATATATATATATATATATATATATATATATATATATATATATATATATATATATATATATATATATATATATACACTCTATATTAGTGAAACACTGGAAAAACATTAGTTATTAAGAAAGTAAGATTTTTAGCTGAAAACAAACCATTCCATAAAAGCAGAAGAAAAACAAAACGATAAGGAAAGTCCAAATGACTAGGCAATCAGCATTAGGGGAGTATACAATCTAACTTTAGCTAAAATTTAATTTAATCGATTTACTAACTAATAGTCGGGCTATGAGTCAGTGAATTGATATACATATATAGGAAATAACTAAACCTATAGTAGTTTATACAGGGCGTTGATTTCTTTCTTTGTGCCGTCTTTTTGTAACTGCTGCCAAGTTACAATAAACACAATATACTGTTGCGGATTATAGCCACAAAACTGATGGTTTTATAAAGATTTACCAACAATTTACGGTCCTATTTTCCTTTCAGAGGTAAGTAATAACAATAATTGCTCGAATAGGTTGTGCTAAATTCTACAACCGTGCACTGTGGAAGTAATGTGCAGTGCAGCTGACGTTCCCCCGCTTAATATAGACTACTAAGTATAATTAAAATGCATGTGTTTGCTCTGCTGTCTACACCTCAACCAACTGCAGATAGTACTATTTCGCTGTTATTACAGCTCATCAGTGCAGTTTAGGTCTAGTGTAGACAACACGGCATAGGACTGGTTTTGCTTATATACCAAAACAATGGTATGATGAAAGTAAGAATTTAGGATGGCAATGCCATCTGTCAGCATTACAATGACATGATGACAAAGCCGCCTAGCTGCCTTAACGGGTACTACTTCCTAAAGGAAGTGACCTGTAGCCTGACAAATTGGCATGCAACTGCATACTTCAGTTTGACAGCAGGCCCCCACGGCACTTTTTGCTAAATTCTTACTTTCATCATACCATTGCTTTGGTACATAAGCAAAACCAGTTCTATGCCGTGTTGTCTACACTAGATCTAAACTGCACTGATGAGCTGTAATGACAGTGAAATAGTACTATCTGCAGTTGGTTGAGGTGTAGACAGCACAGCATAGACATGCATTTTAATGTATGTTGGTTCTTGCCCGTTAGCAAAAAGTGCCATGGGGGCCTGCTGTCAAATTGAAGTATGCAGTTGCATACCAATTTGTCAGGCTACAGGTTACTTCCTTTAGGAAGTAGTACCCGTTATAGCAGCTAGGTGGCTTTGTCATCATGTCAGTGTAATGCTGACAGATGGCATTGCCATCCTAAATTCTTAATTTCCTAAGTATAAATTTTACCATTGCTGCAGGCTAGAAAAATCTTTTAGTCTATCGTAGTACAATTTAATAGACTTACAAATACGGTACATAACCTAAAAGCTATACGAAACCGTATGTCACTCCACAGCTTCGAAATCTGAGCTTTCTGCATTCTTAAAGTTAATTATCCCACAGAACTATACAGCGTATGTTGAAAATACACACTCCCGTGCGTTTTCTCACATTAAAAAATATCAAATAATTCTATGATTAACAGATGACAAGTATCTGTCAAAGTAATAGTTGTGTGATGTGTGCACTTACCTGAGAGGCGGCAAATTGCTTTAATAGATTATTTCCATAAATGCCTGTACGCATGACTCATTTATAGAAACCCTGTAGTATCTTGCAAAGTGTAATGGATTTTTGCCAAATGATAATAGGGTAACATATATATAACACTTACGGTTTCAAAATTAGTATATTAATCAACTAAATGTACATAGAAATAGAACACTAATATTAACAATAAATGAACTAGCTCTGCATCGACCAACCGTGCCAACGCCAAGTGCAGTAATAATCCTCCGCCTCCAGCAGGCTCCCTGTTATGTCAGCATTTATGCTGACGTTTGCTGACGATTACGCATTATTACCAAACATCTTAACAACGGGTGTAACATTCGGCCATGCTACCGTATTTCCGTCCCGGAAACATCATGACTTCATGGTATCTGTAAAGTCAAAACGTCTTATAAACAATATCATTTTTGTTTTAGTCAGTATAGATATCAACATGAACTGCAAGGGATGGCACACATGCTGCGCATACACATGCGGCACCCACTATACAGCCCAATATCTGAACATAATCATCATGATCAAAATTACACACCAATAAACAAACAAGTAAGCAAATAAACTATGGCCTTAATTGCCCTCATCAACAATTCTTTGGCTTTCAGAATCCGTGTCACTACTTTCGTAAGTAGGCGTAAACGGCTTCATTCTGTCAGCAGCGCTGACACCACGGTACCTTTTATGCGCACGTTTTGAACCTGGTAGGTCCTCTACAACGTATCTGTCATGAGCCAGTATCTCTTTTACTGTGTAAGGGCCACTATACTTTGGAACCAACTTACTACTCTTGCCATCGTTGGCAACATTAGCCTTCTTCAGGACCACAAGGTCTCCTACTTCGTACTCATGAGCTCGTTTTCGTTTTGCGTCAAAGCAGGCCTTTTGCCGTGCTTGCGCGTGACCTATTCGTGACTCGGCTTCTTTACGAGTTTTCTCGATATCATCTATTACCATATCGTCAGCTACGGCTAAACTCAAAAATGAGTCATTTAACCCTCTAGGTCTATAGCCAAGTAGTAGTTCGTAGGGCCTTTTCCCAGTCGAACTGTTCTGAACAGAGTTTATACCAAATACGACAGAGCTTATCGTGTCATCCCATTTCCTCTCATCGTCGTGAGTTGTTGAGATAGCGTTCAACAGAGTCCTATTGTATCTTTCAACTTGCCCGTTGGCACGTGGTGTAGCTGTCGCATTAAACACAAGCTTTATGCCCAGGTCTTTTGCGTATGCCACAAAAACTTTGCTCGTGAAGCTAGATCCTCTATCGCATATGATGCGCCTAGGGACCCCAAACGTTTTGAAAGTCCCCTCCAAGAAGTCTATGACTGGCTTAGTTTTTGTACTTTTTACAGGCTTAGCAAACAGAAATTTCGTGAAGGCGTCTACAGCTACAATTAGATACGAATTGCCTTTGCTACTTTTGACAAAGGGTCCTAAGTGATCTATATGCATGGTATCCATAGGCACTGATGATTTCTCTATTGAATGCAGAAATCCTTCCTTCCTCCCTGAAGGTGCTTTATTGTAAGCACATGCTAAACAAGCTTTGATGTAACGATCAACGTATTTCTTCATTCTTGGGAACCAATAACTATTCTTAATACTGTTCAGAGTCTTTTCTGCTGCAAAATGTCCCATATTATCATGGTGATACATGGTCACCACTCTCCTAGCTGCCTTGGGAACATACCATTTCAGTCCTTCAGGTGTTTTCCTATAGAGCCTATTGTCTTTTACCGCGTAATCTTTATGAATTTGCTTCTCTTCGGCATCGCAAGGTTTCCTTGCAAGAATTTCAAGCAAATATCTGCAATGTTCGTCAATTATTTGGGTCGCTAACACCCAATCTTCGCGAGTAATATCAACTTGTAATACGTCGATATCTTTGAGTGGATGGTGATCTTCAACAGGATTTCGACTTAGTGCGTCTACATGACCCATTCTCAGACCTGCCCGATACTCCACAGAGAAATTAAACTCTTGCGTAATGAGCCACCACCTTGCAATTCTAGGAATTAGATCTCGTTTTGTCATTGTTGTTCGTAGCGCACTGCAGTCGGTAACAACTTTAAACTGCAATCCCAAAAGGTATACGCGAAATCTTTGCAGCGAGCAAACAACCGCTAGAGCCTCCAGTTCGTAGGAGTGGTACCTTTGCTCTTCCTTGGTGGTTTGCCTACTAAAGTACCAAACAGGCCTTAGTCTCCCCGTCTGACTGTTTTTGTAATAGAATGCCACCTAGACCGACCTTTGAAGCATCCGTGTGAACTTCGGTTTCTAATTTGTGGTCGTAAATGGCAAGAACTGGTCTTCCAATTAAGATCTTTTTGAGCTTTTCGAATGCCTCGTGTTGTTCCTTACCCCATTCAAATTTGCTTCTTTTCTTGTTAAAGAAGTTAACGGCCGTGCTAGTTGAGCAAAAACTCTTTACGTATTTTCGAAAGTAGCTACATAGACCAACAAACTGTCGAACTTGGTGTACGTTTTCGGGAGAAGGAAATTCTTTAACAGCCTTGATTTTTGCAGTGCCGGGCCGTATACCCTCGGCACTGATCTCGTGACCAAGGTAGTCTATCCTTTCTTGGAAAAATTGACACTTTGTCAACCGTAGAGTAACACCGGCATTCCGTAAAGTTTCAAACACGTCACCAAGAGCTATTAGGCCAGATGTAAAGCTCGTGGACGGTACAAGTATGTCGTCCATATATGCTAGTGCCGTTGAAAATCGCATAGTACCAAGTATTTGATTAATAGTTCTTTGGAACACTGCAGGAGCGTTCACTAGACCAAAGGGCATTCTACGATACTCATATTGACCGTCGGGAGTCACAAACGCTGTCTTTTGTCTAGAACCTTCCGCCATTCTTATCTGATGGTATCCACTAGCATATCTAGGGGTAGTGAAATATTTGCATCCCCTTAACATTTCCAGCGTGATCGTCTACCCTCGGCATTGGATAGCAGTCCTTAACCGTCTTGGCATTCAACATTCGATAGTCCACACACATTCTCGTTTCTCCGTTTTTCTTTTTGACAAGAACAATCGGGCTGGAATAAGGTGAATTCGACTCCTGGATAACGTTAGCTTCTAGAAGACCAATTTACCAATTCGCGCACTTTTTCTCTCTCATTAAGAGATAAACGATAAGGCCTATACGTCACAGGTCTATCATCAGTGAGCTGAATGGTCATCTCAGTATTTTTAATTTCACCTAGCTCATTGGTATTTTGCGCAAAACAATCTCGATATTTATTTAACAGCAATAAAAGTTTTAATGAATCCGCTTTAGAATATTAATGTGGCATGTGACTGTACAAATCTGCCATACTGAATTTTTTGAGCTTAACAACGTCAACTTGAAGAACACTCACCTGTGGGTCAGCATCGAGAGTGCAGGGACGTCCCCGTGCCATGACTTTACCCTTTTCGAAGCGAACAGTGTTGTCCAGATAGCGTTTAGAACGGGATACCTTGCGCTGCGGACGCTGACGGTCACACATCTGGCAAACTATGCATTCCCTTCATGGGTTGCATATGAAATGCCTCTAGATCCACGAAAAGTATCTCGGCATCATATGGGTGTCGCGGGATGTGCAACTTTATTATGCATACGCTGATTTTGGAGGTATCTCGACATCGGTGCTTGACAGAAGTGTAAATTTTTCTGTGGTGGGGGTAGTGGTCGCTCGATCTGTGGTAGCTCCTGCCATTCTGAATATAAATATTCGAGCAATCCATTTTGATACCATAATAGCATCATGCCTTGGTTTAAGACAGATCTTCCGATCAAAACATTGGCATGCCTATGGTGGGTATCTTGTCACAATCAAACTGGTACTGTTAGTTTTCGAGGGAGATCTTACCTTCAGAGTTGATTTCGGTATCCGTAGTTCCCAAAACTTTTAGATGTGCCTCCGCCATATCCGTTCACACATATGTTAGTGTCGGACCAAGCAAGTCCAACTCTTTTGGCATCGCTTTCTCGCATAATTACAACCTCGCTACCAGAATCTACAAATCCTGGAATATGATACCCATTTATTGTACAAGTTACGTAATAACCATCCGTGTTTGATGTTGAACGTGTTTCACACATCAAAGCTTTACGTGATTTATTTTTGTAACAGTTCTCAGACGTATGACCTAACTTCTTACAGACAGAGCATTTTCCTGCCGTAGGACAATTGGATTGAATATGGCCAAATTGTTTACAGTTGTAACACTTTCCTCTTCTAAGAGTGCGCCTCTGCTCGGGTTTGTCCATAGTTTGTCGTCGTTCATGTTTGCAAGAAAATCGGGTTTTGGACGTTCTTTTGTAACTGTCAGCGTTGCCAAATAATCACTATATAGGCTTTCCGGTGTGAGATATCTTCCCACTTTAGCGCCAGACTGTATAGCGCTATCCGGAATCCCATCTATTATCATAGCAACAGCATTTTTGCCTGATATTTCACATTGGCGGAGTAGCTGCATCTTTCCAAAATAATATTCTGTCCAAGATTCGTCGGGTAATTTGTGGCGACGAATAAGCCTTTTAAGAGCCATAGGAAAATCTTGGTGGTCTGGGAACGCTTGTGTTAACGCATTCTTCCATTCGGTCCACGAGTATTTGTAATTATCTAGGTTGTTGTACCACGTTTTGGCTAACCCAGAAGTCTCGACTCATGTGATAGATGGTGGTCTTTTCGTCCCATCTATTTATTTGAGTCAATTGATCTATTTTGTCGAGCCATTTTCGACAGTTTCCATTTGTATTGCCGGGATCGAATTCCGGGATGCAATCAGGCCGAATAGAGACTCCAGTGACCCCGCGCTCACTATCATTCTCTAACAGCTGGTTCACCAGCTCCTCCAACTGCCTGATGCGTTTTTGTGATTCGCTTTCCTCTCTGCTACGTATAGCAGAGCTACCGCTTTCCGCAACGTCTGCGTCGACGGTACGTCCCTCAGGTTCACGTTCAGGCTTGCTGAATTCGAGGCTGATTCATTCTGTGACCTTTCGTACATAATATTATTATGTAAGTTGCTCGAGTGATGCTTGCGATGTTTAAGACGTCATCACCGTCCCAACCTTCTCGGCTCCCTGAATGCCTCCGGCGGTCGCTTGTGCTCGGGGCTCCCTTTGGGCTTTCGCTCCTTTAGGTTCTGGGGTGTCCGACCTAACCAGGGACCCCCGTTCAACAGGAAGTTCCCGTTGTCTATCACGAGAGGATGTTACGTTTACACTCTCTCGTTTTTCGTTGAGCGATATGCGGCTCGCGTGCTTCAGCCTTCTTTTCTTGCCCTGCCGTTTGTAGCGACCACGGTTACTACTACTTGTAGTGCTACTCGAGCAAGAACTACTTGTAGAGGTCGTTGAACTACTACTACTAGTACTAGAGCTACTTCTTTGCCTACGTCGACGCTTACCCATTTTAGCCGGCGTTTTGGAAATTAAATAAATCCACACTAAACAGCACAAACTTAACTTCACCAGTCTCTTCGGATAGAGCGTTACATCCCGCCGCTGCTCTATAACACTTACGGTTTCAAAAATTAGTATATTAACCAACTAAATGTACATAGATATAGAACACTAATATTAACAA